>OX235271.1:99469047-100069047 GCA_944472155.2 Trichobilharzia szidati | reverse complement strand
ATCGATTTATTTTTAGTCTTTTAAACAAGTGAATTATTTTCAGAACTCATTGTTTGTTTAAACTGATGTCTGCATAGATTTGTAGGATGATAAATTTCTCACCACAGATGTATCCATTATTAACTATTTAAGAGATTTATTCGATACTGGAGAATAATTACCACTCAGAATTATATTGACAAATTAATTTTATAATTACTTTTAACTAGATCCAAGTTAAAATTTGACTGACACTATTCATTTGGATTTTCAAGCTTTCCATTAATACAAGCCAAAGTTTCATTAGCTCTATATAATTCAGAATAAAATTTAAGAATACTTTAAACATCATTGCCTCAATATCCATCTATCTGTAAACACTTGACCAAGTCATCTTTGTCGTTTGAGTACTACTCAGTGAACTTTAGCTCTAAATGATTTAAAATTAATATGACTGCTATTGGATTAACGAACAGAATCGGATACTAAACTTTACCTATTTTTACTTACGGAAGTTATGACATTAAAGTTAATTTTGACAGTGAATTTTAAAAGTTGACACCAAGAAAATAGTAAAATGCCATTCATTTGAATGTAATAGTGTGGCATGAGCTACTGATAAGATTTATCAGTAATATATTAAGAGATGTCCAATGGCAACTTGTAGAGGACAGAAATATAATTTTGTACAGCTTTTATGATAAAAGTTTTAAAAAATTCCCTTCCTATTAGAACATTGCATTCATTTCTTATTGGAAAGGAATCTTTGCTTATCTCAACTGTTCGCTTTTCGGAAATACAATTTTTCCGAGTGTAGCAATAAATACCCACGTACTAAACGTGTTCTCTTCCCCTATGGATGTCTGACTACTAATGTAATCATTGATCGCACTTTCATCAAGCTTACACGAAAATCTCATCTTCGTTTCAAATAAGAATCAACAACTAGACTGGCAAACTTACATTGCAGAAGAATCATTGAAATATAGGACGCGTAGATGTGTAGATTCATCACTCTGAAATCAATCTGGAAATCTTTTGATCTCAGACACCATAAACAGAAAAATTCGAATTTTTAACAAAAATGTTTAATCCGTCACTTATTCTACATGCGTCGGAAAATTAGCCTAAGTTTCACAAGACGCATTTCCAACAACCAGCTGCAGACTGTTAACAACAGCTACCCTCACTGGCAGCATAATGAAGACCAGGCGGCCAGTTAGAAAGAATTAGCAACGTGAAACTCTGGTTACGAAGCAATCAAGAACCACTTGCTCAAGAAATGTGTTGAAGAAAATGGAGAGGGATCGGACACATACTGAGGAGACCATCGGATGACATCGCGTGCATGGTCTTTGCTTGAGTGAAGGCAGAATGGTGAACGATGAGTTTGGTGTGGGTAGGAGTGTGACATGTAGGAGGTGGTGTGATTAGTAGATGAGCGACTTTGGGTAATCGTGAGGCGAGCTGAGGAGGAATGCAGAGAGTAGGAAGAAGTCGAGATGTGTTGTTGAAGCTGTATTTTTCACTTGGAACCCTAAGGAACAATAACATAATAATGATAGATCTATAGACCATATTACTTAATTTGGGTCAAGCTTAACCCTTAAGTAATTGTGTACTTTGATATTAATATGAATATGTCAATTTAATTGTGCTTAATATTTGTAATGTCCTGTTTGAGTATCTTGTATTACTCCAGTTTAGTTTTATATTACGTATTCACACTAAGTGTATATATATACATATGTTCATGACAAACCGCCAACCATGTGATTATTCCACTGAAGTGACTCGCTGTCATGTGAAGGTATGATACGTCACTCTCCATTTAGTTTTGTGCAATTACTTTAACTGTTTTATTAACTTTGATCCCTTAAAGGAAAGATTTTACCCTAAATTTTGTTAGCTTCAACTACTGAATCGTTCAATTATGGAATAATCAATTAAAGTCTACCAATAAATTTACTTGTGGGGCAATAATTCTCTTTCCAATGTAATTCCCTCTAACTAGATATTTATGTGACTCTGCTTTTTAAAAGTCCAACTGAATCGATTAAATGCCAATTTCTGTTAAGTTCAAAGTGTAACGCAGAGTCAGACAGTGCATTCTGAAAGTCCAGATCTATTTAGAATTTGACAATACATTAATGTTCGTTCTTTCTCTCTTCAAACTAATAAAGGGAACCGGTTGCATGACATTAATGTTAATTGCTAAGGGGTCAGTGAGTTAGAATAGTTCCATTAAAGAAGAACGCCATAACCTTTTATTTGGTCACCTTCTACTTGCCTTGATCCAGTCAGTGAATACTATACATTTCAGTAGAAATAACACTAGCCATTGTATGACTGACTGATCTAAAATTACGAGTAGGCAGGATGGGTAATATTTAAGTAAGGATATTTTTTCCATGCAATAAAAATACCTTAATATTCCTCATCATAATTCAACACCTCAGAGAATGTAAAATAATTACCACTGAGTAACCAACCGACTAACTAACTAACTAACTAATGTCTAAAGGCGAAGTTCTGTTTATGATTTCATGGGAATATAGCTTCTGCCTTTCCCCCCAATCGAATAAGAAATCTAATTTACCCATTGGCAATTTTGCGATTTGCCAACAATCAGCCTGGATTTTTATTAAATAAAATAAAACCAATAAATTTGTGAATCGCTTTTCTCCTTCTTGTTTTCGACTTATCCAGACGTTATTATTTCATTCAGCATGTCGCCTATCCACAGTTTTAGCTTTTATTATTTTTTTAACAATCCCATATATAAATGGATGAGACGATATATTTCCATTAGATTAAATAAATTTCTTTCAAGGTTACCACCATATTGTTTATCAGATGTGGAAGTAAAAAAAAAGACGAATTATGTCTACTCTTTTATATACAAGGAAAATGCTTTGAAGAACAGATAAGACACATGTGAACGACAAGGATATTAGAAATATTTCAGACATTCATTTCCTGACTGGCTATAACCAGAATTCAATATGAGTTATATACACATTTAAGTAAGTTTTACGCTAAATAACACTGTGGTGTATACTAATGAATGAGATGAGTAGTTGAAGACTGCTCAAGATAGACAGTAGTGTCTTTTACAATAATCGATAGAATTTTTAAGAAAACGATATCTAAGATGCTATCAAGTGATGTTTATGGTTTTTTCTACGTTCAGACAAAATGTCCTGCTTGATAAATGTTATCACATAATGACAGCATCTGTTCTCTTTATATAACTTTCTCTCTCTGGTAAAATATCGTTAGATTTTGTTTGTGTAAACATTTTAATTACATATCGCATACTCAACTATTGTATGATGTATGTGTGTAGACAATAAAGGAATTCAACATATACCAGTATAAGCGGATGCAGCTGATCGGTAGACTGAAAAATGAATTATGAGTAGTAGTGATCTTCAAGCCAAATTTTTTAAACATACATTTTTAGTGCATACTTTATTATGAAGTTATTTGAAGGTAGATTATGAGAAGAATATTTTGTGGAATGATAAAATCCAAAGAATTCAATATGCCTTAAGATACCTTCAATTCGATTGAGTTCAGTCCATGAATATATGTTCTTCAGATAACAATAAAAGTATAATAAGCTACGAAGTAATAATTCCATTGTGATAGTCAGATTGTCGGAACTTAAGAATTTAGCTAAGGTAAGAACGATTGACCCCACGAAGATAAGTAATTTAGAAACAAGCTCAGCAATTGCATTGCATGCATTAACAGACAACCACACAACAGGGTGGGAGAGGGTTAAAATTCTAAGAAGTATTATAGGCAGATGCAGAGAGAGGTTGACTACTAAATCCTTGTTCATTGAGTCTACACCCAACACGTGCAATAGGAATGACTCATCACTCATACCGGAAATATGGAAAATACTTCTATCAATCCAGTCAAAAGAGGAAAAAAATAATGGAATTATCTAAATGAAGTTCGAAAGTTGTATGAGTACCTTGATGTAATTATGAGCAATAAATTGTGCTCGAAACTTGGTCCTCAGTAAATATTACCGTTTAACACTGTGAGACTTTATCATAATTAATCTTATCCACAATGGAATTATACTCTACTACATTGCACAAGTTCTTTTCTTATATCTATGAGGTAGTAGGTTTCAAAAGTGAAATATCATTAAAGCAATTATATATATGCATATATATATATATACATTGAATTAGTTGTGTTCTCTGAGCTGGCTGATTTAAATGCGAAGCTTTCGTCGTCTCCCTTGTAGACAACATCTTCAGCGCAGGTTTTATTATAAATTGAACTTATTTAAATTCTGCGGAACTGACGAGGATATCAAAGCAAGAATCGGAAAAGCAAGACAAGCTTTCACTACTCTCAAGTCTGTGTGGAGGTCAGCAGCACTCAGCATCAAAATAGGATCAGGATTTTCAACTCCAATGTGAAGTCTGTGCTACTATAAGGATCAGAGACTTGCACTGCGCGTCATAAAGAGCATCTCAAACAAACTACAAACCTTCATTAACAGTTGTCTTCGCTCAATACTCAGGATCAGATGGCTGGCCAGAAAAGATCAGCAACAGGGATCTCTGGTAGCGAACCAACACAGCAGGAACCGATTGTGAAACAAATATGCAGGAAGAAATGGAGATGGATTAGCCATACTTTGAGGGAACCATCAAGTGACATCACTAGACAAGCCAGTGCTCGAGTGGAACCCTAACGGGAAGTGGCGAGTTGGTCGTCAGTGTGAGGGTGACTTGGATGAGGTCATGTGAAGAGGAGATGAAGGCGTGTGGGCAGACTTGGAGCTAGGTGAAGACTCTAGCAGAAAACCGAAGGCAATGGAGACGCATGGTGGAAGCCCTATGTTCCTCTAGGAATTAAAGGATACAATAATAATAATAAATTCTGCATGAATGATTTAATTGTATCGCCTGGCAACCACTGTCATGACTGGTTGTTAATTTACTTCTCTAATGATCATTTTTATTCACTTGAAATTCGAACTTTCCTGTCATGTGATTCACTTTTTATCAGCTGGTAAATGACAGGAAAGTTCGAATTCCAAGTGAATAAAAATGATCATTAGAGAAGTAAATTAACAACTAGTCATGACAGTGGTTGCCAGGCGATACAATTAAATCATTCATGCAGAATTTAAACGAGTTCACTTTATACTAAAACCTGTGCTGAAGATGTTGTCTAGAATGGAGACGACGAAAGCTTCGCATTTAAATCAGCCAGCTCAGAGAACACAACTAATTCAATATCATCCACCTGAGCTACAAATCTTCTCCATTATATTCATATATATTGATGTTCTTATTCCTCTTAATTGACACACTCTGTGTCTCTAAAGAAGTTATTTTATAGTCAACTTCATTGGAATGAAACCAAAAATAGTGGACTATTTTCAAGTAAAAGAAAACTTAAAGTAATATGACGAATTAACCTCAGTGAGAGGACCACCAGCGATAACGGAGTACAGGAAAGCTGTTTCATCTTAGTGTGAGAGCTGTACACAACCATAACACTACCGGAGATCAAACCCAGAACCATCAAGTTACGAGATGGGATCGTCTACCACTCAGCTACCACGATGGAATTGGATAACCTGTGTATTATGACTCTTGCCGATTCGTGATATACAACGTCACCACCGACCAACATCATCTAAGACAATTCGTCATCACAGACGACTTGGTGGACCCCGCTAGTTAAGGCTTCTCCCTAGAACTCCAGGCAATCCAACATGTGGTCAGTCAATAGAGAACAGTAAACTAATTTTCAGATGTTAGTTTGCAGGGATTGGGTTGATTTCAAGGTAAGTAGTGAATCACTGAAGACCAGGAAGTACTCGAAATCTGTTTAGTCCTACTGAAGTGGTTCAACTAGTACCAAATCCTCTTGGTCAGTATCATCTGTCCTGAATTTGGATGCTTGAATTAGGTGTTCAGTTAACTAGAATAATGCATCTCTTGTATTACGTAAATTCTGTTCTTAAATTTTATTCAGTATTGAAGAAAATTCGTAGTCCAAGTGAATGATTTTGGTAATATCGTGATCTCTGAGATCACAAAAGATTAGTCCTCGTATAATGTCCTGTTTTTTCTTTTACAACGTGATAACCAACACGCTTTTCAATTGTAGCACGTAATTTTGATTGTTAATTTCACTGTTAGTATCCTGAAACACTCAGACAAATATTAAAGTATTTGTTTTTGATTGAGGCATTTCTCAAATTTTCACGATACGATAAACTTTCATGTTTTCTCCGCCGCACTAAACTATTATGAGCCTATCTTTATGGCTTTCACACTTTATTTTTTGTCGTTTTATGCTATCTGCTTAATTTACCCATAGCTGCTTTAAGATAATAGCGGTAAAACCAAGAGCTTAAAGTTGCTACAACTTTCAAAATTGCTTGCAGATTTTTACCGTCTTAGTGGACCAGTTAAGGCACTATAACTCTCTTAGTTTACGAGCTCGCCAGTTTTCTAGCCAGCGCCAAGCAGGGGAAAATATGGAGAGCTGGACGTGGGGCAGTGATCTAACCCAAAAAATCAACCAAACTGCTACGGAAACCTCAATGCACAACATTAATAAAAAAATTAAGGTACTATGTTTGGATGTTCGCACAAAACTCCTGTTTTGCCAAGGACGAAATTCGGTTTGAGAACATCAGTCTCGAAATATAAATTCCCTTTAGGAAAATTGAATTTTTCTTAATTTGTTTTGCCGAATTTTCCCCTTATAAGTTAATTAATTGCAGTAAGATTGGGAGGTGAAATACGCCTACTATAATCACTGGCGAACTATTCAGCCCACATTCCAAAGACTGCACAAAATTGGCAATAATTAATATACTGTTTACCTGATTTCTGTTAACTACATTCATTACTGATATTTTCTGTTGACATATAAGTTATGTTATAGGGATTTCCCAATGATAATGATTATAACCATTACGAACACGATATGCACCTCATTTCTGAGCAAGATGTTTTTATCTTGATTTCACAGTGGAACGTATGGATTCAGGCTTCAGACCTTGAAGTATTAGTAGCCATGTTTTTTTTACGGACTGAAGTCACTAGTCTTACTCCCTTCCCTGTTTTCCAGACTTACTATGGACTAGTAAGCTGGGAGAGGTTAAGGAATGCGTTGGCCGGGAATCGAACTCTGGGACAATTGCCTGATTGACAAGCATTCTACTGGTGAGCCTCCGACACCTTGCCCAAGATATATTGTCCTTATATCCAATAGTTAGTTATACATTTCCTATGACTAAACCCCTAGTATATAACGCCTCTCCCTTAAAATAAGATAATTTGTAAGCCTGATCTTATGATAGCTGATGTTCCAGTTCAGCTTAACCACAGAGTGGTATTCACTTCTGATATCTTTGTAACCTTTATATGAATTTCCGACAAGTACACCGCTTAAACTCTTTTAACTTTTCAACTTCGCATTTATTGGAAAACTCTGTTTGTTTTCCTTGTTATGTGAATCTTTCGATAACTTCAGCTTTATGTTAGCTAGATTGTAGCATACATAGTCTACAAACTGACATTAGAATTAGGTTATTATTTCGGCAAACTTTTTTATCTCCAAACACACACATAATATATCTTCGTCTATGAAGAGCGTTTTATTATATCGGTAATTGTTATCATCACCATAATAGAGCATGTTTAGATAGTTATCGTAGTTTAAATGGCTAATTAGATGAAAATCGCCTGACGCATTTTCTCACACAGATTAATGTGATTGTGCGTGAATTCAGCAAACTTTAACATATCCAGATAGTTTTGGTTTTTACTAAGTCTGATATTTTATCTGAAGAGTTTTTGGAGTCAGTGTAGGTGTGAGTGATTTACGCGGTGAAATGAATTCGACACATTCATCATGAAAATATATATGCATATATCGGTAATAATTTGAATATTGAAAAAAACTCCTAATGAATAGAGATCTGACCAGTTCTCTTCTTGATTTCACTTTTTCAGGCTGCATCTATTCTATGCTTGATGATGGACCCTACAATTCTGTCGTATTCAAAGAGAAATTTTTTTCATATTCTTATAAATTAAGATGACCAATGGTCGATATTGGTCTCATTAAACGATCTCATATTCCTCTATAATACTTAGTGCCTTAGTCAATCTAGTTAGTAATTCATCTGAAGTTAAAACTTCAAATCTAGTTGTTCCGCTTCTAAATTGGAAATAGCCTTCGTGAAGCGAAGTAGGTTTAGAAGATCGGCTTCTACATATCATTCAGGCTGAGTTTAGAAAATAGGCGATTAAAGTGCAGATGTAGACTAACTGAAGCGCCGCTTAAAGTGTCATGTTCAGTATTTTAGTAGTGCCTTCTGTGAATTTGTCTAAAGAATAATTTTTAACTGAGTTCGTTTTTAATGAAATCGCCTTTTTGAAACTCTTTTTACTGATAAGCCTAAACCACCGACATGTTTTTGAGGCTCTTTCCAATCCTTTTACTTCTATAACTCACAATTAGTTTTGGTTATCACGATGAAACTTATTGGACTTACCTTTGAGCGGTTTCCAAAAATTCAGCAGCCTCCTTGTATTAATCGTTCCAGATAAAGATAATACTATCCACTGGCTTCTACTAACATTTGACTGGGGTTAATCAACTGACTGAATATGGTGCGAAGCTGAATGGGTATTAAAATAATGCTCACTTAAGTGTTGAATCGTTAAATACAGAATTGATCTATTCAATAATTCTTACAGTACCAAAATATGAATTTGGAGATTAACTCTGGTCTTCAGTCTGGAATAATAAAATATCTACGCTACACTACCTGTGAACCACCGAAGGTGAGTTCCACGTGTACAACTTTTCGGGTTGATCTTTCCTAACTCCTCTTTCTTTTGACAGAAAGGTATTATTACTGGCTTTCTAAACTGTCCAAAGGAAATACCTTAACGCTGCTGAATCCCTATGCACCAGCAGTAGGCCTGATCTTTAAATCTCTGCCATGGTGTAAGCTCCAAATCTAGTCTAACTTTTATATTGACGTAGGAATATTTATTTTAGTCAGCGCAGCAAATGGAGTCATTACTTTGTTTGACTGCAGTCATGGTATCAAAGTAGTCGAATCTGTCGGGAGCAGGTTAAAATTGAATCAAAGAGTAACTAAACTTAAATGTGTAACTGATGTTCACTTTATGTAGACAGCAATATATTATATCTGCTTACAGTTCTGAATGTTATATACCCAAACGTTAATTTCATGAAATATTAATAAGACATCGATAAGGTCGAGTTTCTCGATGTTGAAATCAACCTGTAGCAAACTGAATATTTGAAAGATTCATTTTTCATGGACATTTAGAATAACCTACAACTGAATTTCACCATTATTATTATTATTCATTCGTTGTGTCCCGGCCGGAACATATGGTCTCACTGATATGCCTCCAATACACTCCTTTCTCTGGCATCATTTTCACCTTTCTCCACGATTACCCACAGGCTTTCAGTTCCCTTGACACAAGATTTCCACCATATTGCCCTTGGACGCCTAACTTCCAATTCAGATTCCACCACATGATGATGTGATTGGTGTCACCTAAATACCTTCTCAGCTTATATCCAATCGATTTTCGTTTCCTACTACGTATTTATTGGGCGATAGAAAGTTCGCAAGCAAAGAGGGTTCGATGTTGATAAATCCTTTCTGGCTGACTATATCATCTTCAGCATCGAGGGAAAGAGGCAGGTGTTGATGAAAGTCGTAACCAGTCATTCCTTTCTAATCTAAATGAACTTAATAATGACAAAATTGTATTGTCTTTTAATCCTTTCCATTGACATACGTTGTATGCAGTTGACAAAAACCACTTAGTTAAAATAAAAATCCGCAGTATTCTGTTCCATTCAAATTTTGTGTATTTTGTTAGTTTCAAAACGGAACACACACATCGAGGGATTTAATCGTTCTCCTATAACTGATGTGGTTTATCAAATAAAGTTTGGATTAATTCAGTAAGTTTCGAAAAATAAATTACAATTAAGGGCAGCTCATTTTATCAAGTGGTTTACATATAAACCACTTCTCAAATTCTTGCCGAAATCAAATTAATCACGTCTTCACTCATAAAAGTTACTTTAATAGTTTTGTTTACAGATTTTCTGTTATTTTTAATTTTCTTCTGTTTACCAATATGGTACTGTTTTCTACATTTGAAATCCAACCTTCTGTAACTGTTTACTGATATTTGTGAGTTTTCGTTGATGTAGCCTGACCGAACCGATCAGCTTCATATAGGTTCCGTGAATGCATGCCTTTATACCACCCCTTGATTTGAACATGAATTTAGTGATTTCAAGTCATCACTATTGCACCATAGATGTTTGTCATGGTTCAGTAACCTAGATAATAAGGATTTGTTGTTTGAAGCCATGAGTGCTAGGTTTAAGTCTCAGTAGCATACCATCACTCATTGGGCATTTGACAAATGCAGCTGGTGAGTCGCGAGAGGGCCAAAACACAAGTCCTGGATTCGACTACCAACCAAGATTAATGAAACAACTTCTGATAGATACGTTTGCATTTATCCTATTAAACGTACTTATCAGATATATCAACCACCTTGTATACATGGTACTCTGACAGAGTAACAAACAAGCCAGCAACCTATGTCCCAACAAATATGCAGACGGAAGTGGAGATGGAAGAGATTTACACTGAGGAGACCTTCAAATGAGATCGGACGACAAACAGGCCCTTGAGCAAAGGCTGAATGGGAAGGGATCCATGAGTTGTGCGTCTGAGTTCTATATGGAGATCATTTGAGAAAGAAATGTAGGCTCCAAGGGCAGTCATCAAGCGAGTTGAAAGTGATTGCACGAGAGGAAGCGGAATGGAGATGTGCAACTCAGATCGTATTCTCCACGCGGAATGCAACGAATGAATAATACTAAAACAAGTTATGATGACCGATTAGAAAACATTGATTACTACACTCCTTGAATACATCATATCTACCGATTTCTTTGTACTAATCTTTGGCCTTCTCAACCATTTGACGCGCTAAAGTGATAATATTCACTGACTATTATTATATCAATGAGATAGCCCTGCACTGGCGTGCTAATGTAAATGTATTAGGTGATATCATAGGAGTCTGGGCAGCTCCTAGCCAGGCAATTTCCTTCTGGGTCATCTTAGCCGCTTCCTCACTCGGTTATTGATTATCTTTATCCTGGTTATAAGTATATATATGTATATATATACAATGATCACCACTAGATTAGTTAGCTTTCCTCTTGAAAACAGCACAATTAAAGTTTATTATTATTACTTCATGTAGAGTACCTCATGAAGTAGGCGACAATAATTTTGCTCTTCACATTCAGTTTAACTATTTTACATCCCACTATAGCTTAACTAACTTTGATACATAAGCAATCGCAAAACATTTCAAGCTTAACAAACTGCCTGTCAATGAAAATTAGAAATATGGAAATTCAGTTGTTCTCATAACATTCTAAAACGTATCTATCTGTATATGACTTTTTGTAAATCATGAAACATAACCTGGAGGAAACTTAATTTAAATCTTAGTGCGAATTCGGTATATTCAGAAATGCGGATTTGAAACCCGACTATTTTCAATAACTGGATATTATGTTGCAATAAAATACTAGTGAAACCCGTAGAGCAATTTAGTACAACATACACAAGTGAACTGTAAGTACTGTTTTTAGTTAGATCATATCAAGCTTCACTTTTATGTAATAACTGAATAAACAAATATTAAGTACAAAAAAGTCATTGCCACAATAACAATAATGAGATGGTGAAATATGTCAGAAGATTAAATCATACCGAACTGTGAGGGAAGTAGGCCAACAGTGTTTTAATAAAGCTGTAGTAAGACTAAGGAAGAATTGACAAATATGGTGAGAAGGGTATTTAGAATATATAAGGAAGTATATTTAGTCAGATAGAACTTTTTGGTTTAGGGAGGGATAATATGTATGTGAATGTTTTCTGAAAGCAATTTAGAACTATTAGTTCGAATGTCCATAGCGAATACATTAGAAAGATTCTACTAGATGTGATAAATTATCATGAATACTTTCTATTCATCTACTGATTGGGTGCTATAAACTGGATGGAAATAAAAAGAGCTTCGGATGATTATCACCTGTCGCTCACCCAACCACTTTTGTAGATGTTCTGTGATGTGTTGGTTAAGCTGCCTAGTAGTTCGTCCAACATAACTATCTCTAAAGGAAAAGATGGACTGAAAAATATACATGGATGTAGAAAACGACCTAGATTATTCCTGAGTTTTGGTCAGAATTACTCACCGACTAGAACATGACGGACAATGATTTGCTGTACAAAATATCCTCCGAATAGTCCCTGCGACAAAATTTCACTTGGTAAATCACCATTAAATTGCAGTTTAGTAAGGAATGGTTGCTGCGTATCGTTATTGTCCCCGGTTTTGTAGTTAATTGGTTCTTAAGTTTCTTTATGAAATTATCTTGGCATACTATCTCCATCAAGGGATCATGAATATAGTGAAATTCCTTCAGAAAATGATCTTCTGAAAAGATCCTCTTCACTCTGTTAGCAAGACATTTCACTATACTTCTTTTGTATTTTATAGGCGCATAACTGAGGAAATGTAGGCATTGCGCTGTCAGTGTGATGTTCCTATAGATACTTCTCGCAAGTTACTTATCTTTTTACCTAGCTAATAAGCCTTCAAGAAAATACAGTGTATTTCCCCGCTTCCCTTCACAATTAGAAGCAAGCGAAGGATGGTTATTGTTAAGTTTTTTCAATAATTCATTTGTATCTATATCCTCACTAATAATTTGTCAACTATATCACGATAATATCACGATATCACGAGTGGAACCCGAAAGGGAAGCGACGAGTTGGTCGTCCAAGGGTGACCTGGAGGAGATCATGTGAAGAGGAGATGAAAGCATGTGGGCAGACCTGGAGTCAGGTGAAAACTCTAGCAGAGAACCAAACGCAATGGAGACGCATGGCTGAAGCCCTATGTTCCTCTAGGAACTAAAGGAAATAATAATAATAATCACGATAATACATGTCACATTCGCTGATGACGCCATTTAGCGATCCGTTTTCAAATTAAGGAGGTGGGAAGCCTTGTGGATTCGAAAAAGCTACATCACTGATAAAGCCTTTCTTCGTAGCAACGATAAGAGTAGTGTTTTCCAATCATCGACTGGTCTACAGTAACCAGAAAGACAAAATCCAACATTCAACTGCTTATTTATGCATATATTAGTTTATCCTTTCCTGTCGAATCAGATATACAAGATCTTAGACGTTTACCCTCTCTAAAACGGATCAAGAGCGCTGTCCCATATGGCTGTAGAGGAGTAGCAGCGGTTCCACAGGGAGTGCAATAATTGAACATTTTGTCAACACTGGCTGCTCTGTCTCAAAAAATTCTTTTTTGGAAATGATCTACAAAGGAGAGAACAACCTGCCAAAAACAATGAGACTTCGCCTTGTTGAAGCTCCAGCCATC
Organism: Trichobilharzia szidati; assembly: GCA_944472155.2. Lineage (NCBI taxonomy): Eukaryota > Metazoa > Platyhelminthes > Trematoda > Strigeidida > Schistosomatidae > Trichobilharzia > Trichobilharzia szidati. Next base: position 100,055,506 of record OX235271.1, on the reverse strand, counting down.
CAGGTAGAGAAACTGGAGCTCTCCACACAATCATACTATCATAGTAATGACCCTGTTATTTCCAACCAATTTCTCTTTTAATTCTTTCTAATTCGTGTGTCATACCCTATTTCCTTTGTTTTCATGTGCATCTTGATTACAACTCATTCATCAAATTATTTATCTCATTATGTAACCCAGTCAACCTGACCCAACTTTTGTATATACTGACTAATAGCAGTCACTATAATCATGACAATTCATCTGTTTTGTTACTTTACTCTTTTGTGAAAATAATTAGAGATACATGCGACTGTATAGCTATAGAAAGTGAAATCACCGAAAACAACCTCTTAGCTGAACTGTGTCCAGGACAGCATGTGCTTTTTACTAACATTCACCTCAAATACTATAGAAAGAGTAAAATTAACACTCTTCTGTTCCATAATATGGAGAATTATGTATACCTAAAACTGGAAGAAAAGGAAGTTTAGATTTGTGGGCAATAAAATATCACAAATATCCTAAATTATATTGCTAAGGTGGTCACAAATTTCTCTACTAAAAAGAAGGACGTTAATCAAGTATAAGAGACACCTGTTACTCTTGCTAAAAGTTTCAAGTACTGACAATCCACCTGTCCACTTGAAATATCAGGAGGCTGACTAGATCAGTGTATCGAGAAAGTAAATATTACATTAATAATTCATGCCTAGCATAATATTGACTTTGATTGTAAATTTCTTTGACTGAAATAGCCGGAAATGCTACAGGAGAAAATGTTGACCAATTAAGAAACTGATATTGATTTATTTGCATATTTGAATCACTCACCAACATATCATTTTATTCTAAATGGCTCGTATCATCATTTAATAATCAAATACACCTGTTGAAAAGTGTACTTATTTAGATTTTAAGTGCAATCTTAAATGAGTGTGATTAAGAATAAGATTCACCTTAGAGTTTATCTTTTAAATCTATAACTATACATAACCAGTCATAAGTTCATCTGCTTAATAAACAATATCTTGGTTTAGCGTGTTTTGTATTACAAAAACAATATGAGAAACTGAAGACTGTTTTCTTGCTTAATTCTGTCATTAAATATAATACTGAGGTGTGCATGAACATTGAACAGAAATTTCTTTTTCTGTTAAACGGCGATTGTAACTCTGAACGTCATCAGTTTCAACTAATGAGACTCAGTTAATTATAACAGCCTTGTAAATACACTATGTTGGTCACTAAAAATCTTGAAAGCTACTTCAGAACTGGATGGGATGGATGATGGAGCAACCTACACCTATAGCCTCAAGTTAACATAATTAGAAACAATGGGGACTACTAAGAATTTTCAGCATTTGGTAAAATTCATTAAAAATATTTTAAGTCATCTCACCAAGTGTCCACATACTGATACTTAGTATCCTGAGAATTTCACTTAGTCAGTTCGAATCACTTTACATAGCATAAATAGATATTCAGTACCTCAATGGGTTGATGTTACGTTTTAGTCTGGTCAACCCTAAGTTTTCTCGAAACCAATCCTGTTTCAGAAAAATTCTTCGTCACAGAAGGAGCTGCTAAGTCATATGGAACACATGTTCCAACTAACTCAGTCAACACAGATTCAAAACCCTATTCTATACACTTACGCTAAACGCGTAACATTCTATAGCCAACCTCACTATTACTGATCACATGCATTCACCCAATACAGAGGACTGAAGAAAGACGTCGTTAGTCAAAAACCAATAAACCATCTGATATATTGCGCCTTTACAGACCATGCATCACAGTTGTGAGGTAAAACAGAGCAAACTGTTGCACAGTACAGATAACCTTTAATGAATAGTCGGATATCTTGTCTCTTTCTCATGTGTCCAGGATGAGTAAATTAACAAACAAGCCTTCTCCTCACGTTCTGAGATTTTGCTTCTCGTCGGTCACTGGTCAAATTGTGGTGTGTGCTACTGGTAATAGTTATCAGCAGTATATAAAGAGACGTTTATCAGCAAAAAGATATCAAATAGCGAAGAGATAAATTTGACTTCAAAGAGAGCACATAATTCAGCATTCCGGCAAAACATAAGACACAAGAAAAGAAGACAAAGAAACACAATACGAAGGGCAGAAATAGCACAACACGGAAGATCTGTGCAAATGACAATTTTCAGATAAGGTGTACACAATTTCGCTGCAGAGAGATACCAAATTCCAGATAAACATCCCTTTACCAAGTCTCTTGTCTTCTTCCGTTACAATATAAGCGAAATGGTTACCTCATTCAGCTATTCAACTCTCTATCTATAAACCATTGGCTTAGCCCAACTTGTACGGTGGCGTCATTTTACATTTTACTGGTGCACGAAGTATATCAGTGTATTCAGGCGATGCTGCATCTTTTCAGCAGCTTTACCTAGAAGGACTATATCTCCTGTGTAGTACGAAATAACAAGACCTATTCTGAATGGCATATAAATTCCTGTAAGGTCAAAATGAGATACATTCACACAAGTCATTACTGCTGTAGTTAGTGTTTAATAAGGAGGGCGAAAGGCAGTACTGACCATCATCTTTTTCAGGTAATAACTCCATTACTTCCTAAATTGCCACGTAAATTCAAATATGATGACTCAGTTGGCGCAATACAATCTCTCATTACTCGCTTCATAGTTACACATAGCTTTAGAATCTTCCGTTGCCCCTTTCAAGTCAGTTATCGGTCACAATTAATGCTATCTGTACTACAAAACATGTAGATTGGTGTAGATACGTTGAAGTCACAGTATTCTAGGCATCAGAACTGCATGTAAAAGCTCGCAGCAATTATTTCAAATATCAGTATGAATTTTTCTTATCTGACAACAAGTTATTCTTTTAATTTGCAAAGTCATACCACAGCATACGATCAGATCATAAGACTCATTTATCAACTTTCTAATTACCATAAAATATACTTCATAATGTTACAGTATCATAATCTGAATCTGTCCAGTGAAATGCAAAACTTACCGTTGTCTGTATTACAATATGCATATGTGTAATGCAATAGACACGAGTGAATAAATACAATGAATATATTAACAACAGACTCAGAAGTATTCACATAAACAAAAGTCAACCATATTTAATCTTATACCCTCAAATTGTAAATTATACACGCCTTCATTATGTCATAAAGCTAGTTATCGCACTCACCCTAAAGATCTTTCGAATTAGTATGCTACGAATCAGACATTTGTTCATTTGAGTTAATAATATGTAGTTAATGAGATACACTTCATACATGGTTACTAAAACATTGGAAGGATTTGAATATCGTGCTTAAAAACTCAGAATTCCAGTTTAATTTGCATAAACTCGTCTTTTTTCTAAAGTTACAAGCATCTAGGGCAAGAAAATCTTGTGAATCATTGTTTCTACTAAAAAGTCACATGCCTCAGAAAAGAAGCATTCTACTGTAACAATAAATTCTTATCAAGATTCTGCTGTTTGCTTGGAAATTATTTACAGAAACATCAAAATTTCTTTATCAGAAATATGACGAATTTCTTGTTCAGTTCTAAAATAACACTTGAGATTTTGGTTTCAGAAAGTGACAAACAGTATTACTTGTTATTTTTTCAATATTTGGAAAAGTAAGTCCATATTTAGCTAGTTAGAAACTCAGTGGTAATTCTTATTCTTACGAATAATACTGTTTATAGCTCACTTTTCAAGTTGCACAAAGGACGTCAGTGGCACATCTTCATTGCATCTAGGTCTCTGTCATCAATTTCAGCTGCGTCCGCAATTTTAATTTATATATTTTACCAACCGTCTCCTAGCTAACATATGACCTGTTATTATTCAGTGGTTTCTGAAGAGTTTTGACTTGATTGTGCTGTGTGCACAGCATTACAATAGTAACAAACGATAAAGTGAGGATAATGGCAATATGAAGAAGGCCATGAAAAGATTCTACTCGGTAAAACTGCAGTCAGATTTGATAAAGTATCCATTCTTTCATATGTTTGTGTATCCTGGTAGACAACGTTATTTGTTGTCGCAATATAATCAGCAATACTGAAAGCATATTCTCAAGGTGGTGTGCAGCATTATCGTGTAGCTAAGTTTAATAACTGTACCATACGCCTAAACAGAGATTTTATTAGCTTTTTGAATGAGACAGTTACGTTGATTTTCACGCTTTTACTTTGATTAAATGATATCTAAGTTAAACATTGCTACAACTTATTTCAGTTTTGTTTGTTATTTCACTGTATAGGTCATATCACAAAATTCTAAAGTACATCTAAAGATATTTTTAGATTTCATGATTTAACCAGAGACTGATGGTAGAAATCCTCGAGCGGTCAACACTTTTTGATTCAGATTGTATCACGTGTCACAAATTTTCCCCGAAGATTTGCTTAGCTACTAAACAGAACAGAAATGTTAACCTCAGAAATAAATCCTGGAGCTAAGATAATTGGCCTACTGACCTTCTGCTTTTTTCTATTCATAACTTTTATAAACATTTCCTCTGAACTTATCAATGGTAACATACTTCAATTCGATGTACCTTCGTTTCGTTTCACTTTCCAGTTGAAACTAATTTGTAGATAATCATTAGTGATACTACTGATGGTGAGACTACCTGAGATAACTTTTGGGTTCACAGACTGTTACTGATGCATTAAGGGATAAGCGAAGATGAAACCCTTATGTAAATAGCTACATGATTCAAGCCAGTGGCTTACAGACTATTAGTCTGGAGCTTTTCCAGGAGAGCTGTGGGACCGAACTTCCAGTCAGGTCATCGTTTCATTGAAATTACCTCAGGTAATTCCTAGCTGTCATGTAAATGAATCGTACTTTACTGTCTGTCCAGCATTGCACTAGCTGTTCAGCTGGGTCTCCTCCTTTCACTTCTAATCATACCGAATTTGAAGAAAAGAAGGAGATTGGTAATTAGTGGTGAGAACATCTGAGAGGAGACTTGTGCTGCCAGACACTATTATTCATTATTCTCTTAAGTAGCCTTCACTTACATAATAATATAGATGAAATAAGTGTGGTGTTAAAATGTTAGATAAACTGATACTTTCACTTCCATTTTCATATGAAAATGTAGACTGAATAGGAGAACTAAATATGTTAAGTGATAATAAACTGTACCTCAACCATAATGAAAATCAAATCAATCAGGAAGGGTTTTAGACTATCATTCACGTCTTGTAAAAAAGAGGGTTACCACAGAGTACTGCGAAAAAAATACGTTCATAGATGATATTATCAAAAGAAATTTCAGAATGAAGAACAGAAACGCAAGGCGATAAAAAATATGACAATAAAATGATTTCAGTATTGTCATAAAAGACAAGTTAATCTTTGATAAGGATATAAGTAACTGCAAAACAAACTAGCTTCACTTTCGTCTCAGTATACCTGAATAGGTAGAACGGTAGCGGTTAATTACGGCTTGAACTTCCTCAGGTAACTGGTCTTTGTATTACCTGTTGAGGGGAACGCTGTTATAATATGTTACGTCTTGCTGTTATAAAAGTGTTTTATCAACTTTTCTACGTATCTCGCGATAGCTTTCCTCCTCATGCCAGTGATGGTTGAAAGGAAGCTACAAAAATCGGGATTCAATATAAATTTAAATAAAAATAATCTAGTATACAAAATATCTCGTGCTGACCGCTCGCCTAACTATTCAAATGGAAAGTTGAGATCATTCAGACTGAATGCATGCAAACGAAATAGCCAATAGGGATACATATATGTATATATAATTTCGAAACAAAACTGATCACTATTGGCGCTTGCGTGGGATGAAAAACCATATTGACTGGGATGATACTTGCAATTTTAAGTTTTGGTGTGAACAGACAGGAAGAAAGATTAATGATCGAATCGATTTTCGCGTATGTTACCCTCAAGGCATGCAGCAAAATTTCCAACACTTCTGTTAATAAAACAAATAACTAACTACATAGTAAAAGGATTAAGTATACACTTCCATTTCTGGTTTATGTTAAATATGAGAATTTCATCAGTGCGCCTGATCACAGCAAGTAATCTTGCAAGAAATACTAGCAAAGGTAAAAGTTATCATGCTGTTATTTAGTTGGTGGTGGCTAACTGTGGACAGGAGTTTCTTCTTACCTGAGACTCGTCATCTGGATGTACCTGTTCCCAGTGAGTGGTGGTGTTCCCTTTGAGACTGAAACCCAGTATACATGGTTTCAAACATTAAAGTGTTATCCACCACCAATCAAATAACCCTAAGATATCATCCAAGCATCCGTATTAAGATAGCCCTTGTCAACTTGGATTAAACGTTTCTGTCAAAGATAAATACTTAATGATATAAGAATAGAAATTGTGCACTGTGGTAGAGTATAATTCCATTGTGGGTAAAATTTATTTTGATACAGTCTCATAGTGTTAGACAGTAATATTTACTGAGGACCAAGTTTCGAGCACAATTTATTGCTCATCATCATATTAAGGTATTCACACAACTTTCTAACTTCGTTTATATAATTCAATTATTTTTTTCCTCTCTTAACTTGATTGGTAGTAGTATTTTGCATATTTCCGGTATGAGTGACGAGTCATTTCTATTGCATGTGTTTGGTGTAGACTCGATGAACAAGGATTCAGTAATCAACCTCTCTCTCCACCTACCTATATTACGTCTTAGAATTTTAACCCTCTCCCACCCTATTGTGTGGCTGTGTGTGTTAATGCATGCAGTGCAATTGCTGAGTTTTTTTCTAAACTACTTATCTTCTCAGGGTCAACCATTCTTACCTTAGCTAAATTCTTATGTTCTGACAATCTGACTACCCCAGACCTACTAGTTTGACCTATGTAGTTGACCTCATAGTCATTGCAAGGTATTTTGTAAACTATATTATTTTGTTTAATTGGTTCCACCAAGTCTTTCAGCCTACAGAGCTTGTCCCTGAGTGAGTTTGTAGGTTTAAATGCCACTCTAATTCCTACTTTATTAAGAATCCTACGTAGGGTCTCAGATGTCCCCTCCTTATATGGTATAACTGTAGGTGCCTTATATTCTCTCTTATTTATGTTATCATTATCAGTTTCCCCATTATTTTTATTTTGACCTTTTCTTATCTTCCTAATGAATTTTATAGGATAGTTATTTGACACCAACGCTTCTTCTATCTGTTTCACTTCACCACTTAGGTCTTTTTTTGTACTACTACCAATCAAATCAAGCGATGGAAAATAATGGAATTATATAAACGAAGTTAGAAGGTTGTATGAGTACCTTGATATGATTATGAGCAATAAATTCTGCTCGAAACTTGGTCCTCAGTAAATATTACTGTCTAACACTGTGAGACTTTATCATAATAAATTTTACCCACAATTGAATAAATACTCAACCTGAAATTCAAAACAGTATCAGTCAATAAAACCTATCAATGAATGTGTAATCATCTATCACAAATGCATTTATTTCTTCAGTTAAATAACTGACACCTTATGTTACAAGTAGTGTCAGTTATCAGCAGTGGCTTTCGTACAAATTTTGAATGATTTTATTGTGTTTACCTATTATTTACCATCTACTTTTTTTGAAACAGACTTGTCTTAATGCATTTCTTTTGTGTTTATTTGTGGGTATAAAATGCACACAAACACACTAGAAACTTCATGTTGCCTGTCCTAAACATTCTCGCCAGTATTAGTCAACAGAAATATTTGATAGAATTGCAGTAAAAGATATTGTACATCCTAGTCTTAGGTGAATAATGGGTGAATGATTACATAGCCCTCTCGCATAGACAAAGCAAACTGTAAGGTATGAAGTGCAATTAACAAAGAATATGTTCCACAAAAGATATTGTAAATGTGAAAAGGTCATAGAAGGATTTATTAATACGTTATTTATGCCATTTTTACAGACTGCATACAATAAGTAATCAGTAGCTAAATAAACTAAAACTCTATTTAATATGAAAACAATCCTTAGATAAACTGATAAAAAGAAAATAAGTTGCTTAAAAACATTAAGAGATTTATGGGTCTGTATTCTTGAAAGGTATTTCATTCCAATTAGTGAAGCGACGGAAAGTCAAGTATTTCGATCTGAACTCTGGAAACGACAACTGACTAATTTCCTAATAAATTCTTTTGTACAGTTTACTGAATTTCGGTGAGTAATACACAATCAAGGATTATATTTTGCCAAAAACAACAATAGGTTATATCAAAATGAATAAAGTACCTTAACAATACTGTTGGCCAAATTTACAGTTCAAAGATTTCTCTGGTATGGAATACTCACTGAGAATTAGCAAGAATATTTCTGTCGTTCGATTTTGCATTCTGTCCCTAGTCAATCCCTGTTGTTCTGCGAAATTTGAACTCTGCTTCCCACTTCTTGTATAATTATACTATAAATAGCCAGCCTTTTTAACAGTGAATAATTCGTCTATTGATATAATTTCAGAAATATGTTGTTTATACTTTCTATAAATAACTCGGTGTCACTGTGATAAAAGTATGTTCAGACCTTTTGTAACTAATCTTCTGATACTGTTTAGATTTCATGCAGTTGACAGCAATCCTCAAAATAAAGTGAACTCATGTAACCTTGCAAATATTTTTTTAATTTTATTTTTTATTTTTGATTACAGCTTGATTCTACACCGCATTTTTTGGTACAGGTATGGAATTTTCAGCATGTGATATTGGTAGCCCAAATTTTGCAGGCCAACCATAGATATCAGGGGTGCGTCGGCAGGGGATTGAACCCCGGACCATGTGCATGTTCGTTCCTTCTTTCTTCAAATTGATCTTCGGAGCTGGTTTTATGAAAGCCAGAGATCATGCAGTCCTCCACGGCTTGAACCAAACAAAATATCTAGAATAGTAAAATAAAACCTTACTGTCAAAAATCCAGCACCACACAATAACGAAGGAGAACCAAACAAAAGACATGTAATAAAACTAACATCCTAAATTTCCTACGGATTAGAAGTCATTTGGTGGATAGTGACTAGCAGTGGAATCCAGGATGCGCATTTCGTCCCATTTGGGACTCATCATCTGGATGTACCTGCATTCCTCAGTGAATGATGGTGTTCCCAGCGAGGCTCGAACCCAGTACTTGAAAGAACATGAAGGACTTTACTTTTCCTTTTTTTCAACAAAATATACTTGTCGGTGTTGTACAATCTCGCGCAAGTCAATAACTTGTTTAATTAGTAAAGTGAGAGAGAGTGAGGGCAGGAATTTGATTTTGTGTGGGTGTTTTTTACTAAAAGTTAAAAATAATATTCCTGTTTTTATTTATTCCCTGTTTGAAACAAATCTCATATGTACATTTTCCGGATAAACAAATGTTCACGAGGATAACAGAAAATACATAACTGTTTGTTTACACATCGTGTTCTCTTCCCCTATGGCTTCCTGATTACCATTATAATAATTAGGTGCTTTTTTCACAAGCTTACAGGAAACTCTCATCCTCGCCCCAAATAAGAATCAACGACCAGATTGGTAAACTTCCAGTGCAGAAGAATCTTTGAAGTATACAACGCATAGATCTGTAGATTGCATTACCAAATTTTGACTAATTTGACCAAACTTTATCCCCGAATAAGTGTGTACTCTGATATTTTAGTATTTTTTAATAACTCATATTCAAGTATTGGTTTGTAGGGATTTGATTGATTGGTTACAGGATTTCATCATGAGCTGACATTGGTTAGGGAACCATTGGAAAACCAGCAGGGAGTACTGGACAGCTGTCTCATACTAGTTTGGGACTCTTCGGCAGTACGAACCCACCACAGGGGGTTCGAACCCAGGACCTTCTGCTTACAAGGCGAGCTCGTATACCATTAAGCCACTGGGACCCGATCTAATGGCCCGTGAATTCTAACTTCTGCCAATTCACGACATAGCGCAACCGCTAGCCAATGTCTTCGGCGAGTATTTGTCCTCACTCCTGACCTGCTGCACCCTACTGGTCATGACGTCCCACTGGAACCCCAGGTAACTACTTACCTGAATAGGGCCAGTCGCCAGTGAGCATCTCATTTATATTCAAGTATTGGTTTGTAGGGATTTGGTTGATTGGTTACAGGATTTCATCATGAGCTGTTATATAATGTTTGAGTATCTCATATATTTTTTCTTTAGTCCGATATTACTTATCCTTACTGAATTCATAGATAAGTTCACCACATCTGTGAACTGAGTGAACCGCTTGTTGAAAGTTTCATGGATTACTGTAACCTTTACTTATCCTTTAATCATGTAACTTGAATTTTCTATTCATCATACCAGTTTCTGTGACCTTTTATAAGAACATATATTTAGAACAAGAATAATTAGAGCGAAAGCGTGTTCTCGGTAAATTCTTCTTCAAGCTCTACAATTATAAACACATTAATTTTGGTATAAAATAACCAGTAAAGGCAAATTGGAATTATCAGAGGATACAATTTAAGCTTCAGTTGTATTCTCTAATTATCGTAATGGGAATATTTAAGTTAGAATTATATCAAATGGCGTTTTGTGGTAGATTTACAAGGTAAAACAGTTATCAGTTAGTAATGAATATCATTTAAATGCCTGAAGGAGAATTTATTGGTAACAGGTGTCCACTCTAATCATTCTTGTTCCTAATAAATTATAGGGGATATTCAGGTAATATGTAATTAAAATAAATAACGTTTTCTAAAACATTTTCGCATGCTGGTGTCGTCAAAAACCAAGCAAATAAATTGATACTAAACACTTTAGAATTAAAAAGAAGCATATTAAAGTGGGAAAATACACTTGTGTGGGATAACAGGACAAATGTTTGTAGTGAAGAAAGCTGTAGACCTTTTCAAGCTCTTGGTAATCAAGTTTTTAAAAGTAGGCAGTGTTTAATTTTAAGGGTATTTTGTAAAGTATTTTAAAGGATTTTTCAAAGATTCTTAAATCACACTAATTCACAGGATGTTTTATTTCTGTCACAGGTCTGCTGTACTCAACTTTGAAATGTTCACTCAGCTTGTAAATGCATGCGTATATGCCACAGTACATTATACTACTTTCAATATAGCCAAAATTCTTCAACAAAATTAATTAAAAAGACTTCGAATTTTTTCCTTAAGCATTGACTATGAGGAAATTTGATTGATTTCAGCATATGTTTCATCCCAAAGGGACATCGGTTCAAGAATCATTGAAATCCAAGCATTACCTTAACAATTGTACAATCAATGTTAGCGCGCTTCAGTAGTACGCACCCGTCATATCATTAGGAATCAGACTTAATGCCTTTAGGTGATGAGACATGCACATTACCACTCAGCAGCTGGCTCTGAATTAAACAATATATGGTTCTTAGCATCTGTTAATTTGAAATATTGCACCTAAGACAACCAGTATCATCAATGAACATCTATCCTAATACCCAGCTTGTTGGAGACCACCTATCTTTTCTTTATCACTTACACTGATGTACGACCGAAGTTGCATAAAATTTCCTATGACAGAATAGAGTAACGTTATCTCTATACTGACAGATGGTCAGTTATAAGCATTTTGTCGATGGGTATACCATTATTGCTAACTGCATAGTTAGCATAGTTCGGTTATATCTACCTGCATCGAAGTATTGGCTTTCCCAATGAGACTCAAAAACAGCATCCATCATCAAAAACCACAAAGTGCTATCCACTAGGCTAATAAAATCAAAGAACAGAAGATTCAGGAATTTCATTTAGTAAGGATTTGAGCTTATTTATTTTACACACTTGCTTTACAGCATACATTATAGTATCACCCAAGTTTCGATCGAGATTGAGAACAGAATAGTTGTAAATTAATCAGAATAAAATAAGTGACAAAAACTTTGAGATTGTTTTAAATATATATGGAGCTGTTGCTCGTTGCACTGATTTCCAGCTACCAAGTCACAGACTCAAACCCCATTTCACCACAAAAAGTTTAGGCAGCACTAGTGCCCACACACAATAGGTGTGGCTGATTGTCAACTGTATTAAAATGTAAGTGGCTGCTGAATGTTGAGGGAGGAATGTCCTAAGTGTTTGTTCTATTCATGCAATACCTTGAAGAAGATAACTATCACTGGAAATAGGTTGGTAAGTGTAATAGTCTGGAACCAAACCAATGTGATAATCAGTATACGGATAGCTTGAGAGAATTAATAGTATTTTTATGAGTCATGTTAACGAGGTGAACAGAAAACAGGTAATCAGCAGATTTTGAAATGGATAAGAAGTAAAGATAAAAACTGAAAATTGAAATGAAATCAATTTATCCTACATGCAGATTTAACAATCCAAAACTGACAACTGTATCTTTTTTCTAAAAATTATTGATTATTTTTGATTATACTGATTGTCACAGGCTTGAAGAACTATATTTACTTTGTTCATGTCATACTTTAAATCATCTTAATACACCAATATCGTGATAGCGCTGTATACATGAGAAAATATGATGTAATCCTGGTGAAGTTTAGAAATTTAGCTTTGGGAGTAGTCACGAGAACAACTCAAAATCGGTAGACAGCAGTAATATGCGGGCATCCCAAAAGCGGCAGAACTCAGAACCTGTAGGTTACTAGGTCTTGTGAAATCCAAAATCTTATAAAACCTAGCATCTATCAGTTCCCCAGATGACACCACCGCCATCCAATGTCATGAATGTGTATTTTTCCTCACATTTTATTTGGTAAATACTGCAAGTTGAAATTAAAACCTCAAATGTTTGTAAACACGCCCAGTTATTTCCCATCTCCTAGATATCCTGTAACCTGTTATTGTTTTGTTATGCACTTTTAATTTTCTAGAGAGATTCGGTGTTACTGTGCCAATTTAAACAGGATTGTCATAGTAACGAATTATATGGTGGGAGTAATAGGCCATGCGTAGATTACCTTCATTTACACCCTGTCTTCAGATACGATAAAATATCCATACCTTATCATCAGTTTGTACAGGATTCAGCATATACTGGCAGACACTAAGGTTGTATGTTCCCTTTGCATGACTAGTAATAATATTTCTCATATTTTGTTAGACAATATTAACTAGTAGTTTGATAGAATGTTCAGCATCTCCCATTAACTCAAAGTGAAACAATTTACTGATATTATAAGAACATCTGCTGTTTCTTCTCTTTAAATATCATATCCACAAAATAGTATGCAGTTGTCCTTATTACCGTATAATTACAAAAAGCCACTGGTCATAGTTCTAAAATAAATTAATAGTGTTTTATGCCTCAAAGCACTTGTTATATTATATACACAGAGTTCTAAAGTAAATCTTATTGACGTTGGTGATAATTTAACATGAATGAAACCAGTCTAGAAAAACTATCTGTTGTAGCACAAATCATGCTATGGTCTGTTAAAACGTCTCTTGGTAGCTACAACTATAACAGTTAGGAAACATTTCAGATATATTAAAAAAATGAAAAGACATTTACGAGTTGTTATTATGGTTAAATTACTCATTCAGCTATAATAATAGCTTTGACAGCTTGTATGATTTTTAAAATATTTTTTCACTTACATCTTGCCTTGAGAGAATTTTTAATTATTAAAAATAAGGTTGAGGCGAAGAAAATTTTCTCTTTCGACGAAGTCATCACAACTAGGCTGTACATTCGTGCATTTATAGTATACATGTGTGTGAGAGTTCGAGAATTATTTCCGGTCAAAAGTTAAGTTAATAAAATTACAATATGTAATAATCAGGAAGATCGGGTGGAAAAGACATGATAAGATCATAATTACTGAATGAATAACTTGACTGTTTGTACTATTACGGATTAAGGACGTAGTGATAAAAAAATAGGTAGGAAGTTCAGATATATAAAAAAAAATAAAAATATAAAAGCAAATCTAGTAAGGCAGATAAGAATTAAGAACGTAAAAAATAACAGAAATAAACAGAAATGTTGGATAAGAAAGTCAATAGGACAGTAGGACTATATCCTTAATCCGTAATTGTACAGACAGTCAAGTTTTCCAGTAATTATGATCTTATCATATCTTTTCCACTCGATCTTCCTGATTATTACATATTGTAATTTTATTAACTTAACTTTTGACCGGAAATAATTCTGGAACTCTCACACATGTATACTATAAATACACGAATGTACAGCCTAGTTGATGACTTCGTCGAAAGAGGAAATTTTCTTCTCTCTAACTGTCTTTTTAACTTTTTAATTATCAGACTTTAAAGTTATAAATGCATAATTTCTATGTGTTAGTCAGTTAAAATAGAGATAGTTGAAAGTCTACTTTAAAAAAATGGGCTACCTAAATTTTCATCCAACTTAATACATCAACTCTTCTTTTTTACAGTTTTATTCACCCAGTTATATCCGTGGGTGGCAACATTGCTGTGGACATCTTGAAGGCAATGAAGAAAAAATATTATGAGAAATTGTATCTTACTTCAAATGGAATAGTATTCAGTCACATGACATACTGTCGATAACTATTTTACTTGAAGACAGTGGACAAAGAGTAATAAATACTATGAAATGAAATACATTCAGAATTCTGTTACTGTACATATTAAACAAATTATCCAGAATAAAGCTTCTACTACTATTATTATTTCATACAATGATTTCTGTTTATAAATTTGAACAAAGAAAGAAGAAGCATTGGCGCAGAATAATCTGGATCCATTTTATTTCGTTGGTTCTCATCAGCTGCGTACAACCTGAAATTTTTGATAAAATAAAAAGTGTACAACTTTAACAAACCTTTGTCCATTAGCAACCATATTGTCAGAGCGTCATAGTAAAATAAGGCATTGCGATTTACAGGGTGTCTAAAGTGTTACGACATATATATCTTGTTAGAGAGAAGTTTCTTGAAAAAAAACTAACTAACAGTTGTGTTGTTGGGGTGGTAATAAAAGACAATTAGTAGTAGTTACGTAACTAGATAAGAGAAGATCAAAATTTTAAAATTTCGAAGCACATGAGGTCAGATGAGAAGGTGTTGATGTCATACAGTGAGCAGAACTCAGCAGATCAAGAAAAATTATCTCTTAAGAGAGTCAAGCGAAAAATAAAGGGGGGCGTGGAGTGAAAACAAATAGTTGATAAGATGTGAGTCACCAGGGTAATTCAAGTCCAACAACAGATTCTATTTGGACACATAAGTCAGGCTTCAATCGTTTTATTGTTATAGCTTCAGCAAACCTGAGAAGATTTGAGGTACTTTGTCTGTTAATTATTTTGAATGATTCCAGCACCTCTACTCGGTGTCCTGTGTCAATCAGGTGTTTGGCGATTGAGGAGCTTAAACAATTCGGTCCCTTTAACGGGAGGCTCCTTGATACATGTTCACAGAATCTGACATAGGCCCTCCTCCCTGTTCTTCCAATGTAACTGCTCCCGCAGATGCATGTGAATTGGCATACACTGTTGGAGGTAACATGTGACTGCACCAGTGAAGAGGTTGTTCGGGATAGAGAGATTAATAACGCTGCAGGATACGTCCTAGACAGGGCTGCGCTTAATCTTTTATTTACCATTCCCATAATGTCGTCACCCTTGTAGTCGAGTTTGATGCAAATACGCTTCTTACTGACTGTAGCTTTATCGAGCTTCTTGAGTTCATTCTTGCCATATTTGTTAATGAAACCTTGTGGGTGACCATTTTCTTTCAAGCATTTTTCAAAAAGCATTAGTTCACTGTCTAGTCTGTTTGGTGAACATAGTTTCATTATTATTAAAATCACAGTATAAACAGTCTTGTGGAAGATAAATATGAACGAAACTGAATGAAATGATGAATGTCGACTGATATCAAAACGAAATCGTAGGACAATAAAATGAAATCTATAAAAGAGAATATTTTCCCATTTGCAACATCTGCCATTAAAACGCCAATAATATTCATTTTTAATTATTATTATTATGGATTTTGGTTCATAGAATAAAAAACGTTTGGATATGATCGAGAAGATTTGTAGCTCAGGTGGATGATTTTGATGTAGTTGTGTTCTCTTAACTGGATGGTTTTTTGCGAAGCTTTCATCTTCGTCATCAATGTACATCTACCAATTCACCTGATCATGTGAAGCTAAGTATATCAGCCTTTGCAATCCAAACGTATCATCAAACGCTTGCCTTCATGGTTTTATAACGGAGGCGGAAGGTCTCCTGAAGCTCTATTCTGGAACCCCTGATCGAATCGGAACACCAAGCAAACCCACAAAGTTACTTGAAAGTCATCTACAGAATACGTGGGAATCTTGTTAAAAAAAGTACGAGTGAAACTTCTTCAAACCGCAGAAGCAATGGCAATTCATATATTAAAACCTGAACTCTGCATACCAAAGCAGTTTGTTCAGTCATTAAATCTACAGTGGACCTGACCTATTTAAACATCAATCGCGTAATTTTGTTTCGTCTTTTTCTTGCTTGTTTGTTTCTTAATTGTATAATATTTTCTCGCCCCACCTCTTATTAAGTTTCAACCACTTATTACCAATGTTGTTGACTTGAATTTTGTTCAATTTTAATTTTACCTGGGCTTCACTCAGCCCCATCAATTAGATTACGTTACTCAACTTGCTTATTCAATCTTGCTTTAGTTTCTAACCCATTAACTAAATTTGTTATCAAAAGTTTACAGTCATAATGACAAATCTTTGGAATATTCATTTTGTTGCTAATACAGTTTACTATATATATACATATATATGCAACTGTACAGTTTGAGAATGATATCGCCGAAAAGAGTAACTCTTCGCTGAACGCCTTTTCTTTTATCTGAACTTATAAATGCTGGGATAAATTATAAATACTACATAGCCAGTACTTGTTAATAATTGTTTGGCAGTGATAAGTTGAGGAAACTACATAAGCCATGTGTACCATGTCCCCAGTGAGCAGATGACAGTGTCACCACAAAGACTAAAACCAAACGTTGTTCACTACCAACTATGCAGTGGCATCATGCTCAACTGATGGTAATATTGAAACTTTCCTACCAGGAGCTAATATATCAACAAAAGCCGAATGTAAAACAAAAGGGAACTTGATATGTCTCCAATAAATGATAATTGCTTCTTTTTGAACTCTTAATTCTATGGCTATTTCCTAATTACTTGATTCATTCCCACAAATATACTTCATCTTTTTAAGAGTTTGTCAAATATCAGGGGTTGAAAAATAAAACACTCTGGTAGGCAATTATTATGGAGTTATGTTTCTACTCCTGTGGATTTTTCCTACAAACTTTTATTCTTTGTGACAGAAAAACTGCATTGACAATTGAAATATACCTCTCAATACTAACGAGTTTTGATGATGAACAAAAGGGATATCTTATCTCAAATATATCTGTTTTAATTTATATAATTCAATCTCCAGGTGGTAATCAGAATATATGTCAAATATTTGACACTGTTCGAAATCGGTCAATCAAATGTGCGATAAAGTTACATAGTCAAGTGACATGATACCACTTTACACTATGTTGTACTTTTTGTTATTTTGTTAGTGTTAGAAATTAATGTAGAGGAATTTCTGAAGCAAAGTTTAATGCTTGTCAGGGCAGACATGTTAGCAAGAAATGTGCGGAATATTTAGGTAACGCATAAACACTATATAGCCTTGAGTTATTTAGTACCAAAACAGGAGGTTTCATTGGCACCAAACACCCCATTTGTGAAGTGACTGGGTGTCACACTGCATCAAAGCATATATAAAGGTAGAAAAAGCACAAAAGGAAACGTAAAGAAACTTGAATAAACAGAAGTGAGCAGGTGATAGAATAATTATACACAGAATAGGAGAGAATTTGATGAATCTGGGAGTTTGAGGAGATTAAATCTGTGTGTACCATTGGCAGCGATTTCCAGGCAAATCACCAACAGCATCTCCATGACCCCAGGTAGGCAGTCTACACATACCTACCTGACTCAAATCAAACGTCAAAGAAATCGTAGAAAAGTGCCAGTTTTTGATTTGTTTACTTCTTAAGCTTTCTAAGCCTAATTCTATGTCACTAAACATTACTCAAAGGAAGTGGTGATGGCCTGGCATGAGTAACATGTGTCTTAGTCACTTCAGTAGATTCAGATTTAAAATTTCATAGAATGATTTACCCTTCTTATTCAACACTCTACAAATAACCTTAAGGTTACTTACCATATTATGCCACATCTATGGTCAAGGACGGCAAACCTCTTTAGCCATAAACAATTAAACAGTGAACTGCAATGTAGTACACACTTCCTTGAATCGTCAGCTGGATATTATATCTTTTTGGCACTCCCCAGTGTCAATCATTGTATCTATTAGAGTCATATATAAAGTCAGTTGTAAACTGGAATAGATCAGTGGCGACTTCATTGACTGTAGCACTGGTCGACTGAGGCATGAATCTTCGTGGGGTATCAGTTCTTTAGGGGCTGCGTATACGCTCTGATGATAGATGCCAATAGGCACGAAACCCAAGTCTGTCGATTGCGCCTAACAACATAACACTAATTAATATTACGTCTTGATCAGATGTCTCCAAGCTTGTTGATCACATTGCAAAGGACCACAAATATGACACTACTATCTCTCTGGCAGACAATCAATGCAATCACTCGACATTTCTTCAAATTTAGTTTTAGTATGATGGTTTCTTGTTATTCTAACCTCTAAACATAACCAGTATATATTGTATATACTAAGTTTATTTACCTCACAAATATGAATGTTTACGATTCATCAGCTGTATTTAGCCTCACTGGATAGATGATTCTTGACTGGTTGTAATGAATTAAATCTTATTAAAGTGACAAAGTGAATACTTTGCATTTATTACACTTCTACTACCTTCAAGTAATTATGCTGTTTCTATGTTAAGCAATTTGGATGTCACTGTCTGTCAGTATCACTATTAAAATTTCTAATTTTCTAACTTTTTAGCATGATTCCAGATGCATATTTTTGGAAATTTGGTTTTCTTATTCACCTTTAAGTCTTGACTGACATGTTTATTTATTATGTTTATTTTCAATTCTACATTTGACCTGAATATAATGCAACATTTGAAGAAAAAACTTACCTATATGTTTTTACCTCTAAGTATTATAATCTGATATCATGATGGTTAGCACAGAAGTCAACTTAGTCACTAAATTATTGTGCATCAAGGTTCTGGAATGACTTCCAGTTTACAGAGGTCAAGTGAATAACTTTCTTGCAATTGTGTGAAACAGCAGAAAAGTAACTGTTAAGAGCTACATGTCAGTATTTCTTGGGGGACGGTGAGCTGTAAGAAACTACTGGCTACACTGCACAGGAAAGAACTTCCTAAACCGAACATACCAAAACTGTAAAAATACGATATATCACTAGTCCAGTTTAACCTTAAACTTGCAGAAAATTTTCATATTGTTAGATATGATTTTTCGGACACTTCTGTAATGAAAAAGTTAATGTACTTAATACCAAGCGCATGATATTGCGAGTTGTCTGTTTATGAATACACTTTTAGTAGGAACTGAACATCCTACACGTTGTTCCACCAGATATAACAATATTCACTTTAAGATATCAGTAGACAACTTAAAAGAGCTAATACCAAGAAGCAAGTTTCAATTTTTTAGTTTAAATCTTGTGAAGACACTCATGGAAGTGCTCATTTGAACTACACTTGTTAATGTTCGAATGTTTATTCGTCTAAACAATTCAGGAGCTAGAAGATTCAAAGCGGTAAGTGGATGATCAGCAGGCTCGCCTCGTGCTTCTGGATTCGACAGTTGGTGACGGCGTAGAGACACACTGGTGAAGAACTCCAAAGTATAACGAAACAGATGTTCAACACTCCATGGTTTTCACTTGTTCCCCAGGTGTTTTCGGTTTCTGACGAAATCTACCTTCGAAACATTTAAACCATTTATGTCCCTTAAGGTTATTACTATTCTTCATCAGTCATTTTCATATATTTCACCTCCTTCACCTCTGTTTCACCCTTTCTTTTATTACGTGTATACTGGGCAAGCAATTTAATCATAACTTACTAAACTTTATCAACTTTAAACACAACTGCACAAATTTTTAATACAGTCAATGAAAAATGCATATTTCATCGCCCATCACAATTTACCTACTCCTTAATCATAAATAAGTCTATTTAAGAATAGTTGTATATCTAAAATAACACCTCCACTCATTCTGATGTATGAGCTTCTTCAACAGATACCTCTTTGTTATCGTGATAACCGACTTGAAGCTACTTGTGGAATCGAGAATGGATGTTTCGTTGTACTCGGGCCCCAGTTTTAGTTGGAACAAAATCGTTCACTGGGGAATAGAGGCATCCAGCCAGCAAGTCCCATACAGAAGGAAACGCACATCCTATATTCCACTGCTAAATACAACCAAACAACTAACTTCCAGAACTTTATTATGTAATTGCTATGACATAATAGTCATTTTCCTCTTAACCACTACACAGATATATAGCTTACATATCCACAACGAGTGACTATTTAGAGTATAATATAAACAGTTCTTATAATGATAGTAATTCTTATTATCACTTTGATTATCGTCCATATCATATGCTGGAATTTTAGTTCTTTTAACGATAATGACGCCAAATGTCTATTATCTAATTGTAAAGCCTGACAAGAAATCACCGAAAAATTCGTATTCGATTAGTCTGTACTCTTTAGTCATAACAATAGGAATACTTAAATATGTATATACGCATAGCTTGAAAGGCATGGCGAGGGGCTTATGTAACAGATGTGCTGATGTCAGTTTTAGTTTTCACTAAATACCCCGACCCATAGGTAATGTACATATTTTCAATAGGATGTCTGATTACATTGAATTTCGCTTAAATCATCACATGTCTCATTGTTTTCAAGGCTTGTCACTGGACCATTAGCACGTGTATTGTTTAGACAGTTCAGATTAGGACAACGCATATAAACTATATATATCATACTGTCTATTTGTCATTTTTATTATTCTAGATATTATTCAATTTATGATAAAAGTAAGATTTACTTACAAACAATCATTCAATCACAATCACAACATACAGTATGTACTGATTTCGCCGAAATGCTATGCTACTATACAGTCTTATATTTATTAATAATTTATACAACGTCTAGATATTTATTTATGCAGCATGCATCATGTCATCAGTATACAATGTGTTCAAATCGGCGATAAAATATTCAAACACTAGGTGGTATCATGACACGTAATATTGATGTAAGCGTAAACATGCTTATGTTTTTATACCTAGTCCAGTATACACAGATATGTGCATTTATCTACACGTTGATACATGGACAAATACAATTCTGTTTACATTTGAAAAACTTAATATTCGCCATCTATATCACAACAGACTGCAATGGTAATAAGCACGTTTGTATGTATTAATAAATAACCAGCCTAAATAGAGTTGGTTAAATTTTACAAAAAATATAATGATAACGGTTACTAGTGATTTACGTTTTGTATATAAATATATATATATATAAATGTATAGGTTGGACATTGTGGAAGTATGTAATTTCATACTAATTAGCTATGTCACACAGTGATACAGTATAATCTACTAGAAAATAGAGTAGGAACCTTGTATAGAATGCTAAAGGCTGAATTTTTGCCAATCTGACACTCTTTATCTACAAGATACACTAGCATACAGATCCTGATAGACCTTAATATTCCTTTTTCTAGTCACGGTGTTCATTACTCCAGGAAGCAACGGTGGGACTTCCTCAATTATACTGAATTCTTATGCTGAGTTTTAATATCCTATTGTAAGGTTTGATGACAAAGTGCCGAAAGTACCTATTTGTTTAAACTGTGCTCTATGTATATTCACTACTGGGAGTAAAGTGTATATGTATATATGTGTACATATCAGTTCACCTGTTGCTATGGAGCCAGGTACATAGGTCGTTCAACGCGCATCCTATCAAAAAGGGTCAAAGAACACTATCCAGCTTGGCTACAGAAAGGAAGTAGTGACAGTATCAGGAGTGCAATAATCGAACATTTCGTCAACACTGGTCATTCCATCTCAACAAACGTCTCCTTCAAAGTAATCTACAAAGGGAAGAACAACCTGCCAAAGACAATGAATGCGTTTCCGTCTTCTTTGCAGTGAAGAAGCCCTAACCATTCAGTAAGAAGAACCAGAACTATGCATACTAAAGAAAATTATTAAATCACTTCTACTCTCATGGCAACAAACCTGTTGATTTGATTTGACTTTTGCTTGTATGCTTATTTTTCTAACTACTTAAAACCCTTGCGTAATTCCGTATGTTATTTTGTTTCCATGTTCATCCTGAGCACAACTCTTTCACCAAACTATTCATGTTATTTAGTAGCTCTTCTTTAACAATCGTTTGTGACAACTCATTACTTTTGTTACTACCCCCTTATATCAACATCCAATTTATGTGAACTTACTAATTGTATTTTCGTTTGACAAATTTCATGTACACACAAACAAACAAAACAACCATATATATATTTGCAATTGTACAGTTATGAAAATGAATTCGCCGCCGAAAGAGACTCTTCGCTGAACTACTGATCTTCTCTCTATTAAAGTTAAGTACTCATAAAATGTACGAAGTATAATATCAGTTATTATGTCGTATCTGCTGGCTGTAGTAGTACACAGCTAACAAGATACACTTCAAAGAGGCTTGTCTCAGTGATCTCGACGTTTAACGTTTGATTTCAACTCACTATATGTTGTATTCATCTCATATACATCTTGATAATTTGGTACACTGACATCGTTTTTTAGTTTATCAGCAATTTCTAAATAAATTCATTTATTGACCGTGAAGAGGAGATGAAAACGTGTGGGCAGACATGGAGACAGGTGAAGACTCTAGCAGAGAACCGAACGCAATGGAGATGCACGGCTGAAGCCCTATATTCCTCTAGGAATTAAAGGATACAATAATAATAATAATAATTGACTGTTTGTATGCCAACCTTAGTTTCTGTACAGAAATTTATTTTACTTCAGAGTGATTTACTTTAGAAGTAGACATTAACCAGAAAATCAACGGATAACAAATTAACACCAAAAGGCAGCAGTTTCATCCCAGTTGGAAGCTCTTTGATGCTAAGCTATCACTTTGCTGTTGTTCCCTCGTGAAAATAAAACCTACTATGAAGTGTAAATTAAATCTTAACAAACTTCATTAATTAAAGAAAAATTTCATATATATCAAAGTATATCTGAAAACAGACTGACAGTCAGAACACATTGTAGAACATTATATATATATAGATATAATTATTGTATAATTAATTACATATAAAGCACGTTCTAATTTCAATACCGACTGTTATTCCACTCAATCTGTTGTAAACATTATTCATATTTAAAATATAATTACTAAATTTTACATGATACATTGTAATTTACTATAGTAAGCAACTTTTATTTAAAAAATCCACTCGAAATTTTTACAAATGTAGACAGTTGGCTTTTACACAGATATCAGTATGTAAAACACCAGCAGAATTTTGTATTTACAAGGCAAACAAAGAGAGAGAGGATTTACGCAATTCTACAAGGAATGAAAAAAAGTTTCGTGACTTTAGAAAATTTTGCTAACACTGATTAAAATTTGATTTATTTTAGACTAAAAAGTTGAATTTTACTGTGATTAATCATTTTATGAACAATTAAGAGAGAGAGAGAGAAAAATCTGATTTAACGTCAACTATTTTATAAATGGTACGTATGTCTATACAACATCAAGGTGGAATGAATGCCTGGATCAATTTACCTCAGATCATCGATCAAATGATATGACTGTCAATGGCTGTCTTAATGTAGAATATAAGAAATGTATGAATTTATTCTAAAGAAGGATATATATTCGATATGACTGACTAGTCACTGGAGTGTAATTAGTATTATGTGTCTAGTACTAAGTCAATCGTTTTCAATGTGGTCACCAAGCTACCGGGCTTACCAGCATTTCAGCACTTCCTGTTGATTATTATTGTTCCCTTGGGTTCCTAATGGAACATAGGGCTTCAACTACACGTCTCCACTTCCTTCTGTCTTCTGCTGTACTTTTCACCTGCATCCATGTTAGTCCATACTGTTTCAATTACTCTTCACACGATCTCCTCCATGTCAACCTTGGACGTCCCACTCGCCGCTTCCCTTTCGGGTTCCACTCGAGCGTTGGCCTGACGCGCGATGTCACCCAACGGCCTCCTCAGCGAGTGTCCAATCCATCTCCACTTTCTCCTGCATATTTATTGGGCGATTGGTTCTTGTTTTGTTTCTTCCCATAGTTTCTTGTTGGTTCTTGTTCTTTCCCGCCATCTGATCTTCAGTATAGAGAGAAGACAGTTGTTGATAAAGGTGTGCAACAGGCTGTTGGAAATATTCTTTGTGACCTGCCAAATTCCTGATCCGTATAGAAGAACTGACTGACTTGACGTTTGTATTGAAAATCCGAATTTTGTTGTTGATGCTGAGTGACGAAGATTTCCAGATTGGTTTCAGGTTGATGAATGTGTTTCTGGCCTTCGCGTTTCTCGATTTGAAATCGTCGTCGGTTCCTCCTGTAGTTGAGACGATTCTCCCTAGATAAATGAATGAAGTGACCTCTTTCAAATCCCTCCCGTTGATGGTGATTGGCTGTGGATGTTGCTGCTGTTTTTGTTGTTGGTTGGTCATTTTCCAGCTTTGTACATTGTACGAACATTCCACATCCCCATCCTTATTATCGCTTCCTGTTGATAGCCTTCAACTATTTGATAACAATTCATAGTGCACGACGACGACTTGTATTCTACTCTGGTTACCACATTAGATACTCCAATGATAGAATTCAATCAGCATCACTAAGATCCATACACATGACACTGGCTATACTACAGTGACTAGTCAATAGAAGCGTTAATTTCCCACAACTGATCAATCGAATTCCAAAAATGCCCAGTGATAATCTGTCTGACTGAATCGGTGTGTGGCCTGGATCTATGATATGCAGCCAGACATGTGGCATGCTTGTCCTTTTATGGTTATCTTCACTCACGCAACGCCAATGGTCACATATGACATCTGAATCCTGATGGGTAGTATGATTACCAAAGTACGAGCAGACAATACATGAAGGGAGCTCATCATGGGTCAAGAGATGCTAGGTGATTTACATGAGAACAGAGAACTCTTTGTAGACTTCTGCGCCTTCACTGATTTAATGACCACTGTCTAATGGAAAGAATGTGTAACATAAAGCCGGAAGCTTTAAAAAAACAGCAGGAGATAGACCAAAATCCAATTTCAACAGCCAGAAATTGAGGGATGATATTAAAAAGAACAGCTTCACTGGAGCCATTAGAGCAAAATTGCAGACAGTATATAGCATCATCGAGGAAACACGTGAGGCAGCACATTGGAAATCTCTCAAAGTGTCTTTGAAGAAACCTGTGCAGCCGCCTGAGGAGGGCTGAAAAGGGAAGATAATAACCGGATCTCTACTATCATCTGAAAACTGATAGTAGGAGGAAACGATGATGAAATATGAAATAAATAAGTACCTTAAGGAGAAGCTGGGTCTAATCTGTAGCTCAGTGAATACTGAAGAAAAAACAGAGCAAGGAGATATAAAAGACAATTCTAAGACACCGGAAACTGAGGCAGAATAGGGCGCAGATAAGAAAGACATCCGGATACCATATCAGGTAACAGTGTCACTATCCAGGAAGAGGTCAACACAGGAAAGACCAATTAGAGAACGTGAAGGAAAACTAATTATCAAAGAGAAAAGACGAAGAAAATGGTGGGCCGACCATTTCAAAGGACTACTTAATTGAACTTCAACTGCAACTCGTTCATAAATACCACAAACAGCAGGAACATAACTGAGCAGAATACTGAGGCTCACAATCCTCGAGAGATTAAAACTTTACGAGTGAACAAACTGTATTTTTTTCTAAAACATATGTGTAGATTGGACAACAGCAGTCCGTCATCTGCACATGCATATTTCATTGTAAGCTCCATGAAAAATCCATTATGCACAAACAAGTCATCCAAAACAGACAGAGAAAAAGAAGTTCATGGTCATCATTACCATATTTAGCTACTCCTACTTCATCAACTTCGAAAAGCCTTTCAACCGCACTGATCACGAAGTAATTCGGAAGCTGCTACAACACTATGAAGTGTACAAAACCGCCATCAACCTCATCCAACAGACACGTGATGACGCCACATGACAAGTGATCCTCAACGGAAAACTCAGATGAGCATCTGAGGTGAGTGCAAGAGTAAGACAAGCTTGCTTACTACCACAGATGATACTGATGATTGTGGAGGACTGGGTCATGAGATACACTAGAGGGAACGAAAAGATTAGAATACATTGGACCAACGAGAAGACATTACAAGATCTGGACATCGGGATGATCTACGTCTGATGTCACACAAACTCGAAAGTCTATGGGTGAAAACCAACAAGTCATCTCTTCCTGTTATTTGGGTAGCATCGTTCCAAATGCAGCCAGTGGCACAGATGATGTTGAAGGCAGAATTGGAAAGGTGAGACGGACATTCATTACTCTGAAATCAGTGTGGCCAGAAAAGATAATTGATAGGAAATCTGACAAGGAGCCAACCAAGAAACTGTTACTCAATAAATATGCTGTAGAAAATAGAAGTGCATTGGATATTAACTGAGGAGTTCTTTGGATAACATTACTCATCAGGCTGTCGAATGTGATGTGAATGGGGAGTAAGTGACGCGCCGGGCGTCTGAGAGTGAGATGGAAGGGATTGGGTGGGAAAGAGATGGAAACTTATGGGCGATTGTGGATCCAGTTGAAGAAGGCAACAGAGCGATGAGTGGAATGGAAATGTACCACAGACACTGTATATTGCATTAATATATGTGTAAAACTTGGGCACTGTGGGTACTGTATGTTGCACTTGGAATAAACAAGGTAATAATAATAAATAAATGCTGTAGGAATTGTTAGGTACTATAATCGACCAGTAATCGTTGACTGGGTATATTGACAATTAGTTATTACCCACTCACTTAATAAGTGAATATATCTCACATGAGAGGAGAAGAAATGACCATTACAGCTCTAGAGATGAATCAACTAGCAGGTAATTTGTAGAATGTCTTCTTAGCCTGCAGATCTATAGATATATTGATCATCTAAACCGATATAAAGTTTTACCGAAGGCAAAATATGCAAGTGGAAGATAAGCAGTTCTATCAAGGAGTATACTTATTTCATCAATCACACAGTAATATATTATTATCTACAGATGATGTTTCGAACATAATTTATCGCCCATAGTCAAGGAAGTAAGGAAGCATGAGTACTGCACAATCCGGTATAAAATGATGAAAAGGATGGACATTAAAAATGAGATACTGGACAAAGTGAACTGCGAAAAAGAAGGGGTTGTGTATTCGAATTTTTGCCAAATGAAAGAAACGGTTCAAATTTCTGAACTCTTTGACCCTGAGTTCATTTTCGAAATTCACAGGTATGATATTAAAAACAGGATTATACTTGAGCTACTTAAATATTTTAAGTAGTATGTAAATTTGCACTAAATTTCATAATTTTATTCACTAAATCATCACGTAAAAAAGCTTCTACGAACAGACACAAGTCAGTGAGTCTGTGGTTTGATATCATTTTTGTTAACTGTTTTTGACAGTCATATTACTCCTAAGGTTTTTGTTGTTGTTGTCGCTGCCTCACCTGTTGTGATTTTTCCTTTGTTGTTCTGAATGCTTTATTTCTTGTTTTCGTGATTCTAAAGGGAGCAACCCAAAAAGTCACTCCTCTATAACCTACATATTCATGTAACAATCCCCTTCTCAGGCGTGAGGCTAGTAAACCCACACTGTAAACAAAGCTGCTACAGACGCTTCAGCATAATGAATCTCCTTGCGCCAAAAGAAAAAGTCTGTGTGGAGACATGGAGACATGTGTCCGAAGGACCTTGGTGGCCTGTTTGAATTTTTGGGCCTGCTATCATAAAATCTACATATTGTATCCAACCTACCATTTACTCCATTTACTTATCACCCAAATATGAATTCCAAAAGGATTATCTACTCTCGCAACTTTATCATTCATTTACGACCCAATGACTTTCATATTCCCAAGAAATCAAGGAGGAAGCATCGTAGTGGCTGGCAAAAAGCTCTTAAACGTACACCAATACACTTAACCACGGTCCCTGTCATAATGAACACCAACTGCCGCTCTCTGCCTAACAAAATAATGTACCTACAATCCTTGATGTCCACTGACACTTATCACAATACTGCGATAATCACATTACAAGAAACATGGTTACACGAACTGTACGATGACAATCTCATCTCTCTAAAGGACTTCATCCTATTTAGACAAGACCGAAAATGTTGTAATAAGAAAAGTGGGGGTGGAGTTGCAACTTTCATTAACTCAAAATGGTCTATTTCTAATAATGTTTGCTTCTCATTCTCAAATGACTTCATAGACTTCATCACCGTCAAATGTCGTCCCAAATATAAACACATCTTTATCACAAACATGTACATTTCTCCAAGTTGCTCACTATCTAATCTTTCAAATTTTGCTGATGAATTCACCATGTTTTCTGCTGCCAACTTCGATAATTCTCTATCTGTTATTACTGGGGACTTCAACTCGTCAGATTGCTCCTTCCTTGAAGCACTTGGTCACTCTAACATTGTCAAATTTCCCACTCGACTAGACAAAACACTGGATCTAGTTTTTACAAATGACGAAGGAATCTATGAAGCACGTAAACGTGCACCGATCCTCAACTCTGATCACTCTATTGTTCGTGTTCTACCAAAAATTTACAGCAAAACACATATTAAAGTCTTCTCGCATCTGTCTATGAAAGCACAACAAAGATGCTACTCATCCGAAAACTTACTCAATCTAAGGTGCATGTTAAAAGACACTAACTGGGATTTATTCCATGAAAGTTCATTAGATGACACAATCGTCAATATAACGGATTATCTCAAGTTTTGCCTTGATATATGTTGTCCCAAACAAACTCTATTCAAACGTCTCGACCGCTTCTCATCTCCTTATCTCAGACAACTTCGCAGGAAAAAAGAAACTTTATACAAATCCAAAGACAAGTTAGGACTCAAAAAGATTAATGCTCAAATCAAAACTGAAATCAAAAATCTTAATGCTATCTATAATGATACACTTTT
Organism: Trichobilharzia szidati; assembly: GCA_944472155.2. Classification (NCBI taxonomy): domain Eukaryota; kingdom Metazoa; phylum Platyhelminthes; class Trematoda; order Strigeidida; family Schistosomatidae; genus Trichobilharzia; species Trichobilharzia szidati. The sequence goes on along the minus strand of OX235271.1, from coordinate 100,026,245 downwards.
ATCATGTAAATCACCTATCAGCATGTGGAAACTTTTTGATGAAATTACTGGTAATAGTAAGCGTTGTAATGCTTTTCCCTCCTATGATGTTAATGCTCTCAATCAGTCTTTTATACGCTGTCTTTTTACTATAACTACTTCTAATGTTACCTATCATGTAGCTGGAAACTTTCATGACTTTTATACTCTCGATGTTCTAAAATGTCTTAAAACGCTCAAGCCCTCACGTAGCCTAGGTCCTGATGGTATACCTGCCTATGTTCTAAAACAATGTGCAGATGTGTTGTGTTCTCCACTAACCAACATCCTAAATGCCTCTTTCTCCAAAAATATCGTACCTGATGCATGGGAAGACATCAAAATTGTCCCTGTCCCCAAACCTGGAAACGGCAAGAACGTTAAGTTCAGACCCATTGCCATCACTTCCCCGTTCCTAAAGCTTATGGAAAAACTAATACTTCTTAAACTCGAACCCTCCCTTAAAAACTTCGAAGACCCAAAACAATTTGCCTATAGACAGGGTAGGAGTACATTAGACGCTGCAGCTGTCTTACACAACAACATCGTCTCATCATTAGATAAAGGTGCCAAATACGTCCGCTGCACGTTTCTTGACTTCACTTCTGCTTTCGACTCTGTTCCTAGATGTCTCCTGCTAAATAAGCTCTCTTTGACGAAAACTGAGTCCTGGGTCACCAACTGGTTGCATTCCTACTACTCAAACAGAATGCAGTACACCGCATACAAAGGTAAATCATCCTCTGCTGCACTCACTGAAGCCGGAGTCCCCCAAGGCGCTGTACTCTCCCCACTTCTCTTTTCTTTCTTTCTACATGACTCACCATCTTCAAATGACATTAATTTTGTCAAATATGCTGACGATCTATCTGTATCTTTGCCTATCAAATGTCAAAGCGACTGCTCTAAACTTAATGGCTTTCTGTCAGAAATCAGCCAGTGGTCCAAGGAAAATGGTCTTACTCTAAACCCCTCCAAATGCCAAACAGTCAATTTCACCTTTAGGCATAAATCCGACCTAAACAAACTGTTTGGCTCTCATGAGGTATGCAACATAGACGGCACTGAAATAGAAACTAAATCGGAAATTAAATACCTAGGCGTCATTCTATCTGCTGATCTCTCCTGGTCGTCTCATATCTTAGCAATTTCTAAGAAAATATTCCGTCTTACCTTCTACATTAAGAAGTTAAAACATTCTGGTATTACCCAACCCTTACTCCTACAATTCGTTAATTCTCGCATCCTGCCTATTATTCTTTATTGTTCCCCCTTAGTTTTTCCCGGGCTACTGAAGAAAGACTATAACATATTACGCAGGATGTTAAATGTCGTCAGCAGAGTAAGCAACGTGCCACTTAACCATCTTGTTAATATTTTGGTTGACAGGCACATGGACTCATGTGAAAAATGGGCCAAATCCATCTTATCTAACTCACACCACCCTCTTCACTCACAACTCTCCCCTTGCATCTCATCAGGTAAAACAAGAAGCCAATATAGAAAACTATATGCTCGCACCAGCAAATACAAAAACTCAACCATACCCTACTTAGCTCGTGTTCTGTGTGATAAAGAAAGCATCAGGCGTGACACCTATAATTCATTAAATAGTCATTAGTACAACTGGATCTCATCTTTCCAACCCACTTCACCAATAGGTACAACATTTTCTTTCTTTCTGTTCCTTTTCTCTCTCTTCTTTTTCCGTTATGTGCTGCTTTGTCTCTTTCTCTCGCTTACGCCAGCTAATAAGACAGCTCCCACTTTTCTAACACCTTCAAACACTGTTTCAGCTTTACCTTTGCTACTGACATGCCAATGTATTGTTGTAATAATGAACTGCGGTTTCCTCAATCTATGTAGAATTCTATTTGTTGATAATGTACAAACTGGATGCAATACTGTAGTAAAAATGCTGAGAATTCCATTCTGTATCACAAGTACTGTTTTGGAATAAAGCAAATTATTATTATTATTATTATGGAATGTCCGCACCATGTACGAGATTGGCAAAGCTGCCCAGATTGCAAACGAAATGAAAAGACACGGAATTCAAGTACTGGGAATATATGAGAGCAGATGAAATGGCAGTGGGCTCATCAAATTGTCAACGGGTGAGTCAGTGATCTACTTCGGTTACCCAAAAGACAACCACAAGCACACCGAGCGTGTGGCTATCATGATGTCAACAACGGCAACGAAGGCCCTGATGCAATGGGAGGCGATCTCGCCCAGGATAATAACCGCCAGATTCAACTCCATAGGAAGGAAAGTGTCAATTATACAATGCTATGCACCCACAAACAACGCAGACCTCGAAAAGAAAGAAGACTTCTACAGACAACAATGGACAATACTCCAGTTGGTGACATTAAAATACTAATGGGAGACATGAACGCCAAACTGAGATCAGACAAAACAGGAAGGGAACTCATCATGGGTAGAGAAGCTCTTGGAGAAATGAATGAATGGAGAACTCTTCTCTGATTTCTGTGCCTTCAATGAACTAGTGATTGGCGGCAACTTATTCAAGCATAAGGATATCCATAAGGCTATATGAGTGTCACCAGACGGGCGAAGCAAAACCCAAATTGACTTCATTTGAAAGGTGGTCAAGGAAGTGGAGACGCAGCTTACTTGACATGGAAGTAAGAAGAGAGCAGAAGTCGGCTCAAACCACTATCTCGTACGAGGAACACTCCAAATCAAATTAAAAACTCTCAAGGAAACAGGGTATGCAGATAGACCACAAACCAAGTTCAATACTCGAAAACTGAAGGATCAGGCTACAAGGGATGGCTTCATTGGAATCATAAAGGAAAAGCCGGAGACACAAATCAACACTAGCGAAGAGGTCAGCGTCGAAAAGCACTGGAACGACCTAAAAGCGGTGTGGAGTCAAACGTACATGGAAGTTCTAGGCAGGAAGAAGAGACAGGACAAACAGTGGCTCAATACAGATACATGGAGACCAATAGAAAAAAGAAGGATGATGAAACGAAAGTTTATCCAGTGCATCGGAGCACAACAAAAACAGGAGTTGAATGAAAGCTACAATACACTGAAAAAAAGAGTAAAGAAGAGTGCCAGAGAAGACAAAAGAAAGTATTATCAAACCATGGCAAGTGAAGCAGAACGAGCTCTAGGCAAAGGAGACCTCGCAACAATCTACCAACTAGGTACCTATCGGGCAAAAGTTTGACAAAAATTAAGCTGGTGAAGGATGTCAGTGGAAAGTCACTCACCAAAGAAGTGGAGCAAAGGAAACACTGGGCTGAATACTTCAAAAGACTTCTAAATCGATCGTTACCTACAACGCGCCCAATAATACCAACAGCGGAAGCGGAACTACCACTGGACATAAACCCTCCGAGGAGAACAGAAGTCCCGAGGGCAATCAAGATGCTAAACACTGGAAAAGTAGCAGGACCAGACGGAATCCCAGCAGAGGCATTGAAAATTGATCCAGAGACAACAGCGGGCTTGATGACGCCACTACTGGAGAAGGTGTGGAAAGAAGGAAAAGTACCCGAGGACTGGAAGAAAGGATACATATTCAAACTACCAAAGAAAGGAGACTTAAGTCAATGCAAAAACTGGCGCAGTATTACGCTCCTGTCCATCCCAAGCAAAATACTAGGCCACATCATCTTGGAGAGAATCAAACACGCTGCCCTGGATGAATAACTTCGCCCGGAATAGGCTGGATTAAGGAGGAACAAGTCATGCATAGATCAAATCGTAGCATCATGAACCATCATTGAACACAGCTTGGAATGGAAGTCAGATCTCCACCTCAGCTTCATTGGCTTTGAAAAGGCCTTCGATAGTGCAGCGTCGATCAAGAAGTGATTTATAAACTACTTCACTACTACAGGGTGCCGCCAACAATTATACGTCTCATCCAACAGTTGTACGACAATGCTGCGTGCCAAGTAATCCACAACAAAACCTCATGGAATCCTTCGAAGTGATGACGAGAGTTAGACAAGCTGGCTGCCTACTATCCCCTATGATTTTCCTGATTGCAGTACACTGGATAATTCGACAGATAGCGGACAACGAGGAGACAGGTATAAAATCGACCCAAACAAAAACTTGGAGGATGTGGATTTCGCCGGTGATATATGGCTGATTTCCCACAAAGTGGAAGATATGCAAGTGAAAAGTAACAAGTCGACAGAAGAAGTATCAAAGATAGGCCTTCAGGTGAACATAGAGAAGACAGTGGTGATAAAGATTCCTGGGCAACACCACCAACAGCAGCAACAACAACAACAAACAGCAATCAGCATAAATGGGAGGAACCTGAAAGAAACTATCTCCTTTACCTACATACCTACCTTGCAAGCATCGTTTCAACTACAGGCGTAACTGATGAAGCTATCAAAGCAAGAATCGGAAAAGCAAGACAAGCTTTCACTACTCTCAAGTCTGTGTGGAGGTCAACAGCACTCAGCATCAAAAATAAGATCCGGATTTTCAACTCCAATGTGAAGTCAGTGCTACTATACTGATCAGAGACTTGCACTGCGCGTCATAAAGAGCATCTCAAACAAACTACAGACCTTCATTAACAGCTGTCTTCGCTCAATACTCAAGGTCAAATGGCCAGAAGATATCAGCAATAGTAATGGATTTGTGGGAGCAAACCAACCCAGGAGGAACTAATTGCGCAACAAATATGCAGGAATAAATGGAGGTGGATTGGCCATACTCTGAGAAAACAAACCATCACACGCCAGGCCATTGCTCTAGTGGAATCCGAATGGGGAGCGGCGAGTTGGTCGTCCAGTGGTGACATGGAGGAGGTTATGTGAAGAGGAGATGAAAGCGTATGGGCAGACGTGGAGGCAGGTGAAAATGTTGGCGGAGAACCGAACGACGAGCGGCTGAAGTCCTATGGTCCTCTCGGAATTAAAGGAAACAATAATATTATGTTGGGATTGCAAATGGTAGTATGTATTTACAAAATTATTTATATCAGTCTACTTACCGGTGTCATTCAGTCAAGCTAAGAAGTCCTTGTATTCATATTATACACAAATCCAGTTGGTTTAGTGAGACGATTTGTGCTTGTTTTTAATTAAATAGTGATCTAGTTTCATAAACTGCTTTTATGTAGAATTTTCCCTGACATTCCTGTGCTTATCCTAAGTGAGTGAGGACATAAAACTTTGCTGTTCTATTTGTCAAACAAAGTTTCTGTTTGGTGATTTATGTCAGATACATGGAACGTTTTCCATTAGAACGACTTGCTTTGTGTAGAGGCCGATATCAATTAAATGATGAATCTCATTGGCTCATCCACGGTCCTTAGTGCGATCGCACTCATTTGTTACATATACTAATGGTTAAACCTTAACTTGGTCATTCTTAAATGTATTGATATTGATAAGAAGTTGATGTGAACAGTAATGAGACCTAGCAAACTGCGAGAAGTCCAAACCCAACACGACAAGAAACCTAGGACACAAACCCCAATCACCTCAAGAACAATAATATCTGCATGTAGAAACAAGAAGAAAGTAAGCAATGCTGACTGAAAGATTTTACTGTCTCAGACAACTGTCTCAAAACAGTTGATAGTGACGCTGAAAATATATGTTTTAAATGATCATGATAATTTAAAAAAGAAGTAATAGCCAATGAGATTTCAGGCTTCAGAAGGAACTCACAGCCCAAAAGTGTCAAGAATGCACGAAAAAAGTGATTTAGAGTTATAGGCAAATATCAGGCGAAAGTTAGGTAGATTAGAGGCAATTAACAGAAGCTTCGTAACAATTTAACTTCAGTCAAATCGATTATGAGGAATTTGTTTGCAGTCTAATTATACTGGACTATTTTTTTAATAATAATAAATCCTTCGTCATAGAAACTAACTTTTGGTTCATTGCATTCATAAGTGAAATGACTTACCACCTTGTCGCTACTAATGTCTAGTAAACCCATCTGAAGCTGAACTAGTAGGGAAGAGTTACCCAATAACTTAAAAGAAGGTGCTCGAAACTGCGTCGTAGTTCCAGTGCACACACAGATGTGTTATACGTATCATTCAATGGAGAAATACTGATAAGAAGAACACAGGGGCAGTTAACTTAATACTTGAAACTAATTAGAATGTATGTTACTGTCAAAGTTCACAAACTGAAATACCCTCCTGATCATATAGTCGACCTTAGGAATACTCCTATTAAAATTCACTCAAATTCCGAACTGACTAATTCACATGAAATGAAATAAAGTCTCAAAGATATTCAAATGATATGGATTTTGAAATAAGTTTTGAATTAACCAGCTTAGACACCCATATACCGATCAATACAGATGTCAAAGCATGCTGAAGAGAGTGAAATATTGATTCTGAACTTACCCATAGAACTAGAATTTCATTCGAGTGTCATGGGTGCGAAGTGATGAAGAATCCCAAACTAGGAAGAAACAGTGGTTCTCTAACCAATGTCGGTTCGTTAACTAGGTCAGTTTCATACAACTGAAAGAAGAAAAATTTAAAAAGCATTATGAATACTAATAGATCAAGTTTTGTATGAATTAAAAATCAGGTAATAACAGTGAGATAGATTGTTATTCCTTACCTAAATAGTTTGATTTATCACCTTTTACTAGTGAATTTGTGAGGTAAAATGACATTTCTCATCCTCAAATGCTAAATACAATATGACTGTATGACTGGCAATTAATTGCAAACACAATATTATCGTCATGCGATTGATTAGTGGAAGTAATTTACAATAAAATACAATATATTTGCCCAATAATCTTTTAATTTTATCGAAAATTTTAATTTCTACACAATTAACTCCTCTCATGTTATTTATTATCTAATTCTGTGTCACTCAATCATACACTCAAAAACTCTCATTCTGTGTGTGTGTGTGCCTGGACATTTGAACATTTAACAAGAAGTCCATTAAACATTGAATCATTGAACAATTGTATTTAAGAAATTATAATAAGGTATAATTAAAACTTTGATAAATAAAACAAGTAGAATTTAACAAAAATTATAATAATGTTTAAATTATTTGGTAAAAAGGAGGTCATTTCAAGTGAAATAACAAATACTTGTTTTATTCTAAAACGTTATGCATGCTTGAAGCTTGAAATTAATGATTACATCAAGAACAGTTTTGAAATGTTTAAAATTCACTCAAAACATATAAGTGGACAATAAAAACTATTAGTAGATATTGACACATTCTGATTGAGTGGCTTACCTTGTAAGTTAACGATCATTAGCCCCCCCCCCTTAAGTAGAAGAAGAGGGCGCATGCGCACAGTACTAGAAAACATAAAACCAGGACTTAAACACTTGTCAGCAATTGATTCTCTAAGTGATTTTAGTTTATTAACAACTGAACACTGTATGAATGTGTATATTGAAAGTCACTGTAGGCAATATTTAAAATGATGAATGGGTGTGGTCAGAAACTGAACAGAATCATTTTGAACATTTGTGCCTCATTAGATGAAATGGATTTCGAATTGTCTGGCAGTGAAATATAGGACTCGTGTTTCGCCTATTTTTGAGATTCTCATGAGGATATACCTAGGTTAGTTATCATGTAGTGTCTACGATAAAGACTCAGCGCGTATTCTTTTCGAAGTCACAACTTTTCCCTAGAGTACTGAATGACGATAGCCATATCATGTTCAAAGAGCATCGAATTACTACTGGAGCATTAGTATCTATAAGTTAATTGTTGATTAAATTCCTGGACAGTGTGTGGTTAGCGTGATTTGAGTATGATCAAACAGTAGTACATAACATCTTGCACTTATGTATGCTCTCTTAAATAACATTTATGGCTTCAAGCAGGTCATATATATTGATTATTAAAAATTCATAACACCATTATGGAGATGACTTCAACTATAGTGATTGTAATTAAATTTCGATGTTCAGCAAACAGAGTATCAAGGTTTTCTTCCAGAAAATGTAACGAAGTTTTATTATCAGTATTCTCTTTGGTACCAAGTGGAAATTCGGACTTCAAAAGCATATCTACATTTCGTCCTGTTCTATGCAGTCCTAGCTAGCTGGCTCGACTATTGTCCATAAGCTCCCATCTCCTCCTCACACGATACCCCCATGTCACACTCGAACGCCCGGTGCGTCAGTTACTTCCCATTCAGATCACACTCGATAGCCTGATGAGTGATGTTATCCAAAGAACTCCTCAGCTAATACCCAATCCATCTCTATTTTCTACAGCATATTTATTGAGTAACAGTTTCTTGGTTGGCTCCTTGTCAGATTTCTCTGTGAATTATCTTTTCTGGCCACACTGATTTCAGAGTAATGAATGTCCGTCTCGCCTTTCCAATTCTGCCTTTGACATCTTCATCTGTGCCACTGCCTGTAGTTGGAACGATGCTACCCAAATAACAGGAAGAGATGACTTGTTGGTTTTCACCCATAAACTTTCGACTTCGTATGACATCAGACTTAGATCATCCCTGATGTCCAGATCTTCCAATGTCTTCTCATTGGTCCAATGTATTCTAATCTTTTCGTTCCCTGAAGTGTGCCACATGACCCAGTCCACCACAATCAGTAGTATCATCGGTGGTAGTAGGCAGCCTTGTCTTACTCTAGCACTCACTTCAGACGTTTCTCTGCGTTTTCCGTTGAGGATTACTTATCGTGTGGCGTTACCACGTGTTTGTTGGATGAGGTTGATGGCGGTTTCGGACACTTCAAAGTGTAGTAGCAGCTTCCAAATTACTTCGTGATCAATGTTATTACAAGGCTTTTCGAAGTTGATGAAGTAGGAATATCTAAATATTGTAATGATGACCATGAACTTCTTTTTCTCTCTCTGTTTTAGATGACTTGTTTGTGCATAATGGATTTTACATGGAGCTTACAATGAAATGTGCATATGCAGATGACAGACTGCTGTTGGCCAATCTACACATGTTTTAGAAAAAAACAATATCGTTTGTTGGAACAAAAATTCTGTTACAATGTTTTTAGACAGTGATATTTCAGTCAGACACTTTTCAACAAGCCTCAGAAACAAATGACTAATTAGATGTAACATAACAGAATGTAACGACTGCTTGTATAATTTTTACAAAATGTTATTAGTTTAAGTTGCCATATTTCAAAGATGCATACAAAATAAGAAAACAAGAACGTAATAACTCCATAACAGACAAAAATAGATATAACGAAGAGAACAACTAAATGAAGAATATTGAAGAAGGTTTTTAGAAAATAAGGAAATGATAAGAACTGAATACATTTATGCCGCTGTGAATAATTTTAATCTATGTCAGAAGGAGTTGACAGTCATTTATCCTAGTGTCTGAGGTAATCAATTTAGACTTTCTTACGTGGCTAAAATCAATTTCACAGATTGTTGTCATGTTTCGGCCTGACCACATTTAACTCTTTTTTAATCTAACTTCCAATAAGACATTGACCTTCATAAGCAACACGTGTCCTAGACCCTTCAATCAGTAATGTTTCACATCATCATGCAACCTGCTTTTCCTACCTGACATCCTACGCCTAACATCATTAAATGAAGATATGTTCAGTGAAAAAACTTTCATTAAGGGCAGAGATATCTCATAGTCGTGAAGTAGGATAAGAATTAGTATTGGGTGCTACACACATCGTTTTTATGGCCGGGCGGAGATCATACTGGCCTCGTGGGGTGATTTCGTCAAGAAGAGCTTTATTGTTAGTGCTGAAACCGCACTAGTTTCACTCTGCATGTTAATACTTGAAGATAGTTCCAAATTGTCCTGCAGCATAATTTCACATTTGAGAGATGTGAAAATGTGATAAGCTTTCAGGGATTTTTTCTATGAATATGTTGCGATAATTGTTAACCTCCAGCGGCGAAGTCTTCATGTGTAAATTTTAAAGCCAACTTTGTCTGTCGACTTCCTCATAGGGAAAAAAGGTGGCGTTATTGGATCACTCATTTCCCGAAGAAAGAACCTTACTGCTCTTATGACTCTGTTCACCATCCCTAGAGCTTTGCCCTGGAATCCTCACAATATTGAGCACAAATTACATTATGATAGTAGCTGCTTTTATTCTAACTGCTATCTATCTTACTTTTTTAGCATGGCAAAACATGCAAAACCATTCGTTCTAATCATCGTAGTCTGTTGGGAATAAAAATATGCGAATCTAACAATAGCTTTATGATATCAGCTTTCACTGAACGCTATGTCTGTCTGTCTGGATTCAACATAGAACTTGGCACCGAAGTGCAGCAGTTCGAGTTGCCACGTTCCAAATAGCACACAAAGGTAGACAGGAAGATGAGTGAAGAGAATCAATAGAGTTTTGACAAGTATAAGAGGGAAATTGAATGAGTAATGGTAGAAAGGAATATGAAAGATTACAGAGACTGAATATATCTGCGTCGCTGACAACGATTTTGAACCATGTCACCTATTGTCTTCAGCCATTGATTCTTAGAGTCCCGAGGGCCCCAACCCGGAAGTCTGCATCTCCCTACCTGACTCAGTTTAACTGTCAAGGATTTCATGGATTGATGCCATGTTTTTGTTTGGCCACCAGTGAACGCACAGAAAACTTTGTCAAACAAATTTTATCAGTTTTGTTGGACATTTATATTTGCACGATATCTGAAATTTTATCCAACTATACCACTATGTACTGTTTGGAATAAACTTATGTGATATTAAATTTTAAAAAAGTCATCAATCTACATTTTTACAATAATGGATTAAACTGAGTAAATTACCCGTGAAAAAATGACACTTTTCCAATGGAGATTAAGATTATTTACTTGAACTGAGCACCTCATCTAATCTCTCAGACAATTTAATCATCTTGTTACCCCGCCGGTCCTTTTGTTTATTTACAACTTTTGCGCTTTGATTGCTTAGCAAAGAGTAAATTTTTTTTTACTGAAATGAGTGCCTTCTATTTCCTCCTGTAGTAAAATTTTGGATGAAGCAATTCAAAGTAATTTTCGATAAATATATGAACTTGGGAAGTTAAAGTGTAAGAAATAAAGCAGCTAGAACAGATCTGTTCACAAATCAAAATTGGTCTAATGGGTACATTTCAGTGTTTAAAAGAACAGAGAGTATCGTGAAACGGAAAAAGAGTTGAACAAGTTTTGCGGCTGTCCATCAAACTTATCGAGGTAAATGCAAGAGTTCACCTCTGTGGAAATAAGAATGGGTTAGATAACAATGAGAATAGAATGCCTGTAGACAGATGTTTCACCTAGGCTTTTGACCTCTAATCACATCCAACCAGTAACTACCAAAATGATCAGTCCAAGCACCGTAAGGCTGAGAGAAGTGTAATTTACCGTCCTACCATCCGGTCCGATTCCAGTTTACTATACTATAGTGAGTGAATAGCTGTATTCAAATTCATACTGGTTCAACTAACTGATCAAATTTTCTAATTAGACCTTCAGGAAATTCATTATAAAGCTTCTCACCGATTGGCATTTTATGTTTATTAGTTCGAGCTCTCTATATATTTGCTAAGGAATAGTGAAATAAGTTCATTTAACTGTGTAAAATTTACCTCCCTAATCTGGATTTGCTGCCAAAAGTGCCACATTCCTCTTAAATTCAGCTAACAAAAATTTAATTTCACAACACTGATCAGTGATCAGAAACCTAGAATAAATACATTTTTAAATCAAATAAATAATAAACAAGTATTGGTTTTGTAGGGATTTTGTTTGATTGCATGGAGGATTTCATCATGAGCTGACATCAGTTAGAGAACCACTGGAAAACCTGGGAGTGCAGAACAACTGTTTCGTCCTAGTTTGGGACTCTTCATTAGTGCACACCAACCCATCGGGGGTTCTAGTGGGAAGCCGTAACCAGCAGGGTACATCAGGTTGAAGATGAGGCAGTAACTTATCAAAGAAGACATTGCGAAATGGTCGCGCTATGTCATGAATTGGCAGAAGTTAGAATCCAAGGACCATTGGATCAGGTCCCAGTGACTCAAGGGTCTACGGGCTCGCCTTGTAACCAAAAGGTCCTGGGTTCGAATCCCGGTGGCTGCATACTGATGAAGAGTCCCAAACTAGAACGAAACAGCTGTCCAGCACTCATATGTTTACTTAAATTAGAGACGTGATCGATATTCTTATTTTTAGCTCCAAAAAGGGAATTTTTATGTAAGGTCTTATATGCAGAAATGTTTAAACATTTAAAGATAGAAATGCAATAGATACATCGGAGATTGGAATATCATGTGAGAATGAATGTGGTTGGCTGCTTGTGTAGTGAACTTACCTGAATTATCAAAGTAGAACTTTGCCAGTCTTAACTTGATATTTCTCATTCTGACTGATATGTGAGTGATTCTTTTGAGTGAATTTATTAATAAGCAGTACATTCGTACTTATAGTTTTTTGAAATGTTATTTCCATGAGGATAATAAATAATAATAATTCATAACAATAATAATCATGAATGTATTTTAACTATAATCATAGTTTAAAGATGAATGATTGAAAACAAAGTTATAGGTCGAGTTGTTCATAGATGTTATATACATATTGAAAAGGAGCGTAAAGTGCTCAGAATGATGAATAACTTTAGCAGTATTTAAAGAAGCTAGATAAGAGAGTTTAAATGGAGTACTTTCTCCAAAAATAACCCCGGAATTATAAAGAATATTCAACCCAATGACAGTAGAGTACATTTTTAAAAAATACGGAGGTTACTATCTGTATAGGAGGGATAATGGTAATTGACTAGATGTTCTAACTCCAAAACGTCGTCCTTATTTCTAAGTAAAACCACGCTGCAATGAGCCTTTGCCTGCATGTAGGAGGAGTAGGAGGCTTAGGGTAAGTTTACTTTTTCTCTTAGAACCAGATGCCTCTATGATTTATCAATTGGCTTTGAGAGATTATTCTTAAGTAGATTCGATATTTTGTGGTAATTATAATTGAAATCTATTCCTTATCTTTGTTGTAGTACAATGTCTAATTTTTCTCATGAGATGTAATTTTCCAAATATCACGTATATCCGAATGAACAGCTGTAACGATCTGATGTCATTTCATTTCTTTTGTGTTAAAGAATCCATTAATTTCAACTGATGAAATATGTTTAGGTTATTTTTTAAGATTTTAGGAAAATTTAGCTGTAAAAAGTGTTAAATCAGCAGAAATTTGGGTTGTAATATTAATTTACTCGGTTAAATAACTATTCAGCAATAGGCTTATTGATTGACGGAATATTATCGATTTTACTGTAGGCATACTGTTTTTAAAATTAACTTGCCTACATAACATATTTTGGAGGTAAATTTAAGTTCTCTGTAAATACAGCTACTGTTTGGATAAATCAAAGTTTGTGATTAATAAATTGGATATTTTCATGTATTCTCCATATGACTGACTGTCTGAAAGCAGCAAGGATTGTACAATACAAGTCTTAAAAACGTTACTACTACCAATATTTTCAAAATACCTCGTGATATACACTTTGTCTACTCACATTATCAGTGAAAACCATTGATATGATGAATTTGGGGAATATAAGTGACCAGCTACCGACATATCCTAATAATATTCAAGGTGAATTACGCTTGATATTGCAAACAAAAGATATTTTTCTCGTATGCTATAAACATCTTGAGGAATATCGTCGACTGGTTAATGAACAAAACCGACTGATTACAAAGGAATTTGTACAAGAGCAGTTACAGATTGGAGAAGATGAAATAGCTGAACTAAAAATTGAATTACAAGAAGCCGAAAATCGTCTAGGAGCCCGTTTGCGTCACAATGAACTGTTAGCTGATCAGTTAGCAAGTCTTGGTTATGCTTCTCTTGAATCAGGTGCCAGTGTTCGTCACTTAGCATTATGTCGTTCTCCACAAATGCGGAAAAATATGTTGGCTCAACGTCAAGGAGGGCCATTAGGTTTTCAGAAATATTCTGAACCAAGACCTCCAACGCACATGATTGACAATATAGCGCTGGCAATTGCAGAAATTCATCAAGAGGTGAGGGCAAAAGTTAAACCTTTGCTCGATTACTACAGAGATTTATTTTACCTACAACTTCACTTCAGTTTAGTACTTGGTCAGGTTTGCAATTACTGTATGCCTCTAGTTACTGAAAACATTGGCCTAATTGATAGGATATTTTTCTGGTCAGAGCGTCCTGAGTTTGATCTTGTACGCCGTGCTGGAGATATCGGTGACAGACTGAAAGAAATTTATACTAGGGCTCAAACTGTTTTGGGTGTGCTCGCAGAATCTGTCAGGTTTCTGCAGTCGAAAGTTGAATTACAAAAAACACTGGAGCAAAGATTTCACGAACGCTTGGATGAACAACAAAAGACCAAAGATAAAATTTTACGTGAAGTTCATGCAACTAAACAAAATATGGATTTATTAGAAGAAGAAAACGACAGGCTTGTTGGTAGTTTGGTGAAAGTCGATCCTTCATTCGTCGATAGCAGACATTTTTATGAACTAGCAGAAGGCGGAAATTTAATGGGCGCTAAGCGTCCTGCTAGTGCCAAAGACACTGGAAAACATAATGTTGAGGATAGTTCAGATGTAATAAATAACAATTCACCTAAAATCAATAAAATGGATACATTAGATGAGACGAATTCTGAAGAGAATAATAACTCCAATAAAGTTAAACAAAAAGTACCAAAACAACCAGAAATCAACTGCTCGCCACGATTAAGAAGAAATTCAGCTGACGCAAATAATAATAAAGCTGTCAGCCTTTCGGGCGACCTCCCAGAAGTGATCAATACAACACGTCCGAAGAACAGAAAAAAAAGTGTAAAAAATAAAGCAGATAAAGATATTAGGGAAAAACATACTAAAAGTAAAAAGCTGGCACGCACTAAGTCTCAAGAAAATATTTCTGCTCACACTCCTACGTCAGTAAGTATGATCTCAGACACATATAACTTTAATACAAGTGAAGATTTAACTCCAAAGCAGAGAAAAAATTCTATACATATACGACACAACAGATCAAGGAGTAAAAGTCGCAAGAAAGAAGGTGAACCTAGGAGATCTTCCTCTAGTAGGGAATTTCACAGGCACAAAAGTCGAAGAGTGAAGAGCTCTGAAAGGGATGAAAATATAGAACGTACATTAAAAAGTCGAGCTAAAAGTAGTATGCCAAATAGAAGAAATAGAGATGACAAGAAAGATCTGATAAAACGACATCGTCGTTCTTCAACCCCAGAGCCAATGACAGTTAGGAAGCCAAACGCGCATCAGGAAGCTCAAGTCGAACAACCAAATCTAAACATAATGCCATCGTTAAAGGCAAAAATTTTAGGAAGAACTAAAGATCTATTAGAAGCAGCATTACATCGTACACTCAAGTCCAACAGCAGTGATCAGACATCTCCTGCAGAAGTTGGAACAGGTTCATCTTCAGCAACTGGTAGAATGGAACAAGAACCAAATGTTGAGGGTGTTACAAGCGTTTCATCGTTTGATTCCCTTGTAATTGCTGATTCACCACTAGGTGAGCCAGGAATAATGTTAGGATCTCATACTACACCAGTCAGACAGTTGCAAAAGAAAAATCGTCGAACACTTGATAGTCATAAAAATAAAACAAAAAGTAATAAGTCAACAAAATCATTGTTTGTGGACAATTTAGCGCAACAATCACTTCCTGCATTATCAACTGATGTTTTACTGACCGAAACATCAACTGAAAATAATGCGAATTTGCTTGATGTGCATTTAAATGACACCAAAAGACACAAAAGGAAATCTTCAAAACATGATAAAACGTCAAATGATTTAGGAGATTTCTTGACAGGAACAAATTTCGAACAACTTCATACACTACCCAACAGTAGTGGATTACCATCTCTTATTTGAAGTTACTCAGTCTGATGTTAGTCGTTATTCAGAGAAAAGATTAACCATGAATCTCCTACATTCTATATCTAGTCTTGTTTTTATCTAGTTTATCTTATTTCTCATTTTTTCCATCAAAACGAATGTTTGTGTATTGGACTTACACACTTCTGTGTTCAGGTGGATATTTAAGTACTTGACTCTAGTCCAGTTGAAAAAATGAAGCACATTCCAAAATGAAAAAGACAATCTTTCATCACAACAAATCAAAAGGAAAGGATTTTAACTATGAAAAAATGAACAGAACTGAGGTAAGAAAAAACCATAAAACTCACCAAAATGACAAATAAACCTCCAAAATATATTATTTTTCATTTAACCATTACTATACTGTACTAAAACTCTGATAAGAAATGTTTTACATCTTGAAAGATGTCATTGTCAATTGAAAGATCCTTGAATTGGATTTATCGCATTTTTAACAATCTGAAGTCTGTTAAATATTACTATCAGTGTTATTACTACCGTCAGGTTTCTCACCTGTCATCTATGTCTTATCTATCAGTCAATGAATAATGGTGTATAATCCAATCAATAAAATAGATATTGGATTTTATGCTTTAATAAAGTATACATAGTGTTCAGTATTAATTGAGCACCGATATTCATAACTATAATATTAACAGCAGATAAATATTTGAAGGAATAGATATTAGTTTTGACAAAGACTTCATCCAGGAGACTTTTTTATACAAAAGAAGTATTTTTTATGGCGCACAAAGGAGCTGTGACTGATATTACTCATATTTTGCTTCACTATGTATGTACAGCCATAGTATGACGTGTAAAGTAGACTTATTCAACATTTACGAGGTTCCTATGCTAACTGAAGTGACTTGCGGTTAAAACTTTATTGTTAATCCTAAACTATAAGATTTTCGACTGATTTATGACTACACTGCGAATAGATCAAAATGGAGTTAACGACAATGGAAAATTTGCAAATGAGATTACTCGGTTAACTCCATTATCGTCAGGGTAATACTTAATAGCACTAATGTTGCAGACCTGAACATAATGAGCAAATCGCGAGGTTTACCAATAATTTAATCCGCTAAGGTCGCAAAGGCAATATCCTTTCGGGTTTTATCCACAATACTCTTGTGTATAAGTCTACCGACAGTCTCACTTATGCTCCAAACTCGTTGATCAACTTAATGCATCAAAAGTGGCTATTGAGGGAAGATTAATGCTCTGAGAGAGTTATAGGATTTATTCTATGAATGAATGGATCTCAACTGTTAACTTTATAATACTAAGGTTGCAGGAACCAGTTTAGGCGAATGAGTAATCAGTTTTGTTTCTTAAGTGTAGTGATATGCACCTGTGTTTGATTTTCACTGAATAATATATTATGATACACCAATTGTGACATAATCCTCTACGCTTTTCCTACTCAACGTTGCATAGTGTTTATTCGGCATTTATTCATTCTGTTGAAAGCAATTTTACATTGTTTAGTTATCTCTATGTGAAGGTTTTCTCTAAAAGACTAGTAGAAGTGATAAATTTTTTCTTCTATCGTACGTGACAACCTCCATCTGTTGTGATTAGTAATTATTGAGAAGCGCTTTTATCTAAATACAGACAGCTTACCTCGGAAACCAATGCTTCAAGAGGATTATTCCGTCGTTATTCTTTAAAGATTTTAAATGTCCCTTTGTTTGTTTTTATTGCGTTAACTGGTCTATTTTGATATGTACCAGCTGCTAGAAGTGGCTCTTCAAAAACACCTTTGGTGTTAACTTGATGTTCTTGGAACCGTTATACTGACAGAGACTGATTAACAGCAAACAACGGGAAAAAGTTTCAGTGACCAACAAGTGATACTTGTTTTAGCAGAAATAGCTCCTATGACTAAATCACCTAGTAAGTAATGCTTTAAATGATTGATAATGGCTTCTAGTTTCAATACAGATAAAGTCATACTTGACCGCAGGTGGAACCAACTGACGAGTCTTAAACTGGATTAAGCATATCCTTAATAGTACTACTAACTACCGTCGTTATCCTAATCTATTTCTAAATCCTTTCTCACAGTGACAGATTCTGCTTTATTCTTTTAAACAATGTCTGACACCGCATTGAATTAAATTTCTTTTTAATATGTTTCAAGGGTTAAAAACCTTAAATCGTTCATCTGACATAAGATCTACCTGTCACTGACAAAAGTATGAAGCCATAGATATCATGAACAGTTATACATATCAAATTGAATTAATTTTACGATTCAGCATACTGAAAGGTTCTTTACTTATGCCTGGTTTTGGTCGAAATGAAAGCATCTGAACATTAGTAAAGGTGTGATACTTTTGAATGTTTCCTATATTGAATTCTATTTTGCTAAATTTCTCGGCATAGATTAGTTAATATTTACCATGTACAAACATTCAAATTCATCCTCTGATAAAGACAAATAGTTAAATTTATGAATGAAAGTGGGACTGAAACATTAAGCATACAGCCCGTAACACTTACTAATCAATTACACTTATTTCTCTGTGATGACGGTAAGTTTGAAGAAATAAATGCCTCTGCTTATTTACGTCTTGAGATAAAACCTTTAGGAAAACCCTACAAACATAAAATACAGGATTTGTAATCTTGATACCGCGACTACATTCCTGATGAGAGTTAAGAGATGAAGTAGACCGGATTGTAATCTATTCTATTATGTGTGTTCCGAGAAAAAATTATTTCATACACTGAATAATTGTTAAGATCTCATCAATTATACGGCGACAAAAACTTTAGCATAAATGAGAATGAATACCAACTACACGTTCGCATTATTCCAAAGTGGTACCCTGTTCTCTACCGGATACCTATTTCTATAAAATCATTTAATATTTGTAACAGACCATCACTTGGTGAATGCACAAGTCAAAAACAAAGTATTTCGAAGAGAGTGTGGCGCAATGACTCTTCATTAACTGAGCTGATTAGATCATGCTTTCAGTACACCTGACGACGGTTAAAAACAGCTTTCTGCATTAAGTAAAATAGTATATCAGATTAGGGTGATGCACTAGACTGTGAAGTTAGTGGCAGTTTATTAAAGCCAAATGTGATCCAGGTAATCTAACTGGTAGTTTGAAAATTAATAAACATTTCTTCCAATCGAATACCGAAACAAAATGGCTTGACCACAACATTTCATTTAAACCTTCGAAATGCTTTCATTCTTTAGACTAAGTAGATTTTATTTATGTTTCAAACTTTGTGATTATTATTTGGCGCTGCAATTATCTTTTCTTTTAATCTCCAAATAAGTTATTCAGAAGACAATTTTTTCGAGATGATTTAATTCCGTAATTTCCCTACAATAGGGTTCCAACTAGAAAGGCTGACAATAATAAAATGTTTGACAATTAATCAGTTATCTGAAATAAAAGTGCACATTAAGTCATTAGTCATACTTTCATAGGTCCAGTTGCTCAGAGTAGGAAAAGGTTGAAGTCTGTTGCTTTCTATACACATAGTTAGGACTACATGTGAATAATCCAAAATGCTTCCATTATCTTTAATAACCTAGACTTAAGGTTAAGTGGAATAATTGAGAAAAATTCATAAATACTGATTTTGTGGCTAGACATTAATAAATGCTTTGCAATGGATGTTAGACTTCTATTCAGATTAAATGTAACTGGATTTTTCTTCTGATTAAATAACTACTCAGGAAAATGTCCACACTAACGACATGACAGCGTCTATTTATGTGTCTCCACAAATGCTCCAACTGTTTCAGTTTTGGTTACAGGATTTCATCATGAGCTGACATTGGTTAGAGAACCATTGGAGAACCTGGGAGTACTAGACATCTGTTTTGTCCTAGTTTGGAACTCTTCAGCAGTACTCACCCACCGGGGTTCGAACCCAGGACCTTCTACTTACAAGGCTGGAGAGCTCGTATACCATTAAGCCACTGGGACCTGATCCAATGGTCCATGAATTCTATTTTCTGACAATTCACGATATAGCGCAACCGCTAGTCAGTGTCTTCGGTGAGTATTTGTCCTCACACTTGACCTGCTGCACCCTACTGGTCATGACTTCACAACAGAACCTCAGGTAACTACCTACCTGAATAGGGCCAGTCGCCAGTGAGCATCTCATTGACATTCAAGTATTGGTTTGTAGGGATTTGGTTGATTGTTTCAGTTTTATTCTTTAGAACTTTCAGATGTACTAAAATTGTGTTTAAAATCCTGAACTTATGAGTAGTAAGAAAATGTCTTTTTAGCATTTGTTTCCGTAGGTTCAAATAAAAACGCAAAAAGGAATTGTAGTTTCCAAAGTGCAAGCTTCAATTCAATATTACATTAAAAATCAAATTAGGATAACAAATAAGAAATGCGAATAATAATCAAGCAGATTAAATTGAATAAACGGACTGTCCTAAATATTAGAAATATCTGAAGAAGAAAACAGAAAATATGTTTACTGTTAAGATTTGTATGTAGCAATTCGAGTAAGACCCACAGAAAAATAAAATTTATTTAAAAATCCAATGAAAACGGAAGAGAATGTTAAAGCAATCAAACAAAACAACTAGGATGATTTTGTTAGCGGTTGCAATCGATCTAAATACAAATCATGACTGTATATTTTTCAAGAAAATCTTCGAAGTTGACACCTTTAAGGAAAAGAAGGTGAAGCAGTGGTGGGACTGATGTAGTATGGAAAGGCATAATACTTAGGAATACAAATAGTGTTAATGATAAATAATACTTAAGTGCCACTCAAAATTACACCTAAACAATTGTCAGTAGGGTCTCAGACATAAAAGTAAACTGGTTGGAGGATTTCATCATTAGCTGACATAGGTTTGCGAAACATTGAAAAACCTGAGAGTACTGGACAACCAGATGTTTCGTCCTAGTTTGGGACTCCTCGGCAGTACGCACTCACCGCCAGGTTTGGAACTCAGATCCTTTCGGTTATCAGACAAGCTCGTCGACCAATAAGCCACTGGGACCCAATGATGAAATGGATGAAGTCATTCAACCAATCAAGTAAAATCCCTACAAACCGATACTTGAAAACTGACCTGATGCTCACTAGCAACTGGCCATATTCAAGCAGCTACTTAAAGTTCTAGTGGCAAGCTGTGACCAGTAGGATACAGCAGGTCGAAAGTGAGGACAGTTACATTGCTAAGTGGTCGCTCTATGTCATGAATTGGCAGAAGTTAGAATTCATGGGCTGTTCATTGGATTGGGTCCCAGTGGCTTAATGGTCTACAAGCTAGCTCCCCTTGTAACTGTAAGGTCCTGGGTTCGAACCATGGTGGTGGGTGTGTACTGTGAAAAGTCCCAAACTCGGACGAAACAGCCATCCTGTACTCCCAGGTTATCCAATGATTCTGTAACCGATTTCAGCTCATAATGAAATACTGTAACCAGTCAATCAAATCCCTACAAACCAATACTTTATAAAAGAAAACTGTCAAAACAAAAGGATCGTGGAAAAATGATGTAACCATGTACGCCCCAAAAATTTTTTGCAAAGATCTTCCCAAATGATACTTCGTTACAGTTGATTCAACTATAAAATGATTACAGAAGCAACTGAATTTTGTTATCTGTCATCAGTCATAATTTTTGCTACCCTATCCGTTTTTATCTCATAAATGGAAAGTATGTAGCAACACCAAGTATCAAAGTTAGTCATTATGTAATCGGTGCACGTTGAAGAAATCGAATCAAGCCCTTTTTCAAAGAAATTTAGTAGTGAAGCGGTTACCGAAACACTGTTTTCATTAAAGCGTTTCACGGAAAACAATATACTGGAAAAAAAACTACAGATTTGAAAATAACTAATAGCGTGAGCTAACATACTGATGAATTTTCTAAGTTCTTATTAGAATAAATAACTGGTCCACAATATCAGTTGCTAAGGTACTAGTGCTGAGGTCTTGTCCACTGACAGAGGTTTAAAACTTAGATCATTAGCCAAAGTGTAAGCTGCTTCCTCCATAAGCTGACGAGTCTGTTTTCAACCACTGAGAGGTTGAGACTATAAGAGATACTCCAATTGAAGATCTTCACTCTGATTCTTGGATCCCATTGGTTCTTCAGCTGATGGCATATTGTGGTGCTGGACACAATAAAATTAATCATATTTTCAAAAGCATCAAAATAGGGACTCTAATTAGATATTATTTATTAATTTATTGTTACCTTTGCTTCCGAGTAGAACACAGAGCTCTTACAGCACGTCTCTATTCTGTCCTGTTCTCTGAGGTACTCTTCAGCTGGTCCCACTATTTCCCGCAGTCTCTCATCTCCTCCACTACACTCAGACACCCCACTTGTTGTTTTTCAATCTGATCCCACTTGAGAGGTCACCTGGTGGGCGATATCACTCACCAGTCTCCTCAGCATGCGTTCAGTCCATCTTCATTTCCTGTTACACATTTGTTGAGCAGTAGGTTCTTGAGTGTTTCGTAACCAGAGTGTCTTGTTGCTAATTCTTTCTGGCCAATATGGAACCAGAGAAGGAGGCTGTTGATAAAAGTCTCCAACCCGTTGGAAATGCTTTTGTGACGCTGGTGCCAAGTTTCTGACACATACAGAAGAACTGACCTTATATTGGTGTTGAAAATGTAAGTCTTGTTCCCTAAACTGAGTGCAGAAGATTTTTAAAGTGGTTTCAGAGTGATGGAATTTCATCTTTAATTTTTGATCCTGGTTTTAAAGTCTTCATTCATGCCACCTGTAGTTGAAATAATACCGCCTAGATAAGTCAAGGAAGTAACTTCTTTCAAATTTATTCTGTTGATAGTGATTGCTGCTAGTTGTTTTCAGCTGGTTATCTTCATCACATCCGGTTTCTCTGTATTCACTTGAAGTCCTGCCTTTGCTGCCAAACTCTTTTGCCATTTTGATGGTTTCTCCTGTGAGTCTTCGAGTTTGTATGACATTGGACGTAAATCATCCGCGAAATTCAAATCCTTTTTAGTCTTAATATATGTGTAGATCAAAGTAGTAGAACCGGGTCATTCAGACTAGTGGAACATAAAAACCTATCAAAATCTAGATAAGTGATCCTAATAAGATAAGAAATCTGAAGAGAATAGTCCAACTATTGCACTACATGCATCTATACACAACCATACAATAGGATGGGATAAGATGACAGTCTTGGAGTCTAACACAACAGGACGCACGGGAGAGATTGATTATATAAGCTTTGTTTATCGAACCAACTAAAATGGCGTGTAATAGGAACGATGCCACACCTGTCACATACATCTGGAGAATTCTACTACTCCTACGGCGAACACGAAGGAATCAAAAAATTAAAACGACAGTTTCGAAGTTGTGTGAATTGACTACCGTTTAAATGCATACAAAATGTGCAGTTATTATATTAACAGCACATCTGTAGTACAAGTAAGACAGTTACTGAGGAAAAGTTAGGGGGATCAGTAACTGTTTGATTTATAACTTATTTTTATTACAGTAATTACAATTGACGCCAAGGGCAGAAGCCTCTGACTACAACAGGAACATTAAGAGTAAAAATGAGCGGCTATTGATGATAATCTGAGACGATGCTTATGACGAACAGGACGAAACCATAAAGTGAAAGGGGAGTATAACTGAAAGGTAAGGTGAGGAAAGCGAAAATATTTAATAACCACATGCATGTAACTTCATTTAAAGACAAACCATAATTGTTGTGGGGTAGCTGATAATACTTCCCGGTTGTGTAGGCCATTTTAATCGACATGGGGTTCTAATGCATGACCAAAAAGATGAGCATCTAGCGATTAATGAAATTAGCAATAGCGTCAATTATAAGAAGTACAGAAAACAAGAACTAATCACAAAATTTTAACAAACTAACCTCATAACAAGATGACACAGACCATTACAAATTGTAATCAGCTTAAAACTGAGTACAGGTAGTCAGATCGATTTTTGCACCTGAAGATATAAAGTATATACTGGCTAGTAGAATGTTAGACAAAGGCGAAAAAATTCCTGTAAAACGTTCAGCTTAATAAACTTACAAGAAACTCATACAGAAAGTAAAAACAGTCGGAGATATTTCAATTTTCATTATACATGGTCTGTTTGATTGCCACTTACAGTTCCCCAAGAAAACTATGTCGAATTCTCACCTATAACTGTTTAATGCTTAAAGACGAGTTTAAATCTATCTATTACTATTTCAGCCAAGTAGCAAGACATAATTGTAGCTATTTGGAATGATTCAGCTGTCTGAGCTCAGTTAATCTGGGTACATCTCTGTCGAGTTTGACTCCTGACGAGATAAATCGCCGTCCGATGATTAGATCACCTCGACCTGACTAGCAAGCCTTACTACTTCATGGTAAAAACCTCCAACTACTCATACTAGCGTCTAGTAAATACCGTATAGTAATGAAGCTCACCACACATATTTCATACAAATACAAAACAAGAAGGTTGGCAATCAGCATAAATAAAATAAAACTCGTAATTTTTTAAAAGCACGTGCGCAACTGAAAACAGGTTATTGAAAGAATCAAAATTTTAATTTAGGAGTTTGAGAAATTACTTTTAAAGTCTTAGTATGATGTTCACCTTAATTGTCCTAATCCTTCAACTAATTTCATTCTGAGCTTTTCAGTCAGTGCATTCCCCTGTATGATTAACTCAATGAAAACTATGCTCATTATTTACACCGGCAGCTTTTAATATATTTTTGTCGTGTACATAAGGGGATATATTAATTCTGACTTTATTGTCAACCGGCTTATATTTCACTTCCTGATTTTGTTAGCTAAGTGTTTTCGGCTGCCAAATGCTAATTAGGAGCGCAAAAACAAAATGTGTTTCTGATTGCTCAAAAGTTTTATGCCTGCTCAGTTCACTTAAGAATCATAACAAGAAACCATGAGTCTCAGTATTACTTCAGTTTTCACCTGATATAAAAATAAAAATATTTTGATGAACCGCATCAGATATTTTTCGACTGACTCATGATTTCTCTCCAGACACTTATGAACACATGACTGCAAAATATTCACAAGTAAAATACCAGTAAATTTTATTGTCTCATATACGAAGTGACCTTCATTTACACGTGATGTCTATCAAGGATAATGATCCAGACAAACGTATTTAATAAGGTATTGAAGTAGAAACTCAGTGAAAGATCACACTTAAGAAGTAAATATTTCTACTTGAATGTCTACCAACTTTCTTACTGTTTCATAGGAATAACTTACATCAATGTAGAATTTGTCACGAACCAATGCCGGTTAGAGATCACTGAAGATCAGAAAGAGCTGGACAACTGTTTCGTTCGAATTCGGAACTCTTCAACATTGTGTACCCATGATCCTAACAGGCGTCAGATTCGGGACTTTCAGGTTACAAGCTACGGCACGTAGGTAAATGAGGGAGTTGAGCTGCAATTCAGTCACTCGTGAATTCTAACTTCTGTCAGATCGTGATTTGGCACTTTCCTCAACCAATGCCTTAGACAAGCATCCACTTCAACATGACACACTGTATCCCACTGACTATGGCTTCTAGACACCCATCCAGTAACCACCACTAAACTGTAGACTGATATTAAGATTTTTTCATTCTAAACTGAGTTACTATCTCTAACCAAAGGGCAGTCCACTGTTCTCACGTGAGTTTTCAGCAAGTTAACAATACCAATATTATTTAATTCGACCTGTAATTTTTCCTAATCTGTCCAAATAGCTCAGTAAATAGGATTTTCATACTAAGGAAATATCATATCATCATAGAAGAACACTTTATAATCCCCATTGAGACGTAAAGTTCAAATTTCAGTGAAGGATATACTTGCATTCATATATGCATGACAGCAGACAATAATGAGGACGTTACCTGTACATGTGTGCTAAAATTTGATAGTGAGTGAAAACATTGCATTGAGAGTGCAATGTTTCCGGGCAAAACGATGATATGGCTAATTTTTTTCTAATAGAAAGATTAGGTACATTCAGAAATGAGAAATGTGAATACATGAATCAATTAAGTCAAACTCAGTAAGATTAAAAAATAAGATGAACTTTTGAATATAAGAACAAAATGTTCAGCGAAGAGTCTCTTTTCGGCGAATCCATTCACTTGGCTGTACACATTCGCATTTATACATAAATAGTTTGTGTGTGTGTACATACAAAAGATACTCAGGTGATACGTTCATAATTTATGATGGAAAAGTATATTTGGAGTATCTCCTCAAAACCTTCAACGTGTCAAGCAAAAATGAAAATTAGTTAGCATTATTGTTTACGTCATCAAAATGCTTCAAAAACGTGATCAATAATCAAATTGTAACTAGGGGGTTGAAGAGTGGTAAGTATTAACAAGGGTTGCGTAATAGGAAATCGGATGTTAGTGAAACATCATGGAGACACGTATCCAAAATAAATTATGTAATAGGTAGAAAGCGTAAGTAAAAGGTTGGTTAAGATGTTTCTAAGACGTCACACAGAAATTTAAAAAAGCGTTATTAACAAAGTAGAAAAAGACGTAAACAGCGAAGAAAATTTTCTTTTCGACAATTCATTTTCATAAGCTGCTGTACAGTCATAATTATATTTAACAAAGAAATCATAAGACCAATCAGATACTCGTGAAATTTGTCCTAGAAAAACGTCATACGTAATATGTGGTGTAACCTAGGCAGGGTGATTAACCGGAAGTTAGCAAAGAGGCAAAAGTTGGCATGACTTAATAAGTGTGAGAAAATGACTAATCAATATGATTCTATAGAATGGACAAGAACTAGCGGAAAGACGATTAAGTGTTTTTATATCAAATCTGTACGAATACGCACTGTTATTAATAAACAATAGTAGAATGATAATAAAATAAGGATGGTGAGAATAATAATAAACTTACATAATAAAGGAAGCAAAATTATTGTGAGAACTTTACTCTGGCCACGGTAGGGCTTTTGAATGTAGAGGCCAGGTTTCAGATCCGGAATAGCTAGTGATTGAACTATGTACAGATGGCGTATTCGAAGTCCTTTCGTATGACGTTGAGGGACTCTGTGTAGCACTGTGAAGCATTATTCATGTGAAGGTGCTGAATGTCAAGAGTTGACAAGGTGTTCGAGGATGGAGCTGCTAGTGTTCCTATTTGCTACATACGAGCAAGTAAACTGATAAATACACATTGAGGTTGCTAAAAGGGGTATCTTATCCTTAACGTTAGCCTGGATTTACTGTCTGTTGAAGAATGTGATACGTAAGGTGGTTGCTTGAAATGTCTTCTTCAGATATTTAGAAAGGTGGTTTCTAAGAATTTCTGTTTCAGTGTCACCTTTTGAATTCCACGTTAATGAAAAGATTTTTCTTAGGAACAGTTGTGATTTCTGGCGACGGATGCTTTTCTTTCATATTTCTGTCCATTAATCTTGGTAAGTACTCGTTCTTTAATAGGATTTCACGTAATAAATTTAACTCATTCTCTGTCGTGTCTTCCGAACCGATTTTTCGAATCCTTGAACATTATATACGCACAAGGTTTTGCTTTCGGACCAGTGGGATGAGCTTAGGAAGTTGATAAACTGTTCCGTCCATGTTGTCGCGTGCAGTCTTGTCTTCTGGTAAGTAGTACATCCAGGAATGGAACTGCCATGTTTGATACACGTCTTAAGGTAAATTTTACCGATAGGTATGCCACGCTGAAGGTTTTGAGGAGATACTCCAAATATAATTTTTCATCATAAGTTATGAACGTATCACTTGAGTATCTTTTATATAGATGCAGTTGAATGATCAAAGGATCGAGGATGTTTTTTTTCGAGACTCTCCATGAATGCACCAGGAGTGGACCGAGAGGAGACCCCATACCTACACCATCTTTCTACACATAGAACTGTTCATTGAATTTGAATTTGATATTAAATGTACACCTGAGAAGTAGTTCCTTCAGGTAGTTGATGGGAAGAGGAACTGCTAATTTGTTGATTTCGATGTAGTTACAGATGAAGCATACTGTCTCGGTCAGGGGGATGCTTGTCAATAGACAGGTGATATCAAACACGTCGATATCTTTCACTGAGTCGATGAAGTCGAGTGTATCACTGAGGCTATACTTTGTCATATTTCTGTCTCTTTTCTAACTTCCAGTTAGTCACCCATTCTAGGTTATACTTTACATCACGTAATGCGTTTTTCAGGGAAAAATTTTACCAGCGTCCGATTGATCTTAAGATTGTACAGCTTAAGAAAATAAATCGTCGAAAAAAATTTTTCTTCACTGTTTACGTCTTTTCCTTATGAATCAGTATGGGGATATTTCGTTCAAAGTAGTAGAACTTGGAATTACACCCAAGGTAGAAGGAGGGGGTCGAGAAGTTCCTTCTGTGTATATGAATCAAGGCTTTCTATCCGGATCGCTAAGGCATCGGCAGTGCGAAGTGTACGGAAGCTTACCGTTTTCGGGAGGCTTCTTTTAACTTAGTAGATAACTTTGAGTGAATTCTCCTTACATATTGAGTGACTAATGCGGAATATATGTTCAGTTATAGCACTCTTCATTGATCCACTTTTACTTTTTCGTAGCCAAGCAGGATAATGTCCTTTGACTCTTTTGGATAAAATGTGCATCGAACGACTTATATGTCTCTCCACATGAGCAAGTAAATTGACAGATACACATGGAAGTGGTAAAATGCGATAGCTTATCTTTAGAGTTTTTGGAGGACAGTGGGCGGTGTGAGAATACCAGTCATAACGTAGCATTAAAGGATATTCTATTCTAGGCGTTAGACAATCTATTCTTAAGGATATCGGTCAGAAGGTCACTTCTGAACGCCACATTCATGTATAGCATCTTCCTTGGCACACAGATGGGGTGTTCTTTACTGGCTTTTAGCTTTATGTGTTTATTCATAAAGCTTGGTGGATAAATGTTCTCAAGTAGTGTCTTTCTCAAAAGAGTGATCTCCTCTTCTACTGATTCGGGGCTGCAGATCCTACGGATTCTAGTCGCAAGGGATATTATCAGGTTCCGCTTGCGATTGATGGGTACACAACCGTAAAAGTTTTTCATCTTGATTTTCCACGTAGGCTTTCGATATATTGATCCGTTTAGAGTCCCGTCAATCTTCTTTGTTAGTCGGACATCCAGAAATGAGATTGTAAATTTGATGGCTGGGTGGCAGCTATTAAAAACCTGAAGGTCATTATTTAAGTTAGATTTTTTATCACAGATAATAAAAGTGTCATTAACGTACCTTCTGTACAGAGAGAAGTTGTCGACTGTCGGTTTCAATGGACCATTTTCCACACTTGCAATGAAAATATCTGCAAGTAACTGGCCGAAAAGAGACTCTTCGCTTCACTTTTTGTTCCTATATTCATGTTTGGATGGGTATTTCCTGTGAAATAAAAATTAGCATTGATTGAACTTTTGTCATTGGAAAATGGAAGGGAAATATAATAACCTGATGTGGAATGAAATCAAATAGAATGATAGCACCAATTCAAATGTTTTGGGACGTAATTCAGTGATTACCTCCGCCATCACGTACTAACTACCTTTGTTAGTAGTATGAAATGTATGCATAAAGTTTTACACGGGCATTTTAGCTCTCAGGTTAGTGTAGCAATTAACATTTCAATGAAATCAACCGAATATACCAGGTGTTGAGATAGTACTTTCAAAATAGGGGAAGATAACTAGTGTTACATGAGGAAATAAATGCAATCTCAAACTACTGGTCACTATGGAGAATATTTACTTGATAACGTCTCAAAATGTTCTACAGTAATATTTACTGATGACTTTTCGACAACAGTTTATTGCTGATAATCATAATCTGCGGAAACACTAAAAATCGACTGTCACGCTCACTTAAGAAGACCTTCTTCGTAGCTGAACTACGACTAACCTTCTCCACAAAACCTATGATTCACGTGAACGTGAAGGATAAGCTACCGCTGCTGGCCTCATCAATGTGCATTTATCAATTCACCTGCTCGTGTGGAGCCAGGTATGTCGGCCGTACCCAGCGCTCGCTTTCCAAACGTATCACCGAACACTTACCAACATGGTTTTACAAAGGAGAAAATCGATGTCCCCGCAGTTCCATCTTAGAACATCTGATAGAATCCGGCCACCAAGCTTCACCGAAAACAAACTTCAAAGTCGTCTACAGAGTAAGAAGTAGTCTTCCTAAAGGTGTACGAATCAGACTTCTTCAAACTGCAGAAGCAATGGCGATTCACTTGCTAAGTCCTGAACTCTGTATACAGGAGAAGTTCGTTCAGTCACTTCACTTGCAATGGACGTAATCTATCTTATTACCCGACAAGTAAATTCTACCTAATCTTTTTTCTGTCTCTTCATTAGTATTATTTTGTCTTCTCAATTGTAATATTTTACATTTTCATCTTCCTTGTTCTATACCCCCACCCGATTCAATTTCTACACCTCACTACCACTGTTACTGACTTGAACGACGCTCAATTTCTAATCATTTATGTTACGTCATCCAACTTATTTGCTCAATTTCACTTCTATTTAGTCTCTACCTGTAATTACCTCTGTTGCTACCCTGATCTAAGTTGAAACATTTTAGTCAATTATATTACGTCATCTAGCTTACTTACTCAATCTTACTTTAGTTGCTGTCTGATTAACTTTGTTTCTATATTAGATCATTCTTGTATTACCTGATCAATTATCTAAACTTGACAAACCTCATGTACACACACACACACATAAATAATTATATATTACTGCGACTGTACAGCTATGTGAATGAATTCGCCGAAAAGAGTCTCTTCGCTGAACGTCTTCTCTTCTTCATATTAGGTTACTCACGCAACTTTCTGAATTCATTTACATAATACCATTATTTCTCATCTCTCGATTTGATTAGTAGTAATATTTTTCAAACCTTTGGTATCACCGGTGAGTTATTCGTAGTGCATGTGTTGGGTGTAGAGAAATATAACTACCAATGGAATTAAGAGATGAGGAATAATGGAATTATGCAAACCAAGTCGGAAAGTCACCTGAGTAACTTGATATAACTATGAGCAATAAACTGTGCCCGAAACGTACGTCATCAGTAAACATTACTGTATGAAACTGTGAGACTTTATCAAATAAAATTTTCTCCATAATAGTATCATACCCTACCATACCGCTAAAGTTCTATTCTTATATTGGTTACTAGGCTACATTTTAAGATACACCGGAGATATATTGGATACGATACCACTGAAACAAGGGTTAGCAATAGAATCCAGAGCACTCACATATCCAGGTGCATTTGGCTGATGATTCCGGAATGGGATGCTGGATTCCACTGCTAGTCGCCATTAACCAATTAACATCTCAGAACATAGGTGAAGCGTCTGCTTTACAAGACAGACCGAACTCTTCGGTTCAACAAAAATAATCAACGTGAAGCTTGAAAATGGTAGCTGACGCAGATAATGAAGGCAGCATGGTAAGATAAATATTTCAATAGCTGAATCTGGTCAAAATCTTACAAAATTACATGTTACGCAATACTAGAAATGAAGTGGGTAGATAATAAAAGTTTAAAAATTATGATAAATTTATGAAAAAGTTGAAGAAGAGGAAGAAAAGGGCGAAGTCAGAAGAAAGGGATTTTAATGATAGAAATTTCAGCCAAGGAGGAGATGAACATACGCTTTCTGAAATCACAGACTGGGATTATTCTTCCAAATTCCCATAGCTTCAACTATGTAAAAACAAGATGTTTTGGTTCCGTTTTATGCAAAATGATAGGAAAATAAAAGCAGCACTTTTTCCGTTCAATTGATGACTATCATAAATCCACTGGGATAAAAACTGAGGTTCTTATTGATTGCCCCTTAGCATTATTTTTTACTTCTAAGTAAGTCATAGTCCGGCAAAACAGCTGTTTTCCGCCAAGAATAAAATAAGTGGGATCTGTAATTATTACTAACAGTACTAGCTTCATTTTTGAAACCAGCACGTCTGAGGTGCTATAAAACACAAAACAAAAATAATCATAATTTGAACATTATTTAACAAAATTAAACTCATACGTTACCAAGGTGGTTAAAATTTGGATTTTATCTACTTTTCAATAAATAAACAAACTGGGCTAAAATACACTAATAGGTAGCATTTGGTTTTAAAATCGAGTTTTTTTTTTAAAAAAAAATAAGATTGCTATCTTAAAATCTTAAGTGCTAAATATGGTTTACTTATCTGGATATTGATTAATTACATTTTAGTTGATTAAATAAAACTCATAAAATGATATTCATATTTCAACTAGGAATGGATGGGAAAACTCCCATCTCACTATTCATCCCTAGGAGGTTTTTCTACCACGAAACAACTATTAATAAATGATTATGACATTAGGTGGTAAACGAAAATTATTCTTCCATTACTAATATTATTATTATTCCTCCTTTTCTTTCTGAGTGGAAAGTACAGTCTTAGAAGCACATCTCCCCATCACTTTCGCTTGATTTCACAACTGCCTACAAAATGAAGAAGGAAAACTGATAAGTTCTTTCAATGTGTTTGTTGAGTAGCTAGTACAAATACAGCATATATTCTAAGCAGGTGATAAGACTGCAGTGAACAGATCATCATGAAAAAATCAGTGCATGAAATGAATGAAGTAGAGTTATCTAATGAGAAAAGAAACTAAATTATCAATAATCAATCAGAATAGATGTATGGAAAATTAGATAGTGTCAAAAAATGCTAAAATAAGAACCAAAAACTATAAAACACTGTGATTTAAATTGTTCACACAAAAAATAGGGAAGGACGAAAAAGTCAAACAGGGAGAAAGACTTCTGGAGGGGAAGTTGATTTTAGTCTTAAGGTAACTGCAGTAGGAACAATGTCTAGACAATTTCGTTTTAGAAACAGAGTGCTTGTTAGATCTATTTTTTAAACTTTCACAGCTTCAGCTATATGTAGCCAGGTTTTCCGTGATAATGGCTTAAGTATGTAGTGCATAATCCTTAAGGCTATATTACCGTCTGTGGAACGTCTAATGTTTACTAAGTTTGAGCATTGATGGCTGTAATTTCAGCTCACTATATGGAAGCAGACGAGACAGTGACAAGAAAATAATATAAATTCAAATACTGTAAGGCAATGAAGACAAAAACAAAACCAGATTAGTAAGTATTGTGCCACTATAAATGTTGGTATATGACGTGAAAGCATCAGAGTCCTCCCATTTCACTACAAGCTATGTTGCGTAGTTAGTGTTTCCGGTCGTCGATTTCTTTCATTCACCTCAAATCCAAACAATAATGAACCGAATATTATGTGAAAAATGCCAAGTTAGACGTTTACCCTTTCTCCGCATTATTCTAATTGGAAAAAGTGCTCACTAACCTGATAACTACAACAAGCTTCTCTTGGATATGTTTACGGATATCTCAGTAAGAAATCGCTCATCTTAACTACATCATTTTCCAATTTTCATTCCTTTACGTTCCCAGTGGAACATAGGGCTTCAAGCTACACGCTTGAAGTTTCTGTAGCAATGGTGCTTATTTTTACGGGATGGAGTTGCTAGCCTCATGCCCAACCTTCCCTCTTTACCAGTCTTATTACAGGCTTAGCGAGGTTTCGGAGTGCGTTGTCCGGGAATCGAACCCCGCACCACATACGTGGTTGGAGAGCATCCTACCTGTGTGCCACCGACACACATCATCTTCCAAGGTTATATAATAATGTTTATAAATGTCAGATGGAACAACATAATCAATAATAATGACGTTATATGTACGGTGTTAGGTAAGCAGGTGGGACCAGTCGACGAGGTTGTGAAGTTGCATTGGCCAAGATGACCAAGACATGCGTTACGTACTCTAAGACATCTTCTTCTTATGTGAGCAACATTAGTGAATATTGGATTAGATTGAAAAGGTTTAAGGGTGGTCTGACCAAAGTGCGACAATAATCCGTGAAGTCATTGACTGGTGATTTGAGCCATATATTGAAGTTTAGACTGCCTGGTTGGGATTCTCAAAATGCTAGGTCGAAATGCTAGGAATCAGTGGCTGGAGACTGTCGATGAAATGGCTCAAAATCGTTCTCATTGGATCAGAGGTATTAACACTTCGTCATCTTACAGATCCTTTACACCCTTTTTATTCTTCTCCTGGTTAACCTGTCTCCTGTATATTTTCGTCTGTTGTCGTTTCGTCATACTTCTATCTTGCATATTTATGTTCTTTTCCGAAATGTTTAAATGTGAACTAGCACACTTTAATGCAAATTTCCACGTCGATATTTCCCTTCAGCTCATAAATATATCACATACATGAATCAACTACTGATTAGCAATTCGATATTATGTTTTTCTGGAGTCATATAAACAATAATGCATCTTAAGATAAAATTGTACGATGAAATTATTTCACTGAGTGTATAAGAATGAATGTACATGAGTTTGGAATACTGAAGATGTATTCCCTTGAGATAATATCAAATTAATGATTGACTAGAGAACGCAGAATTCTGCAGAAAAAATGCGTTATATAGTTTACGGAATCTGATCTTTTCATTAACTGACTTGTCCTTTAACTAGTAGATTTCTGGATGACTAGTTGTTTTCACAATTGCCTTTATCGTTAACCGACATCACTTAAAACAACCCACTGAAAACAAAGTTACACTTGATAGCTATTTTGTCCTGATTCACGACAAGTTAATGGAATGAAACAAAGCGTTTTATTTTGTTTGTACATGAAGTGATTGATTCTCATAGAGTAAAATTTTATAACCTCATCGAATTTGAAAATATCACTGACAGTCAACTAGTAGTAACACTAATACGTTCAAGTGTTAGTTAGATTCATTGGGATTGAATTCAAGATGAGATTTGCCGTTGAAATCACTCATGTATTTGACTTGACAGCAGTGAACTCACATGACCCTGTAATGAGTTGGATACATGATACGTCAGTTTCAACACGACTTTAGACTGGATCTCTGTGATTCTTTTGTTATGTTGACTTATGTGAAAGTTCCAAGATGAGACAATTATTTGATGGTTACAGCAGTTATGCTAAGACTGTAGAATTTAGTAGGTGACTATTTGATAATTATACGATACAACCAAAAAGGTATTGCAGACAGGATTAAGTTTAAACTTTAAATAAATTATGTGAAGACATGTTAGTGAGTCGGGAGGCATCGTTAGAAAGGCCAAAGTGTTATTCATTGGTCTGAGTATTATTAGCTGAATGTCCCCTTGGTGACCTCAATTTGCCTTCACCTCAATCCATAGTGTTGGTTCGAGGTTGTGTACTTCTGAAGAATCGAGACAACTATCCAGTTCTTCAGGGCTTCCAATGATTCTCTATTTAATGTTTGTCTTGAAATCAAATAGGTCTTTGTAGTTCAAATATTTAGTCAAATATTTCCTTTGAACCAGTTTTACTTCATTTACGGTAGGAATAAAAACAAACCTGGCTACAAACAACTACACGCTTCCTAGTAACTGATGCCAGACTAATTCCGCATGAAGTTAACTGTGGTCACCTCGAAACACATCTCCACTTAACCAAGTCACTGACTTCTGCTCTCAACCATGTTTCTAGTGTATGCTGTCTTGACCGGATAAATGTGACCTTCAGGACTGACTGATTATTCAAGGCTCTAATAGATACTGCTCAGAAAGGAATATATCAGCACATATGTATTCGTGGATTTCCTCTTTTTCATTCCATTGCATTTTCTCCACGGATTTATTCTTAATCCGAATCATCGTTTCTTTATTCGGAAACTGGATTATCAACATCGTTTCATCTTTATTGATTATAGTGTTTTAAAAAACCTCAGTTTGTGTCCACTTTTTTCAGGAAGTACGATGAAAAGTTAGTTAAGAGATGAAAAAAGGAAGCTTAAGGATTCAGAAATTTTTCCCATGAGTACAAAGAGATTAAACGTTTTTCTTATGGCGAAACACCGCTTAAAAAACCAAATTCATTTTGTTTCTTATCACTGTATGTTACCTTTAGCATTGCTTTGCAGTAGGATATATAAGCAGTCAAATACAACTAATAAGGTTAATATCGATCTCAGGCCCGATATTGCGTGGGTGTTGGACCAGTGTGAAATGGTCAAGCAGCACTCTGATTAAAAATATCGAATACTGACAATTTGAAAAGGCTCAACTGTCTTTGAAAGTTCCCTGTCTATTATTTCAGGTTTCTTTGTGGGTAGTTAGGCAGTCTGCCAGCTGCGTCACTGACATCATGCTTCTTGTTCCCAATAGCTTTAAGAGGGTTAAAGTGATATTCAAACTCAGCGAAAAAATTTTCTTTATTGATTAAATCATCTTCAGAGGCTGTACAGTCGTATTTATATTTACCAAAAATGTATAGTAGTCCATTATTGAGTAATAGGGGATGACATAATCGATATAATTACTCAGAAGTGGCTTTAGAAGTGAAAAAATAAAAGTCGTAAATTACGTAGTACTCAACGACACATGGGAAGAAGTGGATAGAAATTTGATAAGGTTAGAATTGTTATTGAGTGAGAATAAAACAAGTGTGAAGAGGATGTGAAAATGTTCAAAAGGAACATATGAGAGTGACAATATTTAATTAATTATTAAATTTAAAGCAAACTAAAAGTAGAAATTAAAAAAATTAAAAGTAGAAAATTAAAAAATTAAAATTTTTCACAGCGAACGACTAGTGAAGAGTGTGTTTTTAAATTCACATGCTCGTGTATAGCTAGTTATATTGGCCGAACAAAGCGCACACTTTCCAAACGCATCTCGGAACATTATCAGGCATGGTTAGCAATAGGAAAATGCAAGACAATTACTAGATCAGTTCTCAAGCACTCGGTGAACTCAAGCCACGTATCTCCACCAGGGTCGTCTTTCAAGATCATCTACAAGGTGAGGCAAAATGGTACAAAGGGCGTCAGGTTTCGGCTTTTGTGTATGGCGGAGGCGCTGGCAATTCGTCAATACAACCCCGAACTCTGTATACAGAAAACGTTTGTCCAGTCTCTTATTCTACCTTGGTCTCAACCTCTTCACTAGTCGTTCGCTGTGAAAAATTTTAATTTTTTAATTTTCTACTTTTAATTTTTTAAATTTCTACTTTTAGTTTGCTTTAAATTTAATAATTAATTAAATATTGTCACTCTCATATGTTCCTTTTGAACATTTTCACATCCTCTTCACACTTGTTTTATTCTCACTCAATAGCAATTCTAACCTTATCAAATTTCTATTCACTTCTTCCCATGTGTCGTTGAGTACTACGTAATTTACGACTTTTATTTTTTCACTTCTAAAGCCACTTCTGAGTAATTATATCGATTATGTCATCCCCTATTACTCAATAATGGACTACTATACATTTTTGGTAAATATAAATACGACTGTACAGCCTCTGAAGATGATTTAATCAATAAAGAAAATTTTTTTCGCTGAATTTGTCTTTTATTTTCTTCATGACTGAATGGGTATTTTCGGTGATACTCAAACTGTCGCCATATATGGCGACAGCCTTACGCAGATTATTTTACTGGCTATCCGAAGAAATAGACTGGTGGAAGCCAAGAATTTCTAACATGTCTGCTGAAAAATAGTGTCTGTTATCAAAACCCACTTCTAATCCGCAAGCGACTTTACCACATGTTCAGCTGGCGTTTTTAAATACTTTCTGGAGTATAGATAGCTAGCCGAAATTCCAGCATGTTTTAACACTTAACAACAGTAGTACGTCCAACCAAATCACTCCAACCTGTTTACTAAGGTTTTCATTATGGCCATTAACAAGACCGGAAAATCTTCCACGTACTAAAGCATGACCAGAAGTCAAGGGCGTGTTCAACAGAGATTGTAAATCCTGTATGCATCAACCTCATTAGTAGGTTATGGCGGCTAACCAATTTTAGTTCATGCCTAATAGAATGAGATGGAGGACACCAGGTTAAACTTCTGTGATTATTATGTTGCATGCCACTGATTGCTAGAAATAAGTTATAACCTAAGCAAAATCTGCTGAGAACGATCGGCATTTTCTGGAATACGACTGTCTAGTCCTTTTTAATTACATAAATACCAAGCAAAGACTCCAGATCCTAGCTGTTAAGATCATGTGATTTATGCTTCAACTCATTCACAACTTCATATGGAATGTGAACTTCTTGCGTTTAAACAGAAATAACAGAAAGTTAATGCTTTTCTAGCCTGTTGCATCTTCCTCTAATACAACCCTGTAGCCTAACAACAAAAAGACGACTGATCATAAGGATCAGGTTGAGTGCTGTAGCTTTTACTGAAACCTTGACTCTAGTTTGGTAGGACACTGATGACACACAGAGTGAAATCTACTGGTTTATAGCATATTCATTTTCATTCAACCGAAGAAATGCAATTTAAAAGACATTCGTAATCTCGGAGTACTGGACAACTGTTTCATCCTAGTTTGGGACTCTTCATCAGCCACCAGGGTTCGAACCCAGTACCTTCTCCTTACAAGGTGAGCTCGTAGACCATTGAGCCACTGGAGCCCAATCCAATGGTCCTTGAATTCTAACTTCTGCCAATTCACGACGTAGCGCGACCATTTCTCAATGTCTTCTTCGGTAAATTACTGTCTCATCTTCAACTTGCTGTACCGTACTGGCCACAGCTTCCCACTAGAACCCCAGGTTAACTGCCTGAATAGGGCCAGTCACTAGTGAGCATCAGATTAATTTTCAAGTATTGGTTTTGTAGGGATTTTGTTTGATTGCATGGAGGATTTTATCATGAGCTGATGTCAGTTAGGACAGCTGTCCAGTACTCCTAGGATTTCCAGTGGTTCTCTAACTGATGTCAGCTCATGATGAAATCCTCCGTGCAATCAAACAAAATCCCTACAAAACCAATACTTGAACATTCGTAATGTCTAAATTTTTATGGATTCAAGTGAAACTCGTCCATGTTTGTTAAGAATTGAACGGAAAGACTTTGTAATTTTTTCATGCTGTTCGAGTGAGCTTGATTATAAAAGTTAAAATGTTCACCGAATAACATAAAGTTATGCCATTAATAAAAAATAAAACATCTGACTACACAAAAATAACAAAATATAATTTGATAAATAATTCTGTTATTTTTGAATTCACATAAATGTATAACATTTCGGTAATCATTTTATAAGTGTTGTTTACGGAAATGTTTTCAGTGAAAGGGGATCACAAAATTGTTTTTTCCTGATATATTTAAAAATATATCTATATCAAGATAAATTTTACATTATTCAATTAACTTAATTATATGTTTGTTAACCTTCATTCCCCTATTTGAAATTAGAGTTTGCCATTAGTTTATGTGATACAGATAGTAAAGCTACTTGCTGTTAAGCAATAAAAATTAAATAATTCTATGTAGTTGTGCTTCGGTGATTCATTAGTAGGACAGTCTCCAATCGCCCATACGGTCCACGTTTCGAGTCCTGGATGACACAGTCCTAGACTCCGCCTACCCGGTATTAAGCCCGATAAAGAGGGGAGATTGGGTGTTAGGCTATCAACACCACCTCAAACAGATAGAACAATGCTGCTGAAACGTTACATCTCCAGTTTAAAACCTTACATTCTACTGGGAACGGTTAGAACTCTGGCCGACCATGCACATGGTCCGGCGTTTGATCTCATGCTGACGCACACCTGATATCTATGGTCGGCCTGCAAAATTTGGGCTACCGATATCATATGCTGAAAATTCCATACTTGTACCAAAAATACTGTATGGTTTCAAGCTATAATCAAAAAGTTAAATTAAATTATATAAGTTACATACAGTTAATGTTCAGTATATTTTTTTGTTCGAGAACTAGTTAATAATTTGAATGCATAAAAGTATTGGTCAAGCCGTCTTAGCCATTCTTCCCCATTGTTAAGAGACGTGACCGTTGAAAGTGGAAGATACATAGGGAGTCTACATTCTGACTCTGCCGCTAGATGGTATAATATGATTATTAATACTGAGGTCAGGTGCAGAATCTTACATAAGACGGGAAACCTCTCAATAAGATTGTGAAACTGCATCGGTTTACATAGTTAGGGTTAAGGATGTGTATTAAGTATGCTAATCTACCGCCTTCCTCATCGTGTAATGTAAGCTGAAATAGGATTAGGTTGGGAAAGAGTTACAGGTAGTCAGAATAAATTGTAGTGATAATCCGTGAAGTGACTGACTACTGATTTAAACCATTGTAGAAAACAAAGACCCGTGATTCGGTGAAGAAACTCTTTTTGGCAATCAAAGTTATGCAATCAAAATTATATACAATTTATTGCATGAATAATTCCGACATTTCTGTGTAAAATAGTACACACTGACTAGTAGTAGAAAGGTTGTTAAAATTGGTCTGTGCTGAATAAGTTTAGTAAATTAAAATCCCTAAATAGGAAATTCGTTGCAGCCTTGTCAAGTTAATCATTACTTTATCCAAAGGGATTCAAGAACCGTCTCTTGTCCAGTTACTCAAAGTTGGAAGTAGAACTGTGAGAAATACAGTAATTGAACATTTTCTCAACACTGGTTATCTTATCTTCAAAATTTATTCCTGTTAAGTTATCTACAGAATGAAAAGTAACCTACGGAAGTCATTACATGTCCGCCTCATATGTTCTGTAGAAGCGTTAGGCATTAAAAAAGAAGGACCTCGTTCAATCACTCTTTTCATATTCTTAGTCCTTTCATATTAAATTACTAATAAAAACTAAACACACAGACTTCCAATCTCACACTCGCACCACCGCAGGAATTCCAACACTTTACATGAAAGTACTTGATTGTTGCCATCAATTTACTGAATCCAAACCTAGCTTGAATAATCTATTGACCAAAGATCACATAGACCAACTTAAGGCATTGAAGGAGGATGATAAATGTGGAGGTTTTGTCGTGATAAAACATCAAAAGTATGTCAATAAAATCCTCATGATTTTGGCCAGATGAAATTCGCAAAACGATATGGTCAAACAAACAGGGCGAATCTGATGGAAAATCAACTGACATGTTTTAGTATACTAAGAATAAATCGAAAACCTCTTCCTACCTGCCGGCCCCATAGCCCTACACTAATACAGACTACCACAAATTGGCAGAACAAGATTATCCCCTCCCTCCAATTCTGCATATGTTGGGTTCTCCTTATAATGGCATTGATCAGTGGCTAGCTGAAATACAGAAACCAGTTAGAAGTTAAGTACGCATGTTTTCCATTAGTGACAAATTTTAATTTGTTCAGGGTACCAAAGATTTTAATATTTCAAATAAAATTTTTTTCTGATCAAATGTGACTTCATTATTCCCTAAGGCACCTCTCAAAGAAACTGTCTGCTACATATGCGATTAAATTATTGCACATGGTCTTGACACAGGGTTACCAACAGTCTACCTCAAATAACTCTTATTGGGATTTACATTCAGCGTTCTTTTTAGCTTCAGTAGTGAGATTTATAGAAAGAAAAACGGTATGGAGATGGGATCACCGCCGGGTCCACTTCTGGTTGATTGTTTCATGGCAAAGCCTGAAAACATTTAAAATACCTCTTAAAAGATCGATCCACCAAAAACTTATATGGAATGGACAGCAAACTAATTCCTTTCGCTAGGTGCCGATTTCCTGGAAAAGAAATTTGATTAGTTCGCTCTGCTATATGATAAGATATATCTGCAGTTATGACTGAGTCGGTGCAGAGCCTTCTTTCCTAAAAGCTGCCCTTGTGCAAAACAGTTATCCGAATTGACTTACTGACAAAAACACGAAAGATAAACAGTTCAAAATGGTTACTAACTAAGTTCCAGAGAAATCCATCTTCACAAATTTGGAATTCAGAGATAATCGGACTTCAGATGTGCTCAAAACTCTTCTTTCTAAGTGGGTCGGTAAGGCGTTCTTTGCATTTAAACTGCGTTTAACATTCACCGACTGTAATTTGTTTACTGCCTGCGAAAACGATGAGCCTCCTCTTCTTGCCACCTCCATCTGCATCTGTTGTTCAAAACGTCTTGGTCATCCATGAATCCAAGCCAGGGCATTGTGTACGAAAGCAGTATGTACAGTCAATATTTCTACCTTGGCCGAAGGGGGATACGCATTTATTTATTATTTTAGTCTTGATTATTTAATCTATGTACCTTTCCCTTAATATTACTATGGTTATATTACTTTTGTTTTCACTTAGAACAGTTTCTGGTATCATTTCCCTTATCCCATTTATTATTTTTTATTCAATATTTGTTTTGCAATGTTAAAATCTATCTTATCAAACCTGTCAACATGTCAAGCAATGTTTTATTTGCCTACTGATCCTATTAATTTTACGTACCTTTCCAAGATCTATACATTCTGGAAACTATTCCATCTGTGACACGATCTGTTGGTCTCCTGATACTGAACTTTGATTATAATCACAAGCAGTGTATATCGCATTTCACATCTTTTGTTTAAATTTCCTTACGCGTTACAGTTTCTTAAAAATCATATATGTACAACTGTGTGACTTGACATTGAATTCAATGAAAAAAGTCTTCTCGCTGGATAATGTATACTCACAACTTATTAAAATAGAGGATATTTCGCCTACACCTTAACTAATGTCACGTCAGTTTTGATTCTATGCTCTTTTTTTTATAGCAAGCCATTTCCTAAGCATTTCATCATATCACGGAATTTCTTATCTGAAATCATTTATAAAACTACCATACCTTCATTATATTTGGGTTATCTGAACTGCCGGTATATTGGATAAATTCATGAAATAAATTGTGCATATTTCGGGACTATATAGCTATAGTAAACTGGATCGCCAAAAAAAGGCACTCTGTCCACTAAATGACGTGTTTTCTTTTTCAGCAAATCTTAGTGAGGATATCGCATGAGTTTCCTTTTTCTACAATCCACATCTATACAATCTTAAACTGCAAATCTTCATTCCATTTGCTGTTATTTTTAACTCTGCCTAGCTGTATTCAGATGAAATCTAGAGGATTCGCGATAACAGGTGACTAAATTAAAATTAGAGTTTAATTTAATTTAATTTTGGATTTTCCCATCGATTGATTGGACCGAAGTGCTCGGTCTCAGGTTGATATGTCGGCTTCTCGTGCAGCTGCTTCGACGATGTCTGGGCATTTAATTTGTATTTAAGTGGTGGATGGTGACTAGCAGTGGAATCCAGGATGCGCATTTCGTCCTATTTGGGACTCTCCAGTTGGATGTAACTGCATTTCTTAGTGAGTGATGATGTTCCCAACGAGGCTCGAACCCAGTGCCCATAGTTTCAAACGCCAAAGCGTTATCCACTAGCACTTCGGTCTAATCAGTCGACGAGAAAATCCAAAATTCAATTAAATTAATATGACCCATTACACAAGAGGTGGCTCTCGTGGCCCAA
Source organism: Trichobilharzia szidati (assembly GCA_944472155.2). Lineage (NCBI taxonomy): Eukaryota > Metazoa > Platyhelminthes > Trematoda > Strigeidida > Schistosomatidae > Trichobilharzia > Trichobilharzia szidati. The sequence goes on along the minus strand of OX235271.1, from coordinate 99,982,895 downwards.
GTGGTTTAGTGGATAACGCTTTGGCGTTTGAAACTTTTGGCACTGGGTTCGAGCCTCGGTGGGAACATCATCACTCACTGAGAAACACAGGTGCGTCCAGATGACAAGTCCCAAATAGGACGAAATGCGCATCCTGGATTCCACTGCTAGTCACCATCCACCAATTAAATAAAATTAGAGTTTTCAAACACCTCCAGAAAAGGCTTATTTATATATAAACATCTAAGTCATTATAAAAGGGATAGATTGATTCCTTTTGAATTGAGTACGCTCCATGTATATTACAAAGAAACGAAATCCTTCCTATTCACCAATCAAAATTAAGTTCATATATTTCGAAGAGAAATCAATTCGACTGGTTGTAAAACATGATCATTTTGTTAGTTAACAGGCAAAGATAAATGGTGTAGTGAATGTTTTCCATTGTCGTTGCTGTTGCTGTTGTTGTTATTGTTGTCTTAGTCGAATAAAGTGCGTTTATCCTATATATATTATTGCCATTCTCAATATTATCTATCAAACATGTTTATGTTTAGTGAAAATAAGGAAGACAGAATCGAATAACATAGACCATATTCAAAATACTCTACCATAAAAATTAGACTAAGAGTAAGTAGATAAGGGAGAAACAAATAATCATTTCACAGTTGATCAACCAATCAGCGAATGGATCACACATTTCGTCAACATATTTTTGGCAATGAGGCTAAAACATGCTCATTTCAAATTGGTCAGAAATAATAGTCTGTAATCTCTAATCCTCTTTTTTATTTCTCTTAAAGAAATTATTATCACAGTTCAATCTATATTCTCTTCATTAGTTATAATTAAATTTTTTAAAATTTTATCTTGGTATAGTTTATTCATCATATACTGTTCATACGTTCAGAAGTGAAACGTCTCTGTGTTGTAATTTGATGTGAAGTTTCCCGTTTGTTTTTTTTTTGATCAAGGTAAATTAAGTCTACAATGTGAAAAACTTTCGTTACAATATTTCATCTTCTTCCCTCATCACATGCTCAGAAATATTGTCTATCCTTTTTGTATAAGTCCTGATAATTTTTAATCTTATTTTGTTGAGTTATATTTCAACTGTTCCGTCGGTTCAAAACATGAGACATCTGATACTGTATACCCCCCAGCCACCCACCCAAAAAGAATGCATAAGGACGCTAATATGACTCCTGAGATGGTGGCCAGAACTTGACTTCAAATGAAATAAATTTCAGTAGTATTGACTGACGATCACCAACTGTTTACCGCCACAGAAACTGCCCATCGACAGAAATTAGGACTTATAAGTCATTAAACTTCAACCCACTGACTGAATGGTAATGTGTTCACCTCAAAACCCTGAAGGCTGTAGATTCCACCATTTATTAAGGTCACTGATGTTTTCTGTTGAAGAGTCTCACACTGGGACTCCGTGGATTTCAATGGTTTGTGAAGAAATTTACACTGAATACGATTTGAAGGTAATTACACTTAAGTAGTATGGAACGATGATCAGTAATGCTGTAGAGAGTATAGAAGGTGGATTTATACAATTCGCTTCTAACACAATGCATTACATATCCTCGAAAACTTGAATTACTTTGGTTAAGAAAATAATATATTAAATTCTACTCTAAATTTGAAATCAGTATTATCTCCTAGGCATTCCCTTCACTTACATTCAGGGATTTAGTTGTTATAAAAGATTTTCAAAACAAATATTTGAATTTTGTACTATAATAAAACAAAATCGCACGGTGAACATAAATCTGTGAAACAAATGAGTCCTGTCGCTGAAAGTCTAGTTGCATGTGACTTATTTGTATAGTTGGCAATGATTGGAGGTGAAATGAAAACGCGAGTCACGACAAGATTTCAGCTGGTGGTATATGAATTACTATTTCGGCTTTGTAACAGCTGAGCTACGAGACCTAAGAGTTAATCATTCCTGATGATTGATGTCCATACATCATGTTAGTGAATGATAAGTTGCCAACTGTCCAGTTAGGTCCCCTCTTACTGATGCTAATCGTCCTGAATTATTAGGAGAAGAGCAAGTTGTTAACTTTTGGGGCTTTATGTGGTAATCTTGATTTTTCCCATTGCTTAGCCATGTGAGTGGAACATGAGGCTTCAAGCCCTGAACTCTGAAGTTCCAGTAGCGCTTGTGTTGTTTTTACGGGGTGGAGTAATAACCCCAAGCCCAACCTTCCGGACTTAATACCAGCTACACGAGGTTCAGGGTTGTGTCGGCCATGAATCGAATCCCAACCACGTTTGTAGTTGATGAACGCCTAAAGCACTCCCGCGGCAAGCCACCTGGGTGAAAGCTAGGAATCCTAACCTCTCACTTAGCCGATTATTACTGGGGTAGTTGGTGATGACTGAAGGTTGATGTTAGCTAGCAGTTAGGTCCCTTAGCTTACCTGGCAGAATTTCAGACTAGTAATTTGGACTCCACTCATCCTGTGGTAACCTGGATTTTCATTACACCTTCAAGAATTACCTTCTACATCAATCATAGTCTAGCAACCCAAGACTATCTCAGACAGCCACAACATTATTTAGAAATATTCAGAAAAAGGCACCAACGCTTGTAAACAACATCATGGTACTGGAGGCAGTGTTCCTCGCTTACTCATCATAAAGCAAAGAGGTTCTTCATTATGAAATTAACAGTTACGATGTTATCTAGGAGGATGATAAGAGGCTTGCATTTAAATTACCCAGCTCAGATAGCTGAAAACCACCGGAAGGATTATGAAAAATTTCCAACGCAAATTTCAAAAAAAGTAATCTCAGCAAAAAAAGTATTCTCTTATGATCAGTTCCTTGACAATAGCTGTTCATAATTATATAGTTTCTGAACAGTATATTCAAATTATTTCATTCCAAATGTGATATCTAGGTTAATACAAAATTATTAATTTTAGGCTATTGGAGGTGTTAAAAATAGCCACAGAAACTAAGAAGAAAGTTGCAGTATATAGAAGTTAGCAACAGCTTATTAAATAACCTGCCGTCTGTAAAATTAGTGATAATTAAGAAGAATAGGTGACTGTAACAGTGAAGTCGATAATTCCTGATAACTGCTTAGTAAAACTTAGAGATGAAGAGGGTTATATGAATTCCAGAAAATAGTAATAACTACCAATAAAGTGGTAATAATAAGTAGTTGAAAGATGCATAGAGTGAAGGGTCATTTAACCATTTGTCCATAATACTTAAATGACCACGACAAAGGGATAGACTGTAAAATTTTCTTTAGAATATACAACTACGGCTTTTTGGGACGAACTACCTTTGCCTCAGTTGTAAAAATGTAAGATTTGAATCTGTAGAGCATAAATAATACGTTCCAAGTATGCCATATTTTAAGCCCAAGAGATAAAATAAGCAGAGTTGACAAGATACACTTCTAATAGACCTACTCGCACCTCTCTGAAATCACTCAAGATGCTCTTCTTCAACCCTCTCAGACAAAAATTATATAGAGCTATTGACACAGGTAGATCCACTGGATCAGGTCAACTTTAGACATATATGGAGTTGATCAGGTTAATCATCCTTTAGGCTGTTGAAAAGTAATAACAGAATAGAAAATGCTACTCTAGGCGTAGCTAAAGCGAATACAGTTTTCAAATGTTGTGGATTTTTTTATATTAAAGATGTCAACACTGGGTTTTTTTCCACACATATATGTAACGTTTTACAGGATACAAAAGATAATTTCATTTCATAGGTTTTGCTTACAAATTTTTGTTTATGAAATGAAGCAGATATCTATTTTCGACCAGGACTTCTTGTAGATTTAACTCTTCTTCTATGGCATCAAGGCCGCATATGTGCTGAATGCAAGCAGTAAAGAGACTAAATTACATTTTGTTTGCAACCAAAATGTACCCAGCCGGGGAAATTTCTCAGAAAAAAACAATGTTCTGATTGTCTCTGTACGGCTTCAAGTGAAAGTTAATGAAAGATTTTGACAAGAAAGTACTGGTTATAAAGTATTTCAGTTGTTCCCTTCACTATGTGGCACACATCAAGACCCACATCAGGTTTCGTTAAAGAAGGTTACAGGCCTGCAATTATTAAAAGCAATTTTACAAAAGATTACCTGACTGAAGCGAAGGAAATTTTAAGTATTATCAAAAGCAATGTTGACTAGCAAATTCTTATTTGTCTAGTTATATAATGCTTATAAACATAAAAGTAACCCTTTATGTCTTGAAAAAACAATTCGCCCAAGTGTAATAACTTGCTCATATTTTTTAGACTAAAATAAAATGGTTACGTAGAGTTTTTATAGACAGTTGTGGGTTTCGAAATTCGATATATGTAGCGACTGAATTTAGGTATCTGGGAGCTTTCAAACTTTAACAATCCCGAGATATAATCTCCTAAATTCTCCATTTTGTGTTTTCATTGTGTCCGTGTTTTATTTGTACAGCGGAATCAGACATTGGTGAAATGGCCTAGTTAACTGGCAAAAGTAATAAAATATTTAAGGGATATTACATAAGCTGTGTGCGTTTGGTTTTTTTAGAAAGCAGTAATAATTATGTAGTCAAAGCAGAGACTGACTAATGTGCATGATATTTTTTAAGAATATCAGGTGATGCTGTGTCTTCGTATTTATCGAGAATTTCTTTTTTAAGCGAGGTAGGAATTTGGTTTTCAACCAAATAACACTGACAATGCCCTGGATACATTAGGTGTATTTAACAATAAAGGTAATGTAATGGTAACCCAAACAAGAAATAATGTTTAACACATTAACAGTATGAATCGCCTACTTAAAGTATTACTGAATGCTGAAATATTTAGGAGAAATAGACAAGCCACTGGCTTGAAGACCTATGTTCCACTGGGGGACGTGAAGGAAATAAAAAAAAGACAATACGAAATCTATGAATGATTACAGGAAATGCTACAATGTTTTATTTCGTTTATTCGAAATTAGCATTATAAGTTATGAGCTGAATGAAGTTTCCAAGTAAACATGGGGACTCAGCAGCACATCTCCATTCCTCTAAGTCCTCTTCGGTCTTCTTTGGTTGGCTCCACTGCTACCATAAGCTTTTAATTTCTCCTCACACAATCTCCTCCAATATGACAATCGAATCTGCGCTCAGGGTACCGCTTCACTTCCGGATTCCAACTAACAGTCTACTTATGATGTGATACCACTCGAAGGTCTCCTAGGTGTATGCTCAGTGCATCTCCATTTCTTCCTGCACATTTGTTGGTCAGTAGGTTCTTAACTGTTCCGTTGCTAGAGTTTCTTATTTCTCACCCCTTCTAGTAGGCCATCTTTTTTGTTCATTGTCTGATCTTGGACAAAAATAATCATGTAAACTCAACAAGACATATATATTAAGGTGAATTTCATCACAAATCAACATCAGTCAGGTAATCATGGAAAATCAAGGATCACTGGATAGCTTTTCCGTTTTGGTTTGAAACCTTGGGGGTGAGCACCCAAAGGTCATTGGGTTACAAATCAGAGACTGAATGATCAAGAGTCTTGCCTCGTAACATTTAGGTCGTGGACTGAATCACTGATAGGGTCATGGGTTTGTTCTTCCAAAGAGTTTCATACTAGGACAAAGCAGCTGTGAAGTGCTCCTTAGTTTTCAACGATTTCCTCAATGATGTAGATTTGCGACGTGAATCTTCTGTAAAACTAACAAATTACCTGCAAATACATACTCAAACATACTTATGTTTATGGTGACAAAGCTTTCATCTAGCACAATTCCGCTCTTTTTATTCATTTAAACCCATCTACTGAAATTGTTATTATTCACGATTGAAAACAAATAAAAACAAGTGGATTATGCAATGCTCCACGCATTTTCAGTCAGCTTGCACGGTTTAATTTAAAATTCCAGTTCACTTCTTGAAGTGAAATAACCAGGTAGCATTATCTTATACACTAGTGATATGAATATTTGCTGGATTGTAATTTATGATATTAGTGAAATCATATGTGGTGCTTTCAATATTTTCAATTTCCAGACGAAACTGTGGTGGATTTTTCCTCAAAACTATGTAGATGGTTAATATATTTCAATGAACACTTGGTTTAAGTTACCTTTAAATACATAAAAAGAGCGTTAGTTGAATAGTTAAGCTCGACAATGTTTAAGTTAACCTAGTTATCTCAAGGATGAAGGAATAAAATGCTTCATTGTCCTATTCTATGAATTTTGATTTGTCTTCATAATAAGAGTCTATCAGTTTCATCGAAGAATTTCACAACTTGTCGGTTTCAAAGACGTCAGTATTGCCTTCAGAGAAACTTAGTGTCTTTTTTAATCGTGTCCTTCTTTTTCACTGGCTTTTCAACATTTTTATGAAAAAGACAGGTTTAATGAAATAGTGGACTTTGTAAATCTTTTTTGGAAACCAATGAAATTATATTTAGTTCGAAAGATAAAGCAATCAAACAAATTGTAACGATTATCTGGATTATGCAGCTTAAATAAGAGGAAATAATCATTACATCAATACAGTCATAAATATAAATAATCGAATTTAGTCATTACATCATAGGCAAAACAAAAACAAATGACTACATAGGAGAAAAAAGCTTTCTTCTTGACGCAATCATCAATTAGGTTGTACGTTCGTGAAAGTATAGAAAAGGAGTAAAAAGTGTCCCATAACTATTTCCTGTCAGAGACAAAAATCTAGCAAATAACAAACTGCACTCACGCGATTCAAATACGAATAAAAATTCAAAATTAAACAGGAAGTTCGGTTAATGAACATAATTAAATGAAAATAAATTTCTTCAAAAAATTAACTGGTTATAATAGCTATGGTAAAGATAAAGATTGAATGTATCTCTTAAAGACACATAGAACTAACTTAAATTTTTGAATTGCTAATGCTTCAACTATGCCTAGATGTCTTGACCTCATCGCCTTTGAGAGGTTTAACCGGATTTTACGTAAGACTTTGGGGGATATCCCGAATGGAGCTGAAGGTTCTGAGTTCACAGGATATTCTGCGATTGAGCCAAGGACACACTCACGTTCCTCCTTAGCTCTCCAGGCTGGGTAGTGTTCACGGGTGCCTTTTACAAGTAAACGTATCGCATAGCTAATGTGATTGCCTCCATAGGAAGAAATGGATTGATATCTGTGTGCTGATATGGCACTGCGCGAAAATTGTCTTTATCATGTTGGCTGAATAATTTTTTGCATAGAAGAATGAGAGTAGTCTCACCAGGACTTAGATCCAGTCCCCATTATTTCAAACTCCACAGCGTTAACGACTTGGCTACTGAGCCACAAAATCCATTTCTTCTGCCATGTTTTCTCTTGTGTCCTACTTACCAAATAATGGAAACTTCAACATAATGATGAAATTTAGAACAGCACAGGTTAGCAAATATTATTGTTTTTCATTAGATCTCATCAGACTTCTATACAATATTCATAAATTTTCAAATAAATATTAAATATAAACAAGTCATTGTGATTTGTCAGTATGACGTTAAGACTGTGCATGCAGACTGTGGAGTTATTTATTTTTCATTCGATTTTCATTCTTCCGTGGATTAATTAGACCGAAATTTTCGGCTTCTGTTGACGTGTCCGCTCCCTGTGCGGATGCTTCAACGATATCCGAGGACCATCTTGAAGTAATTTGATGGATGGTTACTGGCAATGGATTCCACGACCCGCATTTCATCCTACTAGAGACTCACCATACGGATGTACTTACATTCTCCAGTAAGTGATAGTGTTCTCACCGAGACTCAAACTCAGTAACTGCCGTTCCAAATGCTAAAGCGTTACGCACTAGACCACTTGGGCCAAGAGAATCACTTCTTGCACAACCCGTGTGGGTTATTATATATTTTGGATTTGGTCCACTCTATCCAAAGGAAAGCCTAAATTGAATTAAAAACAACCATAACCGATGCCCTTTGCACGAGAGGTGGCTCTTGTGGCCCAAGTAGTCTAATGGGTAGCTCTGGGGTGGTTACCATCACTCACTGGGGATTGCAAGTACATCCAGATGACGAGTTCAGAATAGGATGAAATGTGCATTATGTATTCCCCTGAATTATTTGAAGATTATGCAGCTAGTAATATAAATAGCTATGGAAATTCTTTTCATAAGAGAGATGGAAAAGTGGAGCCATCTATGATAACAAGGATACTGAAAAAATAAACAGATGCTCAGATAAACGTATTACACAAAGGTTAAGAAAAACTAATAGTCCAATTAAGTAATACTGGATTTTAAGGTGTAATGAAATTAAGGGGTGATAGTAGACAGATTAAAAATTATAACATGGTTGGTTATACTGTCAGCGGTTAGGTCTTAACTGACCAAGAGAAGGTTAGTGGTTGTACTGACGTCTTCTGAACACGCGGTTTAATCTTAATAATTCCAATGCTTATTGCCTCAGTTATGTGCAGTAGATTCGGCGAGATGCAGTAAATCACCTTGAATGCTTTCGTTTTTTTTCTAATACATGACCGCTATCAACTAAATGAGACCAAACTGTTTTTGTCTGTTGTTTAGCAAACCATGGTGGGAGGTATTCAGTAACATAAACTATTTACCTTCCTTACAATCATGTTTTTCATTCCACTTTTTCAGTTGGAATTATTATTCCCATGAATTATGACTGAATGCACAATTTTATTATCATATTGATAAATCACTAAGACTGGTTTATATTTAATACTGATTTGTGAAGTTATGTATATTAGATAGAGTAAAACCTGATGTGGTCTAATTGAAAAAATAGTGTTCGCTTACATAGGCTGTTTTGAATTTTTTTACAGGAATATTTAATAGTGATGAGATTTATCTATTTAGTGTTTCAACTGATTATTTGATTTATGTAATTTTATGTAAGTTTACGGCTCCACTGTGTGTGTGAACAATCGGTAAGCGAATTTAGCAAGACAATTAGTGTTGTACTACACCAGTGTTTTCATGTTTTAACTTGCCCTCCCCTCCTCCTCCCAAAAAATATACGTACAATTAAAAGTGCATTAACACTATCATTTAATTTTCTATAGTTTGGTTTGTAAGAGTTAGTTATGTTTTTACGAGTTGATCACGGATTGATATCAGTTAGAGAACCATTGAAAACCAGGGAGTACTGGGCAGCTGTTTCCTCAGCCTAGTTTGGGAATCTTCGGCAGTACGCACCCACCACTAGGGTTCGAACCCAGGACCTTCCTGTTACAAGGCAAGCTTGTATACCATTCAGCCACTGGGACCCGATTCAATGGCTCGTGAATTCTAACTTCTACCAATTCGTGATTTAGCGCGACCCCAATCATTGTCGTTGGTGGGACATCCATCCTCACACGTGAAGGAATTCTAGTGAGAAGTTGTGACCAGTGAGGTTCAACCAGATGTCACGTGTGAGGATGGATGTCCCACCAACGACAGTGACTGAGATCGCGCTAAATCACGAATTGATAGAAGTTAGAATTCATGAGCCATTGAATCGGGTCCCAGTGGCTGAATGGTATACGAGCTTGCCTTGTAACCGGAAGGTCCTGGGTTCGAACCCTGGTGGTGGATGTGTACTGCCGATGATTCCCAAACTAGGCTGAGGAAACAGTTGTCCAATACTCCCTCGTTTTCAGTGGTCCTCTAACTGATATCAATCCGTGATCAACTCGTAAAAACTATCATTTAATAATCAGTAAAGGTAGAGTTATAGTTGTTTCAGCAACAGTATAGAATAGCATTGAACGAAAGGATGAAGTAAGTAAACAAATAGTTTTGATTTGAAAATACGTGAGATATGAAGTCAATAAAAGGCAAAATTATGAAGCAATGTGTGAGTGAAATTCATAGTGGAAACATTGCATGTTTCGAACAGTAAGTTATAATCAGTGGAATGAGGGATATGACAGAAAAATCGAGTAATATCGGAGTAAGTTCACAGGGTAACAAATAATAACAACAGTAATATTAGTGTGATGTAAACTGGGTATATTTTTGGAAAAAGATTAAGAAAGGCACAGAGAAGACAATTAAGTCTTTGATGACCTTATTGTAGGCTTACCAGTAGCCTTATTATCATTTTGTAATTATCAGTGTAACAATAAGAACACAGAGAGACTGATTAACTTATTATCAAGCTAGATAAACATATATATATCATCTGAGGAAATTTAAACTGTGTAAATAACAATAACTCCAGCCAAATATATGTGATTATAATCGTAGTGTAACGGTAATTATCGTAAATCTTATTCAATACAGTTTTCATTACCATTGTAATAGCCTGCTAACCTGGTATTAAATGGCTGCTGGTGGCCAGTAGTGTGATACAGGACTCACGTTTCTTTATATTTGTTACTCTTCACCTGGATTTACCCGAATCGCAGTTAGTGACAGTGTTCTCAGTGAAAGTTGGATCTGGCACCTATACTTCCAAACACTAAAGCGTTATGAACTAGGTAAATAGACCACGACAGACATCTCTTATGCAACGGGTATTAGATATTTATGTACTGAAATTATAAACCTGAAGGGACTATCGATATGTCCGTACTAAGAGTTGACATGTTGACAGAAATCGAGCATTCCGGTTCAGTCAATAAGAAATTAAGAATAATAATTTGAATATGTAACCTGTTGACCTGATTCTTAATTCCCAATCGAAAATATTTATTTTGATTACTAAATTTATCCCATTCTGTTTGTTAAGTCATTACTTTCCTCAAAATATCAGCACTGACTCCACTCCTGATAACCGATAGAAATCGGACGAAATAAAGTGTATATATAAATAACTGTTCTTACCAGTCTAGTGTCTAATTAGTTTTTCTTACTTTTCTAAACTTATATTGTAGGAGAATGTAATGCATCTTTTGACTCGTCTACCAACCATCTGTCTACCATTCATATACTCGATTTACATATCTCCTTGACACAAACATTTAAACTGTTAAACCATATTATTGTTGACTTATGAAGTCATTTTCCTGTTTAGTTTGGAAACGTTTAGAAATGAATCAGCAGTTATGTGTATGTTACTTGTTTGGGGACAATCAGTAAGAAACTCTGGGCCTAGATTTCTTGCTAATTAGCACTTGTCAGTAACTTTGAAGGAAGCGACATCCACTAGGAGACTTGAGCTCTCCTCAGACACTGAGTTATGCAGGGGGCAATTTACCTTCTGGAGGGCTGTAGTGGAAAACTTGATCGGTCACTCGGAAGTAACCAATGTCGTATTGTAACAAAAGAAGACAAGGGCCAGGCAACAGATCGTTTATTAAGGAAATCAAAGCATATTTATATTTTTTCATGTACATTATTATAGTTTAGTTAAGCAAACAAACACAGTCTTCTGATTGGTTGTTTCTCACTTAAAGTTAATCTTTCATCTCTTGTGACTGTTTCTTGAATGTCAGATCATCTATATGTTAACTGTATCCACCTACGCAAAGTCTGCTGTGGTCGGTTTTGAATCAGTCTTGTTCATATTTTCTCACGACAAATCTTGAGAACGTAAACATTGGTGTAAATTACTGTCTACCAATTTGGCTAGTAGACAGCTCTCACCACAGTATGTCTAGTTCTTAGTCTTTGTGCTGACTGAATTCAGTCAATCAGGTTTGCAGTGTGGTCACCACGGCAGGCGACTCACACTTAAAATTGATGTTAGATAGTTGGAGACAATCTACAGGAAGCTCTTAACCCAGTTTTTTAAATCTTCTAATGAAAGCTATCTCAGATAATATTGTTTGGATAATAGCGTTTTTGTTATTAACGAAAGTTTATATCATACTTTTATCACAAATTCATTACTGATTACTAAGTACTAAATCCATATATATCCTTCAGTCCAAAAGTATGAGTCCCGAATACCAAATTTTGTCCATTTATCGAGGATTATTTAGACAGATACAGCTTTGAGAGTCAACGTTTCTCACGACTTCAAAAGGATGTTTATGTCACTAGTAAATCATGCTTTATTTAATGGTATAAGACAATGGTTTTACAGTATGTCATAAAGAATATAATTAAATCAAGTGTAAATATTGTGAATGAAAGTTTCAAAAGTGCTCTGATGTTTCTACTGTTTGACAATGACAGAAACAATAGACAAAATTAACAGTTAGTGGACATGTTTTAGTAAGCAAATGACTAAGGATATGGTTGGAGGATTTCATCATGAGCTGAAATCAGTTAGAGAACCATTGGAAATGGATGAATGCTGTAGAGAACTTTATTGGAACTAAAGGAATATTCTGCCTTGCCCATTTATAAGAAGATATCAAAGCAAACCCAAGTAGATTTTATTACTAACCTCTGTTGTTTAGAGTATCACTGAAAACCGAAGACTCCTGAAAACCTGCTTTTAATCTATCACTATGTATATTATTCATTATCTCAAACAGGTTACAGGACACACAAACACAGAGAGCTAAAGATTCACAAAATAAGTTAAATCAACTGTCAAATACTACTTATTATTTTTTCTAGTGAATTTACTTTGTCACCAAATATATCTTGAAGTTTAAAATAAGCAAGAAGTGTTAAAATAAGACAGTATTAAATGAATTCATAAATCATGTTAAGACTCGTCAGCTGAATATTCTATAAACACGATTTATAAGGTCAACATATATATAAAAAAATGAACATGGTGATAACAAATAATTGTCGAGTTAAACAAGTGAATGTCGGATAAAAATTGAGTGATAATTTACTAATGTAATTAAGAAAAAGTGATAATATTCATAAAGCATAAATAATAATAATAAATAATGAGAAATTATGAACAAGTGAACTTTAGAGTTTCGAAATGAAATTATTGCTCAAATTTGAAATAGTAAGAATGACAGGTAATAACGATAACAATAAAGGTCAAGGAAGAAAGGGAAGAAAGTTTATAAAGGCAAAAAGTATGCTGTTAAAAGCAGATTTAGACTGATTACTATCTCGCATAAAAATGTGACTGTTTTCAAATGAATGGCACAAGCTTTTGTTCACCACAGTTGTTGTATGAGCACAGTAGAACAAATGACTGCATAATTCAGCTTACTGAAATACTATCTTAACCTCTAGATAGTTGGTTAGGACAGTGTTTATGAGTGCTAAGCGTCTGACATCTTTCAACAGTCCCAAAGTAATTGCTTCCACAAACAAACGAAAATTGGCATACAGACCTTTTTGTGGAAAGTATCAGTGGCTTGTCTTTTGCCACCTAGTTTTGTCTAACGTATCATCTCATGTTCATAGAAGGTTTGTTTTGCTGCCTTCTCACTACTCGGATGGCCTCATTTCTCTTGAGTAGGAAATTTGTACACATCGCATTCTGATTTGACTTCCAGTTTGTTTTCTGCAGCATATTTATTGATAAATCTTTCTATAAATTCACTCAAACCCTTATATAATAAAATTTTATGCTGACATTTCACCAAGATACTGAGAAGGGTAATTCACATATAAATGTGGATACTATCCTCATCTTTTTTATTGGACACTGGTAAGTAACTAGTACAATGTGCCTAGTCCTATTATTGGTGCAGACTGAATTCTGTCAGTCAAGCTTGCAATGTGACCACCCTGCTAGGTGGCTTGCTATCACAGTCCACTGTGAATTGTTGGCATTAGATAGTTGGAGGCAATTGGCAGGAATCCTTGAACCTAGGTTTCGTGATAGTTGGCAATCACCAGTCAGCAAGGCGTATCTGAAACCTTGAAGGAACTCATGTCCCATCTGAGCCTGAATAGATCAGCTGTAACGTCTCTGATTGTAGGCGGCACTGGGTGGTGACGCGGGTTTGAATCTCAGAAGGAACATGAGTTCCTTCAAGGTTGCAGATACGCCTTGCTGACTGGTGAGTGCCAACTAGTAGGAAACATTAGGTGCAAGGCTTCCTACCGATTGCCTCCAACCATCTAATGCCAACCATCTTTATCATGTTTCACATAATTGGAACGGATTAAAAACATGTTATAATTTATTTCATTTATTAATTCCCAAATAGATTTTACTTCCAGCTAGTGTGAATGTTCTAGGCAAGGCTGTTTTAGACCGTTTTCAGAAAGATTCGGTGTGAAAATAGTCGAACTTATTATTTAAAAACTGTAACGGTCCGATTAACCATCTATCTATGATTTATAAATCTATTTCTTTCCAAATGAGTGCATTTCATTGTTTTGCTCGCCTATTCTCGAATTTGTTTGTGTGTAACATTCTACTATTTATTTAAAAACAGTGAGAATAAAAATGACTTGAAATCTCTTTGTTTAATGCTTTATAATGTAATCTCATAGTGCTTTTCTTGAGTTACTATTTTCCTATTATGTAAGAAGTCACTGCTGTAATTCACATGACAGTGTTGTAAATTTTTAGTGTAGTTTATTGTTTTTAACCATTTTATCGACAAATAACAACAACCCCGAAAACTTATTTAACAAGAAAAACTTTGCTAGTCATTTTCGTGCGATTTTCTCTCAGTCATTTTTATCTATTGTCATAAGAAAGTTTTCAAATAATAATCAGTGTTGAGTTTAAGCATTTCTCAAGTTCTCAATGTTAAGAGAATAAAAATGAGACAAATTCTCATTGAAATTTATGTTAGCTAGTTTGTTGAAAGAAAGAACAAAATCTTTGAGTGAAAATTAAGTATTTTTCTAACACTTTTTGAGTAATATGGGATGTTTTCAGATCTTGATCTACAGAGATTTTATTGATTTTAACTTAGAATACAAACTAACATCAGTGATAGGACCAATGAATACCAGGGAGTGAGTACTTGATAGCTGTTTCGCCTTAGTTTTGGACTCTTCTGGGATTCTGCTGAATCATATTCATACTCAAATGGTGGTAAATCTTAAAATTTGGCTCCGCCACTAGTTTATTTCAAGTGATCGCTGTATACACTCATTTCACATCATTCGTTTTAACAAGAAAAAATGATATTTTCATCATGGAAGGAATTCATTTTCACAGCTTTGCTTCAGCTGCTAACAACATAAAACGTCGCATAATCAATTACAATTCAATATAAATATATAACAGATTTCACAATTGTTTCAACTTAAAAGGCAGTTAGTAGTCCTTAGTACAAGAATATAAAAAGGGGGAAGGAAAAAAGATAATCGAATGACTAACGTTTATCTACACATGAATAAAAGTCCAACAGCTAGGGACGAAAGAGAAAGAAAGAAAAATATGGTGAGTAAAATAAATTATTACTCAATCAAGGAAATAATTAAACTGGAAGGCCTAATAATGAGTTCAACTCAATGACAGATTGTGTATTTGTGCCACCTTTCTTCAATAATCTATCTTTTAAACATATTTCTCCAAACTTTATGCTTTTTGAAGCTTGCTAACAAGTAGCAATTGGAAATATATCAAGGATACTTATGTATACTTCAAGAATTAAATTAACAACACTCTGGAATAAACTCAGAGACTTTATCATTGAAGAGCAGTTCCATTAACGATATATAATGTTGTGAATATTTTAAGAAAACTTGAAGTGAATAATAAGAGTATTTCATTAGCATTGATTTCCTTTATTTAATTCAATTTTAGATTTTCCCGTCGACTGATTGGACCGAAGTGCTTGGTCTCAGGGTGACATATCGTTTTCTTGTGCAAATGCTTCGAGGGTTCGAGCCTCAGTAGGAACATCATCACTTACTGAGGAGTGCAAGTACATCCAGATGACGAGTCCCAAATAGGACGAAATGCGCATCCTGGATTCCACTGCTAGTCACCACCCACCAATTAACTTTTGATTTCCTTTAGTTGTAAAAAAAAGTATCTAGTAAAGACCCCTAGTTAGTTAGGGATTGGTGGCATTGTGTTCTGAAGATGTAAGTGAAGGAAACTTTAGATTAAACAAATTAAATGCAGTTATCCAACTAAGTCAATGATGGAAATACACTGCTATAAAGATAAAGGCTGGATGTCTTTCATCAGACAAATAATCTCTATTGAGATATAAAATAAAACTTTCAGACAGAGAAATTCACTCTGAGATAACTGCATTTTGCATAGCTGTGTAATAGTGTTTACATATACATCAAAATAAATGTTAATAGTCATATTTGCTGAATACGTACACCGGGATTTGACAGTGACTGAAAATATCGGGGTTGCAGAAAACTGGTTTAAGCTATTAAAAGTCACAAATCAACTATACGGAATTCTTGGCCAGTGGGTTCCGTTATGTTAGATGTGAAGCAGATGCTTATCAGTGGTATAAGTTGGCTGTATCGTTATAACAGAAGCTAGAATTAAGGGGTCATTGGGATCCAGTCTACTGGTTTAATGGTCAGTAGGTTTGCCTCATAACCAGGAGGTCACTGGCGGAGTCATGAATGCGTACTGCTGAAGAGTCTTAAACTAGGATGAAGTGTCTGCCTACTGCTGCTTGATTTTCAATGATTCTCTAAGCGAAACAAAATTGTGACTAAATCAACACTCGTATTATTTGTTGTCTATCATAATCCATATTTCAATATAATTGTATAACTATAAAAATGAAATCCTTCCAAAAAGAATTTTCTTCTGTGAAATGTGTTTGAGTTGTGTAAAAGATATTCATCATGGTGCGTCCTAGTTTAAAATTCTTTAGAAGTATGTATTTGCGACCTCACTTGGAATCCGACCTCAAGTTTGTGGGCAAAACCAGTAGACGATTCAACCAATGGGATGGAACCTGATGGCACACTAACTTCAAAATGATTTTCTTCTTTCTTCTTCTAGCTGAAATTTCCCTCTTTCAGCCTCGAAATAATATTTTCAAGGTTTAGTAAGAAACTCAGTCAATGCGTAAAAATCAGAGATGACTGCTACTTTCCCTGTAAAATCTACTTAAGTCTTCATCCCACGGTATACACTACTGACTGATATAAGTAGTTTGCTCAGAAATAGTGGTTTCTGAACAAATTGCAAATACTCGAATACTAAACAATCATTTAACTCATTTGGGACTGAGCTAGCGAGTTGTTTTGTGCATGTGTGCTTGATTTGACTCCCATTAGAAGACTAACTATGTTTAACTGCTCACTCGAGTCATAAAACATGAAATCATGTATTTATTCGTTAAACAAGTAGACGGTAAATTTTACATATTACAGTTTGAATCACTTCAGCCTCCGAAGTAAGCTATTCTTTAGAAATGCCTGAATATAATTCTAAATAACATCGTCTAGAATGAGGTTAAAGTTTCTGATAGAACACGTTCCACTCAAGCAGACTTGCTTGCTTTTGAGCTTTAACAGTCCATTTATTTTATTGAATCTAAACTCCTGGTCTTTTTTGACATGCCGTCCCGTAACACGGAAGATTTGACGATTCTATTTGTGGTTCAGTAACCATAAGTATTTATTTCCTTAAAACAAGATGTTATAACAGTCATATATTTAGTGTATGGGCAATAAAAATTATAGCAAAGAGTGATATTCAATTTTTCCAATTTATAACATGATATGAAAAACCACATTATCTTATCTTTTGATGGGTGTGGTTGTGCTCTCTTGGCTAGCTAGTTTAATTACTATGCATCTATCATCCTTCTAGATAAAATCTTCAGCACTCAATTCAGTGTGAAGTTACAATGAATTAAGCCTAACAAATGTATCGATTACTACACCTTTGAAAACGAAATTTGCAAACAGCATAAGTGCCTATTGAGAAAATTTTGTAAGCGTTGTTGAAGCAGTGGATGATGACTAAATAAGGAGTGAAAACCTTGGCTGCGAAAATGATTTGAACTAGTAGCCTTCGAATTACTGGTTCACTACTTTGCCACCTGAGCTACGAGACCTAAGAGATGATCAGGTTATAATTGCTCAGCTATCACTAAAGTTACTGTCCAAATATCATTTGAATAAATGATACGTTGCTGTCTGTTTGTCATCACACTAACTGCCCCTCCAGGTATCCTCCTATCAGTGCTAATCATACTGAATTATAAGGCGAGGAGCAGGGTATTCATTAGTGATGAAACTAAATGAGATAGTCTTGTTTTGTCAGACCGTTATTGATACAGTGGGAAATTGGAGAGTTTATTGGGTATAAGGTTGCTGCTCCTCTGGGAAAAGCAAATCATGTGAGGATCAAATAGTAACACATTATCGAACAAAGCGTTGAATGGCAGGCAAACCTCTACCTCAACTTCATCGACTTCGAAAAGGCCTTCGATAGCGCAGCGTACCTCAATTCTTTATCAACCTCATTCAACAACTGGCTATATGACAATGCTGCCACGTGTCAGGTGATCCACAATGGAAAACTCGGAGAAGCGTTCGAAGTGAATACAGGAGTAAGACAAGGCTTCCTATTATCACCAATGATATTCCTATTGGTGATGGACTGGATTATGTGTCAGACTGTGAGGAGTGAGAAGATAGGAATACGCTGGACGGATAAGAAGAATATAGATCTGGACTTCGTGTACTATTTATGTCTGTCACATAAACTCGAAGACTTACAGGCGAAAACCAACAAACTGGCTGAAGAGGCAGTGAAGAGATGACTTCAAGTGAACATAGAGAAGACGGAGGTGAGGAAGATAACCAGCCAACAATAATAAATACCAACCACTATCAAAGGGATAAATTTAAAGGACTTTCTCAACTCATCTAGGAAGCATTGTTTCAACCACAGGCAATCGGAACGGTTGAAGATGTCAAAACCAGCCAGAATCGGAAAGGCAAGATACACCTTCATCAATCTGAAATCGGTTCGGAAATCTGCATTTACCATAAACCGTAAGATGCGGATTTTCAACACCAGTGTGAAGTCAGTTCTTCTATATGTATCAGAAACTTGGCACATCATAAAAGTCATTTCCAACAGGTGACTGCAGCCTTTCATCAACAGCTGCCGTCGCTCAGTAGTGAAGACCAGATGGACAGAAAAAATTAGTAACTCTGGGAACGAGTCAACCGAGAAAAATATTCCGGAGAAAATGGAGATGGGTCAGACACACGCTGAGGAAACTGTTGAATGCCATCATGTGCTAGGCCATTGCTCTAGTGAAACCCGAATGAGAAACGACAGGTTGGGCGTCTGAGTTTGACGTGGAAGAGGTAGTGTGAGGAGGAGACAAGAGATTATAAGCAGTCGTAAGGCCAGCTAAAGAGGACTGTAGAGAACGGGACGAAATGGAAATGTACTGCTGAAGCCCAATGTTCCACTCAGAACCCTAGTGAATAATGAAAATATTAATAATCTGTATTATTGACATAACATTCGACAATATTTAGTCGGTGGTAAGGCGGTTTAACTGACAACTACAAATGGATTAACTCCTTGGTAAATTATTTATGATTTCGACAGACGTTAGGAAAGAGAAAAAACATGCCTCCATTTTAGTCATTTATATTCAAATATGTTCTCATATATCTTTCCATGCTGATTCAATCAATAAATCGAGGACTGGAAAGCCATAGTTGTCTGACAAATTTGTCAATATTTATGTAATATTTTTGGCAGAATGTTTGTCCAATTGGACAAGAAGGATTAATAATAATAATATGTCCAGAAGCCGAATAAAACTATCAAAACTGTAGTAAAGAATAAAACATAGAAAAAAGGAAAAAGAGTTATGTTCTCTTTACTTTTCCACATTTAATGTATGCTTGATGATTAAATCGATAGAAGTTAAATGTTATAACAATTCTTAGTCACATGGTTAAATATTACTGGTTGAGTATACATATATAACGACTTGTGTTTTTTTTGGCTTAATTTGATCATACTAAAAGACGAAACGATACCTACCTGAATAGCAAAAGGAGAGAGAAAATGTATTTATTGTATGTGTTCTACTGAATACTAACTCTTTTACTTAATATTCAAATTGTAGTTGAATGCTTATTTGTTTTAATTAATACCGCGATGTTTGTTGTCAGTTGCCCAAGTGATTTTGGTTTCTAATTTAACTATTTTACTTGTATATTTTCCTCGAAATCGTTTGATTCCACTTTTTGATTTGTTGTTATTAGTTATGGGAAAAAATATATATATGTATATATATAAATATATATATATATATAATACCTTTATTCTGGACAGTATTTATAAAATGTACAGAACTTTCAGAGGAGTTTATTGCATGATATTCTCCCTTCGTACAGTATCTTCAAGTAAAATATTGATTAACAGTATATCCTATGACACACAGTGGCCTCTGAGCTGAGACACAAACCATTCCATTATTATATATCTGCTTTGTCTCCCTCAAGAAATCCACGATATCTAGTTCAAAGCTAATTGTAAGATGTTCAGAAGTACATTTTTTGACCCAAGGACATAACTGAAGAACAGTTATCTCGTGTACTGGCTATTCGTCACATTTGACAGGAACTTGAGAATCAGGAACTTGTAAAAATTTTAAATACATACAAGATTAGTTAATACCAACAGAGGTAATGTCTCAATCGATTAAAACAAATCGAACGAGAGAAAATATATGCAGTATAGAGATGGAAGTTTTTGGTAGCCCAAGTTTTAAGCAGGCCGCCTACAGTATGTATATATACATAGAGAAAACGAGAGAGAGACTTTTGTATTAAATAGTGAAGCCACATCGGAGTTCGTTACATCAGTTCCCGTTCAGTAGCGAAATGCCATATAAATTTACGCCATTCAAATTCTTTCGAGATATCCTGCAACAGAATTATTGTTTGGAAAATCCCTCCTAAGCGATCTAATTACGATATTGATTTTTATTTAGATATTTCAGCCAAGTATGTAATTATTATCCGTTTTTCGCCTAGGCTGTATTTAACTCTTCTAGCATTTTTATATCAGCCGTTGACTTCATCCTTATTATCTGTCTTTGTTCTTGTTTAATCCCTAATTTAAATGTTTCTCTTTGCAGTTGTGTGATAGTGTTGATAATGTGTTCTCTTACCATTGTGATTTTGTTCAAAATGAAGTCCAGGTTTGTTGTGGGGATTTTGACCATGAAGAGTCTGCAAAAGTGTTTGATGGGTGATCCTTGCTAGCAGAGTTTTGATCCCACCTTGTTAGAAATATTCATCTCGGTTCTCAGGTATTTCTTAAATTTGATTTTTGGGTAATCGTTTTCGTGCAGTACTGATTTTGTACGTGAGGATATTCTGATCTGCCCAGCTAACTGATGGCATTGTTGAGGTACCTTTTAGTTATTAATATGTTATTATTGTTGAATAGTACCGCAGATTTTATCCCAAACAACTGTCTTTTTGATGTCATCGGGGCACCTAGGGACCATACGTAACTCAACGAAGTTTTGGTTGAATATACAGCCGAACAGTTTCCTTCTTTAACTTCATAAAACAGAAGTCTTTGTTTCGGGATTTCATCATGAACTGAATTCGGTCAGCAAACCACATGAAAATCTGGGAGTACTGGACACCTGGTCCTAGTTTGCGACTCTTCACAGTACGCACCCACAGTCAGGGTTCGTACCCAGGACCTCCTATTTACAAGGCGAGCTAATACGTACATGTACAGGGGTGCAGCAAGTTGAGTATGAGGACAAATACTCGCCGATGATACTGACTAGTGGTTGTGCCATATCATGAATTAGCAGAAGTTAGAATTCAGGGGCCATTGAGTTGGGTCCCAGTAGCTTAATGGTTCACGAACTCGCCTTGTAAATGGCAGGCCCTGGTTTCAAACCGTGGCTGCGAGTGCGTGCTGATGCAGAGTCCTAAACTAGGGTGACAAAACAGCTTTCCAGTGGTCCTCTGACCGATATGAGCTGATGTCGAAATCCCGAAACCAATGAAATCCCCGAAAACCAACACTTGCGAAGTTATTGTGTTTATCATATGTATTTCAACACTTCTTGTCATAATTTCAATCTTCTTATTTGCAGCGTATTAGGAAATTATATACAGATGTAAACAGGAAATGCTTCTTCTGATGCTTTGTACTACGCACAGTTTTCACTTAATTACATCTAAATTCATTTTGTAGTTACTACACTTTTGCTTTCCTAGCTTTCATTATTATTTATGGGTTGAGGTTGCTAGCCCCACAACCGAAATTCCCTCCTCTTCTATCCTTGCCATCTGCCGGCTGGTAAACTTAGTGTTTAGGCGTTCGTCAGATGGGTATCCAACCTAAGCCACATACGTGACTGGCTTCTATTCCACCACTGAACTGCCGATCACAACAACGCCACCGATACTGAAATCTTAATCTATGAAGCCCAGTCTTATACTCAGAACAAGAGATTTGAAGAAGGTTTCATTTTATTTTTCCCGCTATTAATGCTCTATTAAACTAATGATTAATTCAACCCCTAGTTACCCTACTAAACTAGAAATTAATATCAGATATAGTATCAAATTAATGCTTAACTTGAAAGTGAATTTCATCCGTTTTTTTAATTTTCAGTGCCTTAAGGAGAATAACTTACGTAATATCAAGCGAATTTTATTTAGGTTAGCTAAAACTAACTTAAGGTGTTGATTGGACAATAGTCAGTAACTAATACAGATTGTGTGTCTACTCCTATCGTTGGTTTAGACTGAATGCTGTCAGCCAAGTTTGCAATATGAACACCATGCTAGGTGGCTCGATATCCCTGTGCACTGTGAATTGTTGCTGTCAGATGGCTGGAGACAATCTTCAGGAAGCCTTTAATTCAGGTTTCGTGCTATTTGGCAGTCACCAGTCAGCAAAGCGTATCTGAAACCATGAAGGAACTCATGTCTCATCCGAGCCTGAATAGATCAGCTGTAAAGTCTCAGACTATAACACTGGGTGGGGACGTGGGTTGCAGATACGCCTTGCTGAATGGTGAGTGCCAACTCCCATGAAACATTGGATGCAAGGCTTCCTGCCAATTGCTTCCAACCATCTAATTACTCAAAGTGTATCCTGATCAACAACACTATCAATGTGAATGAAAAATAAATATAAAAACAGATAAACAAACAGCTTACAACAATGAGAAACCTTTTACATTTTAGTATTTACAGAATCAGTGATGAAGGAAGTGTTTTCATGCGAATTTTTTCATTTATTCCCACAGTTAGTCTAAATTTTCAGATTTTTTAGTGATTTTAATTTCCCAGGTATAAAAAGCTTTTAAGAATAAAACCATTTTACCATTCACAGACCACCAACTAACTGCTGTTATTCCGTTTGGATTTTTTCCCACCTACTCTGCTGTTTCTATATGAATGATTGAGAAAACTTTCTTCTCAAAGCCTTTTCCGTTATTTTATTACTATTATCATATATGTAAGATACAACTATGATGATAAATAATGTAAGCTACTGACATATCCATGAAGAGTATGTTGTGTTTATTTCTGAACAAGAGGCGCTTTTAACAAAGTCTTTTTTACTACGAATATACTTCCAAATAGATGTATGGAAAGTTAAAACACAGGATGGATGTTCTTTCGTTTGCTTTCTGAGTGGAATACAGGACAGGACGTTGACCTGAAGCATTGAAGTTTCATTATTAGAGGTGATCTTTTTAAGGAGCAGCGTTGCTAGGCCCACATCCAACCCCACCTCTTTACCAGGTTTACCAATGGCTAGTAAGATGGGTGAGACATAGGAATGAGTCAGCTGAGAATCTATTGTATTTTATCACAATCTATCAACCATATTAGGGCGTGAAACTTAAATTCATGGGATGAGTCATAATTACACAGAAGAAAACAATTTCCAGTTAGGATCGAGAACTGTCGAAAAATGCAGAGCACTGGACAGTTATTTTGTACTAGTTTGAGACTCTTATGAAGTTCACTTCTGTGACTTCACTAGCGACCAAACGCAAAACCTTCTGACTGAAAAATGAGCGCACTGCCATTGGAATCAGATGATCATCAAATTGTAAGTTCTGTACCACCACCATCCAGTAGCCATCGGTGGGTACCTGTCCTTCCACCTGATTTGATGGAAATCACCGGTCACGATTTCTTAACAAAACAATAGGAAGTTCATTCTGCATTCAGAAGCCAATCAATCACTTCCAAAAAACTGACACATGAAAATTTCTATTTTCATGCTTTTCAAGACTAACCAAATATGTTTCTGCACTTTTATAAAAATTTATATATATGTAGGACAAGGATAGATATGTCTGAATATTTACAATTAGATATCAGAGATTTCTATGGAAGCACGGTTTATTGACCCAGTGGATGACATTTTGGCATTTGAACAGTAACATTCACTGGGAATGCAGGTAAATTCAAATGAAAAGTTCTGAAGAGGACGAAATGGGAATCCTGGACCGCAATGCTAGTCACCATCAGCAGAATAACAGTCTTCTACTTACGTCATTCAATCCTGTGATTGTGTCATAGCTGAAGTTTTACTTCATATTTCTTTCCTAACTGTACCATATTGGTTTGAATTTATTTAACTGTATTTCTGAGACACTAAGACAGTCTTAAAACGTTACATTTCAGGATTAAAAAATGTCTCTATAACTAAAGTTGTGTTTATCAAATCTATTGTGAGTCAACGAAGAATCAAACAATTGTTTCAGACATCTGAAAAACTGTTTTTTATCCATGCTTTAAAAATGACGCAAACGTAGAAATACTCATATAAACCAGGCCTCAAAATTACGGAATTCTCTAAGACGTAATCATGAAAAACATATTGTGTTGAGATGTTATCTAATAAATAGTAGTGTTTCAGTGTGTCTGATAAGTGAATTATATATCATCGCAAAGTTCACCTAGAACAGTGAATCCAAATTAAATGAACTAATGGTATACAGCAGGTCGGGTATGAGGACAAATACTCGCCGATGACATTCACTAATGGTTTTGCTATGTCACTAATTGGCAGAAGGCGGAATTCATGCACCGGCCATTGGATAGGGCTCCAGTGACTTGACTCGACTAGCAGCCAGAAGGTCCAGGGTTCGAACTTTGACGGTGGGCGCGCACTAATGAAGAGTCTCAAACTTGGATGAAACAGCCGTCCAGTACTCCCAGGTCTCCCAATGGTCATCTAACCAATACCAGTTCATTATGAAATCCTGTAATCAATCAAATCCCTGCAAACCAATACTTGAGTAAATGAATGCTGTTCAACATGTTCTCAAAGTGACTGGAATCTTTATACTCTCGTACAGTTTCATAATTCATCGGCTAACTACTGTCTACGATGAAATCCCATATTTTGCTTTATATGCATTCCCCGAAATTCCTCATTTATTCTTTGTAGCCTATATCTGTTTTATATTTCTGTTTAAACAGTTATCTATGGACGGATTGGTACGTGTCTCATTGAATTACCATAATGTTGAAATTTTATATATGTCAGTATGCACATTTTCATGAACAATCCTTGGCCTAAGTAAATGAAAAGGACATTCTGGCCTCTAGGGTGTATGCTATATCGTGTGTCTTTGAATTTTTAGGTAAGCTGTGATGCCAAGTGCCAAAAAGCACGAAAGTCAGTTTCAGGGTATCTTGCCGACTGCCTACAATCAATTAACATCAAAAGAAAAGAATCTTATTGTATAGTTTAGGCCAGTGTTATTCGGTGTTACCTTTTAGGTTGGTGTATTCAAGTTTATAATGTAAAGGTGACGTCTAAATATACAATTCCTACTAGGAATCGATACCAGCATGTTTAAGCTCCTAAAACATAAGCTACTATCTAATTTCTGGACAATGATTTGCTGATAAATTATCTTGTAACCGGAAGGTCCTGGATTCGAACCCCAATGGGTGCCTACTGCTGATGATTCCCAAACTAGGATGAAATAGCTGTCCAGTACTCCCTGGTTTTCAATAGTTCTTCAACTTATATCAATCCGTGATCAACTGTTTTTTACAAAACTAATCCTTACAAACCAAATGTAGAAGATGAATTTTCTGTAGATTCTGTCTCTTGATGAAACAACTTATCTCTGTTGGACAAAATACTTATGTTTCGTTTAATTTATTAGGACTTCTTAGATACAAATACCGTTCCTGATAACACAACTTAACCAAGCTACATAATAACATGACAGTATATACAAATGATTAATGTTATTAGTTAAAGACCAGTAACGTCAAGCAGTAATGCAAATCATATACTGTGACCTCAAAATTTTCGATTCCCGGAGTGAATCGATGTGAATTTTCGCCTCGAACCATTTAATTAGCAAAAAGGTGAATTCGATTCAATGTATTACCAGTTCACTCAAGTAGCTAGCCAGAATTATTGTAAACTGAATTGAATCAGTTATATGAGCTGGTTTAATCAGAGTAAACCGCTGATGAGCAGACGGCGTTTGATATTTCGGTCCCTGCAGTCTGTCTAGCAAACACTGTTACTTGATGTGGATGGATTGAAGCTACTCATATAGATCAGTAGTATGTACCATCGTGCAGCTACGCTTGCTTTCGAGATTGTTATTTATGGTATCAAACGGAGCATATGTTTTGACTCAAGTATTTTCGATTTTCGGAGAAAGTCATGGTAAATTATCTGTTGCAATTGAAATCTAATCAAGAATAATTCTAATCCAGAGCCGTTTAATTAAAAAGAGAATTAAACACCCAAGTGAGTGAGTAACACTACTGTTAACTGATGAATTATAAAGAGGCATACAACGTTGTGTATAGAAATGGATTATTTTATAAATAAATAAAGGTGTAGTTAGAAGCATCAACAGCTCAATATTAGACCTTACTGGTCCAAACCAGCCACAAAGCCAGCACTGAAGATCCTTCTCCATCATCCAACAGGCATTTAATAAATTGCCAAGAACATCTAGGTATGGAATACTCCAAACAGCAGAGGATATCGTTATTCGCTTGAAACAACCAATGCTTTGTGTGCAAAAGAAGCAAGTCCAGCCACTTCTACTGCCCTGGCTGGTTTTCAGTAGAGACTATGAATTCATGAATTTGTATTATCTTTCCTAATCTTTCAGTGTACTGTTATGTTGATGCTATTGAACTATAATCTATCGATATTATTATTGATTCTATGTTATTTTAACGATATTAATGTTATTAATAACACTAATTCACTCACTTTTATGTATATATAACTGTAGAACCTGACGGTAAAGTTATCGAAAAGAATATTCTTTGTTCACAATAACCATTCTTTTGAAAATTTTAAACATCAAAGAAGAGAAGCGTCATAATTTTGAGTGTTTGTTACTATTTATTATTGTCACTAAGTAACAAATACCGTGAACGTATTAAACGACTACTGATGAAATCACAGTTGTTCAAGCATGTATTGAACATCAACTACATGTCATCTTTTGTTTCTCTCAGTTAAAACTGTTCAGTATTCTGTTTCTCTCTCTTGTTTCCTCTTAGTTTCTTTGTCTTTTTGTGCTGTTTTTTTTCTCATTCTTTTTCACTGTTTCATATTTGCCCATTTTCTTGATCCTTTAAAAAATTAAACTAAATAATTAAATAAATAAATAAAATCAAATTTGTCCATCTGAAATGAGAGGATCACATTGCTAAATTAGCATAAAACTAATTACCTTGGCGAATAAGCAACTAGAAAAACTAAAAGAAGTTCAGTGTGTATCAATATAATCATCAGAAAAAGAGCAATTATTTTTGTTAATTCGGAAAGTGAAATAAAGAATAAAACAAGTCAGCTGATGA
This sequence comes from Trichobilharzia szidati, assembly GCA_944472155.2. Taxonomy (NCBI): domain Eukaryota; kingdom Metazoa; phylum Platyhelminthes; class Trematoda; order Strigeidida; family Schistosomatidae; genus Trichobilharzia; species Trichobilharzia szidati. The sequence continues at coordinate 99,955,322 of OX235271.1, read as the reverse complement.
AATAAGCATTTAACAACAGTTGAGCCCCTTCTTTATATTTCGATGGAGTCATGAGAAACTGGAGATTATCTGAAAAATGTACTGGTATATTTGTGTAATACATTTCAAACAATTTTTATGACACATGTATTTTTCATTTCACTTTATGGATATTAGACAGGGACATTGAAAGTAGCAGATATGAAAAGACTAGCTACCCTTGAACATAGATTTCTGCATTCTGTCTCCCCTGTTAGGTAGAACAGTAGGATTAGTAATATATTGTAGTTAGGCGTCGAGCGTTAGGCAAAGAAGAGAAGTTAATCGGAGACTGTGAAGCTACATCGATTAAGATGACTAAGTTATGTGTTACGCATGCCTAGTAATCTCCTTTCTCGACAATTAATGTCAACGGACATAGGATTAAAGTGGAAAAAAGCCAGTGGTGGTCAAACCAAAACTTGGAGACAGTCCACGAAATCTTTGGCGGTTACTTTACACCAGGCGCGTAGGGAGGCGTAGACTGACTAGGTGAGATCCTCAGGATTCTACAAACCAATGACTCAAGACAATGTGTGATTTTTAGGAAAAGGCGTCCAACGAAGAGTAACTTTTTTCGGCTATATCATTCTCGTGCTGTACAATAGCATATATATATAATAAATTTTCTTAGCAACAAAATCAATATTTTCAAAGATTTGTCATTAGAATTGTAAATTTTAGATGACAAATTTCGTTAATCGGTTAGAAACTGAAATAAGTTCACATAAGCAAGTCGAGTGATTCACTCTAAAAGACGGGGTTGAGTAGAGCTCAACTTAAAATAAAAATTGAACAAATGTCAAGTTAACAGCAGTGGTAATAAGGGATGGGGTAAGACGTATTCTACAGCATTATTAGTCTCTCTACCCGGGACAACCTCCTCACTGGTGCAGTCAAAGATTGACAAGTACCCCTCACATGTTGCCTCCAACTGTGTGTACCAATTCACATGCATCTGCTGGAGCAGTTACATTGGAACAACAAAGAGAAGGGCCTACGTCAGATTCTGCGAACATGTACCAAGCAGCCTCTGGTTAAATGGACCGAATTGTTTAAGCTCTTCAATCGCCAAACACCTGATTGACACAGGACACCGAGTAGATATGCTGGAATCATTCAAAATAATTAACAGACAAAGTACCTCAAATCTTAGGTTTGCTGAAGCTATAGCAATAAAACGATTGAAGCTTGACTTGTGCGTCCAAAAAGAATCTGTTGTTGGACTTCAATTAACCTGGTGGCTCACTTCTTAGTAACTCTTTGTTTTCTAATTTTGTTAACTTATCTTTTCACTCCACCCCTCCTTTATTTTTCGCTTGACTCTCCTAAGAGATAATTTTTCTTGATCGTCTCTGTTCTGCTCATTGTATTACATCATCAACTTCTCATCTGACCTCAAGTGCACCGAAATTTTGGTCTTCTCTTATCTAATTACGTGACTATTACTAATTTTCTTTTGTTACCACCCAAAAACACAACTGTTAATTAATTTTTTGAAGAAACTTCTCTCTAAAAAGATATATATATATCGTAAGACTTTAGACACCTTGTAAATCGCAACGTCTTATTTTACTATGACGCACTGACAATATGCTTGCTAATGGACAAATGTTTGTTGAAACTGCACACTTTTTTATTTTATTAAAGAATTCGGGTTGTACGCAGCTGATGAGAACCAGCGAAATAAAATGGATCCAGATTATTCTGCGCCAATCTCTCTTCTTTCTTTATTCAAGGAAATATTATACAATTAGGAAACAAACAGGCAAAAATAGACGAAACAAAAATTAAGTAACTGGTGTTAAGATAAGTCAGGTCCACTGTAGATTTGATGAATGAACAAACTTCCTGTGTATTCAGAGCTCAGGTTTTGGCATGTAAATTGCCATTGCTTCTGCAATTTGAAGATTTGATTTGATTCGTACTCTTTTAGCGAGATTCACACGTATTATGTAGATGACCCTGAAGTTAATTTATGGGTTTGCTTGGTGTCGTGATTCGAACAGGTGTTCCAGAATAGAGCTTCGGGAGGACACGTTTCCTCTTTTATATAACCCTGAGGTTAAGTATTCGATGATACGTTTGAATAGCAAACGTTGGGTAATGCCGAAATACCTAGCTGCACACCAGCAGGTGAATTTGTAGATGCACATTGGTGAGGCCAACAGTGGTACCTTATCCTTGACGTTCAAGAGAATCACTGGTTTTGAAGAAATTAGTCGGAGTTCAGCCACGAAGAAGGTTTTCTTCAGTGAGCTGGATAGGAGGTTTCTCAGTATTTTTGCTAATATGTCTCCATTGAACTGTAAATTCGAGTAGATAAGTTTTTTGGAAGCAGAAAGTATGGGCGGTTTTGGTGGTTTACGTTTCACAGATTCCGTGAAGAAACGTTCTGGGTAGCTCAGTGAACGGATCAGGTTTCGTTATGTTTATAGGGTCACCCAACTGTGAAGTTAGCAAGTTGTCTGTTCCATGTCGGCTTTCTGTAGATGGATCATTTTAGTGTTCCATCTTGTTCACGTCTTGTTAACTAGACGTCCAGGAAAGATCTTTTGTGTCGAATTCCTTCTCTAGTGTGAAGTGAATTACTGGATGGCGGCTTTCGAAGAAGTCCAAGGTGAGTTCTCCGCATTGTTGTAGATAATGAACGTGTAGTTCACGCATCTCTTGTAAAACCCAAAGTTGTCAACTATTTTCTTTAGATGAGTGTTTTCTAGTTTTGACATGAAAAAATCTGCAAGCCACGGGCCAAGTGGTGAACCCACATAGCTATACTACCTTTCTGTCGATACATTTCGTTATTGAAAGAGAACTGGACGTTTAGTGTGCATTTCAATAGGAGTACCTTCAAATATCCGGTAGGTATACCAATGTTCATCTCCTTTGAATCAATATTTTCAAATTGTTTCAGTTAGTGGGACGTTCGTAAACAGGGATACCACATCTATTGAGAACATGGTGTTTTTGAAAAACTGATTCTTTTAATAAAGCTGACGAAGTTTAAAGAATCTCGGTGTGAGGGGCTAGAAATTTGCCTTCTGACTGGTTCTAGTAGGTCTCTACTAGCCATTAGGCAGTCGAGGTGTACCTGAGCCAGACGGCCTCAGTGATTTAAAGGTTTCACAGTCAATGAATGATTCAGTTTTTAATTTTCGGAGAATACCTGTTAGTTTTTGTTCAGTTTTCTCCGTCATATTCTTTTGTCATATGACTTGTAATCGTCCTCAGTGGCGCAAAAATGCGTTCATTCTTTGTGATTGAAAGTATCCATTAAACCCTATTGTTTCTCCATGCTACTAATCTTTCTCTCTTAGATTTCTGCTTGTTTTTATTCTTTCGGATCCCTTTCTTTCTTTCTCTCTCGCTCTCTTTCGTTTTCCTTCGTGCGTTACATGGAAAGTGGCAACTCGAACTGATGCACTTCTGTGTAAAGTTCTATGTTGACACTAGTTAGTCAGTCATGTGAGAAGAAAATTTATTGAGAAGTGAAATATAAGGAAAAAATGACATCGGCTGGCTGTGGTCATGCATATATCGAATTTTCAGAATTTTAAATTGACTAGCCATTAAATTCTGCTCCAGTGGCTGAACTGTCACATAACATGAAGGCCTTGGTTTTGATCTCTGGGGAGGTCGCTTGTGCCTAATGTTGAAAAGCCCCAAAATAGGATCAAAACAGATCTTCAGAACACCTTAGTTTTCAGTGGTCCTTTAATCGAATTAAGCTCGTGATCTAACTTCAAAGTAGTAAGGAATTTTAAAATAAGGAGGACAATAACTAACATTACTGTTGGTCGTAGAATCAAAAAGGCATTACCACAGTGGGTTATATATTTTTTTGTGTGTTGAGGTTTCTCTAGCAGTTTGATAGCCTTTGTGTTGTAGGGTTGCCAGCCTCACGTCTAGCAAGCTAGTTAACTAGTTAACAATCTTGTTCTTTACTGGAATCGGAGAGGCGAAATGACGTGGACTAGTGTAAGCCTTTGGTAAACCAGTCAGCCAGCCGCTGCATCTTCCCTCAATGAAAGCAAGAATAAGAATGGGGACGTGAAATGTCCATACAACATACAAGACTGGGAAGGCTGCCCAGGTAGCTAAAGAAATGCGAAGATGTCGTCTAGAAGTGCTGGGTATCTGCGAGAGCAGATGGAATGGATGTGGATTGTCAAAAATGTCAACTGCAGAGTCAGTAACTACCCCAGTCTGGTCATCCAGACGACAACCACGAGCACACTTAGTCAGTGAGTGGCTATAATGATATCGTGTGAGAAGGAAATGAGAGATTGTAGGCAATCGTGGATCCAGCTGAACAGGGCAGCAGAAAATAGAAGAAAGTGGAGGTGTGTTGTTGAAGCCCTGTGTTCCACTTGGAACCCAAAAGAATAATAATAATGTAATACTGTGGAATACGTAACAATAAGTTTTTTTTGCGCATACACAGTCTGATGGCTAATTTTGTGAATGGCTAGTGGTAAATGTACTGTCTGACTATTCGAAATTTAATCTGCAAATACACCACACTCTTTCAGCTACACTCTGTCTTTAAAGCAGGAATATCAGTTTCATCTTTTTGTGACACCAATGGTTTCCAGGAGAACCGAACATCCATATTATTTAAATTATAAACACCCAGACTACTAGTACTGCTAATTTCCTGAAATAGTTTGTTTTATTATCCAATCGTGTTCTAAATGCATAAAATATCAGTCTCTCTTATTCGTTAATAAAACAGTAACTATTATAAACTTTGAAGGACTCATCATCAGGTTCTATAGATACATATCCATGATATCACACGAATAACTGTTATTGACAACATTAACATGTTTTTTTAGATAACATCAAATCACTGACATCAGAATTCCAAGAGGTATATGCAAACAGATTGTTAGGAGATGATACTTCAAAACATGTGGCACTAAAATACACATCAGATTTCAAAAATAACAACGAATATATATTAGAAAATGCTCATAACTAATGTCCATATAGAATTCTATTCGTAATGATCAGAGATTTCATACTGATGAATGATAATATCAAAAACAGAGGGAGAAAACAGAGTGGAAGATCTTATACACATATATATATATCAATCCGTAAGTGAATACCTAAGGATAAATTAAAAATGCAAAAGATTTTATCGTGACTGATGGTGACTAGCAGTGGGATCCAAGAATCGCACCTCGTCCTATTTAGTCCCTATCAGCTGGAAGCACCTTCATTTATGATATTCCCACTATTACTCAAGTCCTGCACCCATCGTTTTAAATTGCACAAGAGCCACTTCTAGTGAAACGGATATTAGTGACCATTTTGTCTATATAAATGTAATAATAAGTAAGAGAACATGCAGAACAGTATTTGTAGGTTTATGGATTCCACAGAAGACCAGGCAGGGTAGCAATAGTATTATTTCCTTTAATTCCTAGAGGAACATAGGGCTTCAGCCGCGCGTCTCCATAGCGTTCGGTTCTCTGCTAGAGTCTTCACCTGGCTCCAAGTCTGTCCACACGCTTTCATCTCCTCTTCACATGACCTCCTCCAAGTCACCCTTGCACTGACGACCAACTAACTCACCGCTTCCCTTTCGGGTTCCACTCGATCAATGGCTTGTCTAGTGATGTCACTTGATGGTTTCCTCAGAGTACGGCCAATCCGTCTCCATTCCTGCCTGCATATTTGTTTCACAATCGGTTCCTGCTGTGTTGGTTCGCTCATTGCCAGAGATCTCTGTTGCTGATCTTTTCTGGTCATCTGATCTTGAGTATTGAGCTAAGACAACTGTTAATGAAGGTCTGTAGTTTGTTTGAGATGCTCTTTATGACGCGCCAAGTCTCTGATCCGTATAACAGTAATGACTTCACATTGAAGTCAAAAATCTGGATCTTATTTTTGATGCTGAGTACTGTTGATCTCCACACAGACTTTTGAGTAATGAAAGCTTGCCTTGCTTTCCCGATCCTCGCTTTGATATCCTCATCAGTTCCGTTAGTCTGTAGTTGAATCGATGCTTCCCAGGTAGCTAAAGGAGATTATTTCTTTCAGATTCTTCCCATTTTATGTTGATTGTTGTCTTTTGTTGTTGTTCTTGCCCAAAAATCTTCATCACCTCTGTTTTTTCTATGTTCACCTGAAGTCCCTCCTATCTTTGATTCTTCTTCTGCCAACTTGTTGCTTTTCGCTTGCATATCTTCCAGTTTGTGGGAAATCAGACATATATCATCGGCGAAGTCCATATCCTCCAGTTTCCTCATTGCCCGCTCTCTGTCGCATTATCCAATCTACTGCAATCAGGAAAATCATTGGCGATAGTTGGCGGCCTTGCCTTACTCCTGTCTTCACTTCGAAGGATTCCGTGAGTTTCCTGTTGTGGATTACTTAGCATGCAGCATTGTCGTACAACTGTTGGATGAGATGTATAATTGTCGGTGGCACCCCGTAGTAGCGAAGTAGTTTCCAAATCACCTCTCGATCGACGCTGTCAAAGGCCTTTACAAAGTCGATGAAGTTGAGGTAAAGAGGTGACTGCCATTCCAAGCTCTGTTCAATGTTGATCCGTAGTGTGGGGTTTATTTCTTTCATCAACAAAGCAATTATTATTATACTGATAGAAATAATTTTACCTTTATTAGTCACCACAATTCTATGAAAAGTGAAGATATAAGAATATCATAAATTTTCTAGAGGCAATCAGTAGACTGGTTAACATGATTAGACATAGTCTAAAAATTATTCTAAAAACAAAAAAATTACAAAGAAAACTACGACAGTCTTCATCTTAACTCATGCAAACAATCATATACTTTTTTTCATCGAAAGAAGGGTACAATTAAAATTAATTTTTGTTATCAGAATAATTATTTGTAGCCAATAAATATATACCGTAGCTATTAATGATCTCAGAGTGAGGACAAATACTCGCCGAAGACATTGGCTAGGGGTCGCGCTGTGTCGTGAATTGGTAGAGGTTAGAATTCATGGGCCATTAGATCCAGTCCCAGTGGCTTAGTGGTATACGAGCTCGCCTTGTAGCCAGAAGGTCCTGGATTCGAACCCCGGTGGGTGCGTACTGTGAAGAGTCCCAAACTAGGACGAATTGCTGTCCAGTACTCCTTGCAGGTTTTCCAATGGTTCTCTAACCAATGTCAGCTCATGATGAAATCCTGTAAAAAAAACCATTGAATTGTTTTGACAGTATAAATGACAAGCATAGAATTTACAAATTTGATCAGCACTGTAACAGAATAATTCCATAATAAAATAAGTCCAGTGAAAATTTACCACTGAATAATGTATCAGCTTTTTTTCTATCGAAGATATTACATATCGTATTACTGGATCGGTGATGCCTGCCAGTTTGATCCAAGTTATCCATTTCGTCTTATTTCGATGTTCACAAAGAGACTCTAATCCAAACCCTGTATCTACAAAACCTAAAGATTTATCCACTATATAACCGATCGAAGATAAACAAAATATTTTTGTAATACGCGGCCTGTTTATATCATTGGGTTACCACCTAATTTCTCATTCATCTAAATGCATTAGATTTACTCTATTTTAAATTGTTTGAATCACGCATTCCGAAAACATGGACCTCGACAATCGTCATTCCATATAGACCAGAGACGTCAGACGATATCAGAAGAGTACTCAATCAGCTCTACATTAGGGTTTTCTTCAAAACATCAGACACACTTCAAAGCAACCTTGTCCATATAAAAGACCAAATCCCTAAAGATTCTCTATCTAATTGTGTCTACAAAATAAAATCCTTGGAATGTGATGCGATATAAATCGGACAAACATCTCGAGAAATCAAAATCAGAAGAAATGAACACCGTAGAGCATCTCTTCGACCACCGAGAAATCCTGTTGAACTATAAAGACTTGAAAAATCATCAGCCATAGATCTACATGCTATAGAATCAGGTCACAAAATTGATTCTGACAATATTGAAATAATCCAGAAAAACTTCAGAAATCACAAAGAACGTCTAGTATCAGAAGCACTTCATATCAAGTGGAATCCAAATGGTCTGTACAGGAATGATGGACTAAAACAGAATCTGACCTGGTTACAACACCTCCCTCCCGCCTCATGAAGTGACAAAATCAACACGAATGTGATATGCAAGTTCACTATGTAAACACACACTGCCTTTATAATTTTAAACACTGATCAAATCCAACAATCTACACTTGGCTTTGTTCTCTTTACCAATCGACCAACTTGACAACGAAAAATGACCCCAGACAAACGAACGATGATCAAGTTAGTAAACTTTGTTTTGATATCATAACAGATGTACTATTACCTTTGTTATTTAGTTTAGTGATCTTCATTGTTATTTTAACTTTCAATATATCCTTTTAACTTGACCTAAGTCTATTTTCTCACCCCTTAACTCTTTGTTATATGTATGCTGAGATTTTGTAAATTCCGGTTTAATTTATACTTTGATAAAGCTATTAGAAGCAGCATTAAATAGCGAAACCTCAGTAAAAACAATATCGTTTTGTTTTTCATTCATTGGGAATATACAAAAACCTTTATTATAATGAATACCATATACCCAATGCCCAAATTTTTTCAAACTGTTAAAAGTGAACTTGGTTTGGACATATATCACCTAGTCGAGTCATTAAATCTCATTTTAAGTGGACTTTAACACACTGTTGTCAGTTTTTTCGAAGGATATGGGTGAGGGGAAGTCATTGCTGAGTACTGAAACATGCTTCGGACAGACCGATATTGATTCAGATGATAGAATAAAACAACTATCTATTAAGAACCAAACCAAATAATATCAAGCTGATCTCAAGGTAACATTTAAACTTTCTTGCTTGGTGTTGATATTACCAGAAGAAAAGGGAGTGTTTTGACTTCGACAAGCCAAACAATGAGGAATTCCAAAGTTTTAATAAGCACTAAATTATACTTGGCAAACAATGATTGTGTTAAAGATGTTCACTTGCGTGATGTTTATGTTACCTAGGATTCACTGTTGAAACCTTCCAACAACAACAATAAACAGTCTACTTCTGCATCGATCAAGCTATAGGCATATGTCCCAGTTCTAATAAGGTATACAACAACGAAGAAAAGACGTCCATTTCTAAATTCCAGTAGGTTTTTCTGTGATTCGCTGCTTTGAAATAAGACAACAAACACCTGTTCAGTACAGATACTATTTTGACTAGCAACTGAATATAGCGACTTAAACAAGGACGACACCGGTGTGAAAGTGCCAAACTAGCCTTCTGTACTTGGTTTGAGATTTTGTTAATAACTAGTCTAGGTAGGCTGATGCAACTTCTGAGATGAACACAACAGTGAACGCATTGAATTAATTCAATCTTTAACCTTCAGGTTAGTTTAGATGAGTTTTGTTACACTTAGCAGGAGTGAGGCACTTTACCACAACAGCTACAGTTCCCATCATATAGTTCAAAAGAAAGGGAATTTTATCAGTTTAATGACATTAAGACGTAGTGAATGGCTACTTGTTTAGTCCTGAAAATCACACAGTACACTTGGGGTTTTCCCTCTTCATTGAGATTTTAAATTACTGTGAAAATCACAGATTTATAAACAGTTTTAGCTATCCCGATTGCCTTCTCTATCCAACGTAGCTCTCTATGGATTCATATACTCCAACTAGTATCCTTGGCTATTCTCAACTTTTACAACTTTCATTCAAACATCTATAAAACACAAGATAATTGAGCAAAGAATATCTTTTTCGATAAATTCCTCTTCTGGCTCTACAATTATTTATACATATTTATATACATAGAATATTCTAGATTAGTGGTCAGTAACAATATCAATGTTTTTTAAATAATATCTATTTATAAAGTAAGATCAATGCAATTATAGTTCATTAAAGATGATTAAATTATAATGATAACAAAGATATAGTAGCAAATAGAATATCAACTAAAATTAGAAAATTCCACGAAATTCAGGATCATTCAAACCTAGATGGCCAAGGTAAGGATAATGTCTGAACTGACTTCTTTTGGATGCATAAATTAGGCTTGTTAATATGGATCCCCACAGCTTCAGCAATATTTAGTAGTCGAACTCTTAAGGCAAAATTGAGATTCTTTGGTATGCGGTAAATGACACTGAAAGCATGGTTAACTGCTCCTGTGGAGCCAGTTACATAGGCGTACAATTAGGCGTGTTTCTCGTCGAATTTCCAAACATCACTCTGTGTGATCTAGCAAAGGACAAACAAAATCTATTCACAGCGCCATTCTATCTCATCTTGTGGATACAGTACACAAGATTGATGTCAGCGTGGCTTTTAAAGTCATTTACCGTACACCAACAAATCTTAGATTTGCCTTAAGAGTTCGACTACTAAATATTGCTGAAGCTGTGGGGATCCATATTAACAAGCCTAATTTGTGCACCCAAAAGAAGTTAGTTTGTGCTTTACAACTTTGGTTATAGTTGAAGGACCACTGTCGATGTCTCATTCCGAAGAGGAATGGGTGATGTAAAATGGAAATGGAACAGCAGACCACTTACGCTACTCCTCAGAATATTCCGCAGCACCCACAGATTGCTCTCTATATATATCGAAACTCTTTCGCCGGAAACTTGTAGTGGCGTTTGTCATATCCAGTGGCAATAATAAGGATTTCTTTGCCTCAAAATGTCTTCAGATTTCAAACACTTTGAGTAGTGTTTGTTCATTAGTATTCTGAGTTATTATATCCATTGATTTTTATTAGAGAATGACTATATCTGTTCCTCCTTTCATTCTTCTTTGACATTGTGACAATTAAATATAATCTTGATGCAACCTTGTCTGACGATTTATTGATGCTTTCATTGATCAGTGCTTTTCGTAACTATTTTTTTCCTTTATTGAAATAGAAATCACTAAAATATAGAGTCTAAATAGTTCTTGGAGTGCTGTGTCAAATGCATCAAAAGTCTTTTGGGGGAAGTATGATTAAATTCTTTTCTGAACACATTTCTTCCTATCATAATCCTCCTGGAAATCTATTTTTCAATATTACTCAGTTCTTTACAAGCATAAACTAGTGTCTGCTACTTATCAAAAACCTTTGGGTTTCTCAAGCACAAGTGACTGCAGTCACAGCAAACACCTCACTTTGCTTTTGAGGGTATTGATAGGTCTGAATAAGATGCTTAGATACCCATGTGCTCCCAGTAAGTGTTATCTAGTTCCTTTGCTGTTGTATCTGCAATGGAATGGATATAGCCTCAGACCATCGCTGCCAGGGTCAAATTTTAGTTAACTTGGTTCTTTCTCGAATATAGATTATACTTCTTCACCAATCTGGGAATATGAGGGTTTCCTAAATATGCAGACTAAGTTAGGATCGAAGATCGTGCACCTACTATAAAATAAGTAAATCTTTGATTGATTCTTCGTACAAATATCTTATCGCGAAATTGTCCTCGTTCAACAGTGACCTGATGATCAGATGGGAAAAAAGGATTTCCTGGCCACATACGTGTGACTATCACAACAAAATAAAAGCAGAAATCACTGTTAACCTTTTGTCTTCATGAGACGCTACCACAACCTTTCCTAATTCTAATTTTATATTTTATACCTCATCTAAACTGCATTTCGCGAATGCATTCACGGAAGTTATAGGCAAACACTGATAAGTGTCACAATTTTTCTGTCTTTGTTCTAGATACATCTTTCTGGGTAACATTCAAACTACCATCTATTAGGATCCAGTTGAGAAGTAGACTTTCTGTGTTCACCTTTCGCCAGCAACTCCGAGGGATGCAGTTATCTTGGACATGTTATCTTTTAATATTTGAAGAAGAATCTTCACACAAATTAAACAGTATTGAATACATGACTGATAGATCTACCCATACGCGTGGCTGAAATGCCAATGCTTTTGAGTAATGATAACACTTACCTGAAGTGTGATATGTTTCTGGCAACGAAAGCTCAGTATGGGATTAGAAGCATGATTTGGAAAGGTTAAAAGAGGTGTCTCGCTGACTTAAGCTATCTGCGATGTTCTCAGAGAAGAAACAAATTGAAGGAATGCTATTAAAAGACCTATTATTATTACATTATTACTGTTTCCTTTAATTCCTAGAGGAACATAGGGCTTCAGCCGTGCGTCTCCATTGCGTTCGGTTCTCTGATAGAGTCTTCACCTGGCTCCAAGTCTGCCCACACGTTTTCATCTCCTCTTCACATGACCTTCTCCAAGTCACCCTTGCACTGACGAACAACTCGCCGTTTCCCTTTCGGGTTCCACTCGATCAATGGCTTGTCTAGTGATGTCACTTGATGGTTTGTTTCCTCAGAGTATGGCCAATCCATCTCCATTTCTTCCTGCCTATTTGTTTCACAATCGGTTCCTGCTGTGTTGGTTCGCTCCCAGAGATTCCTGTTGCTGATCTTTTCTGGCCATCTGATCTTGAGTATTGAGCGAAGACAACTGTTAACGAAGGTCTGTAGTCTGTTTGAAGTGCCCTCTGTGACGGGGCGCCAAGTCTCTGATCCGTATAGTAGAACTGACTTCACATTGGAGTTGAAAATCCGGATCTTATTTTTGATGCTGAGCTCTGTTGACCTCCACACAGACTTGAGAGTAGTGAAAGCTTGTCTTGATTTTCCGATTATTGCTTTGATATCCTTGTCAGTTAAGCCTGTAGTTGAAACGATGCTTCCCAGGTAGGTAAAGGAGGTTGTTTCTTTCAGGTTCCTCCCATTTATGCTTATTGTTGTCTGTTGTTGTTGCTGCTGTTGGTGTTGGCCAGGGATATTCATCACCTCTGTTTTCTCTATGTTAGGTGACCTATTAGTGGTGGGAGTAGAAGATAAAGACAAGAAAAATGATTTAAACGAAAAGAGTCATAAATCATCACCCAAATGGTAGGTAATATACCACGGGAATGGATTTCTTCTTGTGAGGCCTTCTAATACATCTTTTAATCAGCGGCAGTACAACTTTCTGCCGAAACCTCAACTCAGTACGAGCAATAATGATGACTACTTTTGAAGAGACAGTCATAATAATTTAGCTAGTATCAGTAATTATGTCACTGTGAAACAGAAGCCCATCCACTGAGTTAACCTATGATCTAGAGAAATGTAAATTTGCAGAATGTCAGCAAAGTAATCCATAGTTATTGGCCAAGATGTTCTGTCATTCTGTCTACAATTTTGCATCAATGACTTCAATAAGATAATTTTAAGAAGCTATACATCCTTTAGATTTTCAGTGAAAAATTGTGTTTTATTTCACTGAAACGCGTTGTTTGGTCACATAAACATACTAATCCCAGAGGCATGAAATAAAGACACATCTAACTAATTACCATGCTGTTTTCTTTTCTTGTCTGGAATATTAGATTATAAGTCCGTTGTTACCTTCGTCATCTGCAATATATCATTTGTCTTCTTTCATCATATTTTAATGAAATTCAAATACTAAATAAATATTCACTCAAAAAAGATTGTCTTCCAGCTGAAACGGAAATCACCCCGAAATTGTCAACTTTACACTTAATTCAAAATAAAGGAAAACGATTGTCAATAAATAGGCATACTTGTCAAACATTTTGACTTCAAGTGTTAGTTTTGCAGGAATCCAATTGATTTCAAGTTGCCTGACCAACTGACATCGATTACGGCACTACTAAAAGCCAGGAAGTACTGGACATCTAAAACTTGAAATCGCTTAAATTCCTAAAAATCGATACTTACTAGTGACTAACGACATGATGAAGTTATCTTGAGTTGTAGTGACAGGTTGGACCAGTGGGGTCCATTAAGTAGCGCATAAGGATATTATCAGAAGTTAAAGTTCATGGGTCATTGAATTCCGTTTCAGTAGCTTAATGACCAATTAGACTTGCCGCATACCCTGAAGGTACTAGGTTCAGTCACTAGTTGGGTAATAAGCACATACCTCTGAAGAATGTCAAACTAGAACGAAATGGCTGTTCAGTGTTTCTTGGTTATCTTGATTCTTGAACTAATTAGAAAAATATCGTTTTTTAAATGTACACCTCGAGCTTCTCACAGTCGCGATAAAAAATTGGATTCAGTAATACTGTTATTACAATTTGTCAGGATAGATTAATTGTTTCAGACAATATTTCTGACAAATCGAACAAAATTTGGATGTGTATTAAAGTTATCAACAAAGTATTTCTCTTCAGCAGACAAAAAAGCTCAAAGCAATGACATCTTTTGAGAATCTCTTCTCTCTTAAAGGCAATATTAAAAATACATATAAATATAATAACGCCTACGGTAAAAATTGAAAAAGAACATTTTGATAAATCATGCCTGCCCAGCTTTTTCCTTATCTGATAGCTATTGACTTCATGGGATAAAATCGGACTGCCTATATTTTTTTTGTTTTTCTTATAATTACCTGTTAGGACAAAAATTCTTACAGGGAATTAACAACACTAACAGTAAAAGCAGTAGTAGTGATGGAAGGTTTCTTCATTAAATTTCAAAGTGAAATTAATAGAGGTTATTTAAGGACAAATGCACGTCTTTGAAAACAGAGTTGTTGGCTAATTATATCTGGTAGCTTTTATCGAAGAATTAATATGAACATCTGAGCTGGATACATTTATTTCCCGATACGAATTTAAAACAAGCAATAAATCCTGCTTTATTAACCTTTATTGCTTGTTTTAAACATCTGAGCATTCCCAACTGTCAATTTTTTTACAATGTGTCGAAACGATTTTAAATCTCCCGTCGATTGACTATGTTGCACTGGAATGGTGAGTTTTTGTAGGCATGTCAACTCATATTACGGACAATGTGACAAGGCCTGTAGCTTAGTTAGTATGGTTTTGTTTGGTTGGAGATGGCTAACAACAGAACCCAGAATGAGTGTTTCCTTCCATTTGGGACTTTTCTGCCTAGTGTACCTGTATCCCAGAGAATAGCAATATTCCCAGTGGGATTTGAACTTAATACCAATAGTATCTAATGAAAAGACGTTTGTTACCTAGTAGACAACTAACCCATAATTACTATATCTTTGGCAACGGATATGAGTTTGAAAACACTTTTTGTCAAATTTCCCGCTAGTTGGTCAAGATAACCAACCAACCAACAACAACAAGCACCAGTCACCATCAACGGGAGAAATTTGAAATAGATTACTTTCTTCTATTATCTAGGGAGCATTGTTTCAACCACAGACAGAAAGGATGAAGACGTAAAAACCAGCAGGAATCTTAGAGGCAAGAAACATCTTCATCAGTCTGAAATCGGTTTGGAAATGTTATACACAGCATAAAGAAGTCAGTCAGTTCTTCTAATATGGATCAGAAACTTGGCGCCAGCGTAACAAAAAGCATTTCCAATAGGTTGCAGACTTCTATCAACAGCTGCATTTGCTAGCTACATATTGAAGATTAGATGGCCATAAAGAATTGGCGACAAATAACTCTGAGAACAAACCATTCAAGAACCCATTGCTCAACAAATATGTAGGATAAAATGGAGATAAATAGGTTACACACTGAGGAGACCGTAGAATGACACTACGCACCAGGTATACCCTCGCGTAGAACCCGAATAGTAATCAACGAGTGTGTTTCCCGAGGGTGGCACGGAAAAGATCGTGTAAGCAGAAGATAAGAGATTACGGGTGATTGTGGGATTAGCTGAAGAGGATAGTAGAAAATAGAACAAAGTGGAGATGTGTTATTGAAGCCCTACCTTCCACTCGGAACCCAACGGAAAAATTATAATATAATAATGATTTTACTAGAACGAAATACTTGATCGCTGTTGAAAAGTTCGTTACTATTCTCACTGGAATACATGTGTACATTAAGTTAACAGGACTTTTTATATTCCTTTACGTTCCTAGTGGAAAATAGGGCTTCAAGTTATAGCTTTGAAGTTTCGGTAGCAGTGGCATTTATTTTTTTAAGGGATGAAGTTGCTAGCCTCATGTCTAACCTTCCCTCTTTATCGGTGTCACTACTGGCTTAGCGAGGTTTAGCAGTTCGTTGTCCGGGAATGGAACTCCGAACCACCTGCTTGGTTGGCTAGCATTCTACCACTGTGCCACCGACGCATTAATAAGACTTAGAGATAGAATGAAACCAGTGTCTTCAACTCCACTGTTAACTATTATTCTTTCATAGTTTCTTTCCATATCATTATAAAATTAAAATTTCCCTTGATGAGCAGCATGTATGTGTGTGTATATAAAAGTCACTTTCAAATCAAAGAGATTTTATTACAAAATAGTTGAATTATTGTTATTTTTCCATTATATATTCGAACAAGTTTTAAACCATGGTATGTGTGTATGTATATGTGTGTATTGTGAACCAAATACAAATATGTGTGAAAAAATAAGTTGAAAATTTTAGTGTAAAGTATTATTATTATTATTGTTATTTTCTTAATTTGGCATTTGATCCATTCATTCCATTGTATATATAAATTCCCTATCTGCTAACAATCGGCTTATACAACAGACATGAGTGAAAAAACTGAGGGACAATAACAATAATAATAATAATGATAGAAAACGAAGGAACAATGTGGTGAACTAAACAGATGGCACAAAAATATGGTGTAAGATTCAAAAATAAGCAACCAATTGTGTGTGTGTGTGTGTATAGTGGAATTCTTTTCACAAACAAATGCTAAATTATTGTGCGATAAATTTCATGGTAGAAAACTGGGGAAAACTCCAAACAGAAAACAAACACTAGGGCATTCATTATTATGTGGAAGAATGTGAACAGAATCAACATGGAATGGGATAAGAAATCTTGTATATATGCGTATGTATATATAATTCCTATACATGTACAATTACGAGTTGTGCATATGTCTGTATGTAGTAGGCAGGCATGAGTGTGTGTGTGTATGTGTAAAGTGTATCCAGGCACATTTTATTTGCACAAGCATCAAAATTCCACAAAGAAGGATATGCAGTTAAGAGTTACATTATTGTATACACTTGTACAAACTAATAATCATAACCTGTAAAATGATAATGACGACCGTGTTTCTATTCTTTTGTATAGGAAGACGGATAGACGTGAGAGATAAGCGGGTGTGCGACGTCATCTAAGACTTAAAGACTTAAGTAATAATAATAATAGTAATGATAGATTGGAATAACGAGAGTGTAATGATTTGTATTCATATCTACAAAAAAATAAATATACTAAAAATACCTCTTCTCTGCCTACTGATCTATGAGTAATACGACTACATTATAATGTAAAATAAAAGAACGATAGGTGAAAACCGAAAATAGAACACAGTGAATGAAACTCATTATTTCGATTAATTTTGTTTCTATTTTTTTTTCTTCAGAGAAATATAAAGGAAGAGATTTTCTTTCAATAGACAAATATATGCATATATATGTACTTATTATGTTGCCCAAGTCCGTCGTACGACACCATCTTCATGTTCACTAAAATCACTGTATGAAGTTGTTTCATGATCATTTATATATTCAATAAAGTTGTTGGCCTTCAATTGTGATGTAACAGTTAGCCCACCAGATGCAAAACTAGCAATACTTTCTTTACGAACTGTAGATAAATTACGTACTGCAGATGATGGTTTACGCATAGTACTTGGATTTAGTTTATATTTACGATCAAGCTGGAAAATGTAAAAACAAAAATAAATAAATAAGATTAGGATATGTGTAAAACTTGGGCACTATGGTAGTAAGTAATTCCATATTAGTTTGTTTATTGAATATATATCACACAGGGAAACAGTATTATTTACTGATTGACGTTTCGAACAAAATTTATTGTTCATAATCATTTCATCAATTATAATCACACGACTTCGAAACTTGAGTTTTATAATTTTCTTTGTTCTCTCCTATTTGTCGTTCGTTGTTGGGGTAGTAGAATTTTCCAGATATCTCGGACAGGTGTTGAATCACTCCTATTACACGTATTTGCAGTTGATTCGATAAACAAAGCTTACTTTATAAATCTCTCCCCTCACCCTGTTACATTAGATTTTAAAACTGTCAAGGAAGGAATCTTGGAAACCTTATGCAGAATTCTTAACAAGGCAGGAATAAAAGTGGCATTCAAACCCCCTACAAACTCAATTAGAAACAAGTTTTGTCGGTTAAATGATCCTGTGGAGCCATTAAAACAAAACAGTTTAGTTTATCTAATACCCTGCAATGACTGTCAGGTCAAATACATCGGTCAAAGTAGCAGAACAGGAAAAGTCAGACTAGCCGAACATAAAGTCCTAGCAAAATCTAGATTGGTTGACCCGAATAAGATAAGAAATCTAGAGAATAGTTCAGCCATAGCACCACATGCAACTATACACAACCATAAAATAGGATGAGATAAGATGACAGTTTTAAAATCTAATGCAACAGGGTGAGGGGAGAGATTTATAACGTAAGCTTTGTTTACCAAATCAACTGCAGATGCGTGTAATAGGAATGATTCAACACCTGTTCCAGATATCTGGAAAATTCTACTACCCCTACGACAAATAGGAGAAAACAAAGAAAACTATAAAACTCAAGTTTCAAAGTCGTGTGATTATAATTGATGTGATTACGAACAATAAGTTTTGTTCGAAATGTCATCCAGTAAATAAATAATACTGTTTCTCTGTGTGATATATATTCAATAAACAAACTAATATGGAATAAGATTAAGAATAATGAATTCATTAAACGTCATAGAAGTATCATACAGAAAGGCTCAACTAATTCAGTCAGCTCTCTTTTTGTCGTTCTTGAGTGAGCGTCTACCAAAGTCTGATCACCAGTGTACACGCATGCACGGTTACATGTAGTGCATCGGTGTATCAGTGGTCGAATCTCGCCAACCATGCACATGGTCCGTGGTTCGATCGCCAGGCTGGTGCACTCTTTTTCGTCTCCTAGCCGGTAGTAAAACCGGTAATGAAGGAAGACTGAGCGCAAGGTTAGCAACTTCACCACGTTAAAATAAAGCCAATGCTGCTGACACTTCACAGCTTATGCTTGAAGCCCCATGTTCCGCTGGGAACGCAAAGGAATAAAATAAGAAATAATGGTCATATTTACACAGGGCAAATCCATCAATCTCTGAAGGTTAGGGATACAGAGAACACTCCCAAGTGGTTTCAATAACAAATAAAACCACCTTATTCAACTGATCATGGAAATGTATGTTCAACATCATCTATGGCAAAGCACATTACTGAAACGGGTCATGAATTTGATTTTAACACTGCCTTTAAAGACATAAATAAAAACATGTTTGGGTCACATACTTAAATTCGTTGAAGACTTTGATAGAACAGTGTTTAAATCTGTTTTATGCGTTTTGAAAATTATTTGTTATTACAGTGAACTTGGGTTGATAATCCAATTTTAAAATCAATGGTTATTTGTATAATACTGCCATATTTTGTCTCACTTTTACCTACTTTCTCTAATGTTTCACCTCTCGATAAGCATTTTGACCTACAATGGTTCAATGCTAACCTTTTATTTGCTGTTTACTTTTACATAGACATGACAAGTACACATGTGATCAGAATGTCAGAAATGTTTTGTACGTACTTTACACATGTGTCAGATTAATTACTTTCTTTTATTGTTTTGTTAAAATTCATAAAAAGGAATTAATTGATTTAAATAACTGAGACTAATTGTTTTTCATCATCAGCATAGGTATGAAACTGAGGAAAATTATATCCGAAATATAAAACATTAGGTACATATTTATGATCTAAAAGCTTGTACTTTCCTAGTGGTTCGGCTTTAATATGACAAGAAAGGTTATATTAACAATGTGATCATTATGCTGAACAAGGCATTTAAAATGGTAGGTAGAGTGGTAGTATAAAAATAAGTTATTCTAACGGAATCAAATCAAAGAAGGATAAGTGATCAACGAGAACGCTCCATAACGTGAAATTCGCAGCTTCTAATTCCAGCTCTGTAAAGTCTCAAACTGGGATCAGACAACTGGTTATAAGGCGATTACCACTGACCACTCAGATACTGGAACCCATAGCGATGACCAATAAATTCTGACTTCTAATTTGCAATATAAAGCACTACCGCTAGCTAAGGTCACTGACGAGTGCCTGTCCTCATACCCAACTTGGTGGAGCCAACTTATCCAGCGTATCACTTGAAAGCAAGGCAGTTTAATCGTGTGCTCAGTCATTAGTGAGTATTAGATTAATTTCTAAATGTCAGTTTGCAGCAATTTGGTTGAACTCAACTCTTAAATGTCCGGCACTTCCTGGTTTTAATGGTTCTCTTCTAGATTTCACTTCCTAATTTAACACTTGAAGATCGCTGCTTTGTTAAGCACAACATTAAAAAAGTATTAATATTAGTAACAATAGAAACGGGAATGAAAGTAAACATAAAGATTACCACTAGTTTTATCCTTTTTACCTATTAACCTCAACTTGTTTATTCAACTTCAAGCTTACATTTAGGACCCAAACAACAAATCACCTTCCAGCTCAGTCAAAAAACTTTTAATCCTTCAGTATCATCATGCTGATTAGAAGTAAAGAAATTTACTGAGTAAAAAGCAAACACATGTGTGATAATATTATTATCATCACTCCGTTTTCTCTTTAGTTAATTATCACCTCAGCTTTGCCAGTCTATACTTTTTATATATCTGTCTGTATGTGTAGGATAGCTGAGAGATTGAAATATATACATTTCTCTTCTTTGAAAACAATTTTATCAGCGACGAAATTAAATTCCAGTGTAGATTCCGTCAGCGTCAGTGACAGAATCAGGGAAAGCCAGAAAGTACTGTATCGTTTGGTTCTAGTTTGGGACACTTCAGCAGTGAGCATACAGATCCTTCAATTTATGAGGTCAACTCGTGTTTATAGTGAAACTGCGAAATTATATCACCTCACAATATTTGTCTTCTTAATGTCTTATTTAATTGACAAAGTATATTAGACAAGTTAAAATGGTGTGCACTGTTAAGAATAAGTTGCTGAAAGGGTTACTATATAAAATCCTCTCTCCTTTCGTTAAATGCAAAGAATTGAGGTAGAATTAGTCATTAAGACAAGACTGTTCACTTCGATCACATTACTTTACTGATAAAAGAATTCGTTAGATTTTTGTCTTTTTTGTTCAGTGTGAAGTCTTATCAGATGACTTTAAAATTTATTACGACTGTGAATTGATATCTTATTAATAAACTGATTCTTCTATACTTAGTATAAAGTAGTTAACGAAATATCAAACTAATGTGTCAGCTTCATTCATCAATATGTTAATGACTGAGATCCAAACATTTCAATCATTATTACCAGTATAGATTAAATCTAAGTGTACAAAATGAGGTTCTATATCTGACTAATAAGGTGCTGAATTTTTTTCAGACGGAGTAACACAACTTTGTAGTATAGTATTTTCAGGAAAAGGTAACGGAGAAACTTGAACACAGGATTTGTATTTGTGCAAACTGACCATTATAAGCCATAGATCATACGCAATGCTCTTTATTGCCACTGATGATCTTACTAATAGCGACGAACTAAGTCATACCACAGACTGTGGAGAGAAGATATGAACCTCGCCGATGATTCGCCTCTCGTTTCTCACGACCCTGACGATTTAGAGGCGAAATCCAACAAGTTCGCAGAAGAAGATGGTAGCGAAGAGGGGAAGGACATCAAGTGAGCATAAAGGTTACTGAGTTGTTGGAGATACCCGACCACCACTAACAACAAACAACAGTTTTATTTAATTTATTTATTTTGATTACAGCTTGATGCCACACCGTCTTTTCAGTACAAGTATGGAATTTTCAGCATGGATATGGTTGGAGAAAGTCTAAGAGAAGTCATTGCCTTCACGTAATTGACCTGTGTAAAATCTTTTCAGCCACAATTGACGAAACAGATGAGGGTATGAAAGCCAGCCAGGCATGATCGTGAAAGCAAAACAGGCTTTCTTTAATCTGACATCAGTATGGAAACCTACAGCACTCGTCACAAGGAACGAAATCTGAATTTTTAACATTATTGTCAAGTCAGTGACTCCATATGCTTCAGGGGCTTAGTGCTTGCGTCACAGACTTTCACCAACACTTGCCTTCTCTGGTTCGATACTGAAAATCAAATGACCAGCGGGAAGGGACAACGAAGCAATAAGAAAACCTGGCAACATAGCAAATCAACTCATAGCCTGTAGCCTAACCAACAAATATACAGAAGTAAATGGAGATGGATTGAAAATACACTGACGGAAACGTTGAATAACACCACATGCTAAACAGGCAGCTAATTGGAACCCTAATATTAAGCGACGAGTTGATGGTGGATCCGACTGTAATACGAAGACGATTGTGCGAAAAGGAAATGAAAGCTTGTAGACAGTTTTGTAGTAAGATAAAAAGACGGCAGAAGATTGAGTGAGATGAGGCTGTTGAAGCTCTGGAAGCCCAAGTGACTGATAATAAAAATGTAATTATAATGACAGGTCATTTCCAAGTATCATGAGATTTATCAGACCACCGTAACCCAGTAATGAAGTCAAGCTGTTTATCACGTCATTTCAGTTGCTAGATTGATGTCGTAGTATTACATAGACGTCCAAAAGATAATTGCAGACAGCCATCAATTTCCTGATCACAGGATTTCATCATGAGCTGACATTGGTTAGAGAACCATTGGAAAACCTGCAAGGAGTACTGGACAGCTGTTAGGGACTCTTCATCAGTACGCACCCACCGGGTTTCGAACCTAGGACCTTCTGGTTACAAGGCGAGCTCGTAAACCATTAAGTCACTGGACGAAACAGCTGTCCAGTACTCCCAGGTTTTCCAGTGGTTCTCCAACCAATTTCAGCTCATGATTAAATGCTGTAACCAGTCAAATCCCTACAAACCAACTCTTGAATTTCCTGGTCATTGAGTCTCAACGTCTAAGGTAGCACAACAGTTTGGACTCATCAATTTTTGTCATTACATAATAAAACATTACATGCATACACATATTATAACATTTAACAGAAAACTATCAAAAGTGACAGACATACCTGATGAAGATATAAGGCTAACCATTTCCATTTTGGTAGGGCAAACTCACGAATAAGACCATAGAAAAGGATAACAACTGGGAAAATAATGCCAACATAGTTGAGAGGCGTAAAATCAGAAATAATATTCAGGATAACCAGTATCAGAACAACTGCGGCTTGAATTAGTGAAAAGACTAGTATATGGCGGCTGGGTAGACCTCGAACACATTCCCAGTCCTCCCAATGTTTTCGACGTTTCATTAATGAGCAAATTCTTAAAACAAACTGTAAATCTCGCAAACCCATTACACCCATATAAAGAAACATGCCATATAAAGCAGCAAGAGGAATATGACTCAATATGGATCCTAGAAAAATTGATAGAGCCACCAGAAGTCCAACAAATACCCCACTGACACGTTGTTCGACAGTTCCAATAATTCTGTAATAAAGAGAAAATAATTATTTACTGATATCCTTCAGTTATGAAAATATATAACGTGTTATGACAGTCAATTGTATATGTACTTTTGACGTCTATACAACACGGATGAATAAAATGTAAATAGAATTTGTATGTGTGAAACCTGTATACTGTGGCAGTGTGTGATTTCATATTAATTTGTCTATTAGATATGTCATACATTCAAACGGTATTATTTACTAGAAAACGTTTCGAAAACAGTTTATTTTTCATAATCACAGTAGTAGTCAGTAAACTGACTTGGAAACTTTGTTTTTATAGCCCTCGTTTTTCTTTCCAATTTGTCATAAAAATAGCCGAATTTTCCAGATGTCTGGAAAAGGTGTGAAATCATTCTGATTGCGTGTATTCAATAATCAAAGCTTCATTTGTCAATTTATCTCTCCGCCCTGATATAGTTGATTTTAATACTGTCACTTTGTCCTATCCTATTGTATGGTTGTGTATAACTGTATGTAGTGATATAGCTGAGCATATTTCTAAGTTTCTGGTACCACTAGGTCAACTAGTCTAGACTTCCATAAGGTTTTTGTACTCCGCTAACCTAATTCACTCTGGTCTCCTACTTTGACCTATAAACTAGACTGCAAATTCATTACTAGGTGTTAGATAAACTAAGTGGGCTCCACAGGATCCTGAAACCGACATAATTTGTGTTTTAAGTGTATTTGTGGTTTTGAATGCCACAGAATCTTACGTGAAGTTCCAAAAGTCCTCTCGATGTACAACATCACAGTTGGTGTTTTTAACATCCTTTTATCAACCCTATCATCTTTTCACTTATATCTCGTATTCATGTCATCCTTATTCTTCATTTCACTTTCATTCTAGTAATCTCATATATACTTTTCGTGGCACTTAATATTTATCCAAATAAAGTGTCATTCACGCATAATTCGCTCATGGATAGACCTAACTGAATATCCCACCCACCTTAATAGAGGAATATTATTAGGTTGAAACAAACACATCAGTTAACGCGTTAACTTTGTTGACTATTATACATATGTACATCTGACTTACTTATGTGGCATACCGGGTGCTGGACTTTGATCCATTTTAACTAATGCAACAAGATTGCTTAGTGTACGAACTGTTGTACCAGACACAAAAGGCCAACCAGTAAGTCCGCTAATAATTGGGAATGCAATTTGTAATAATATTAAATCCATTACAAAAATATTCGGTTTTGCAGCTTTATTTTTCATTGCTGTTAGACTTTAAAGCAGAAGAAAAAATAAAAGAGATGGGATAATCGAAAAATGAATTCTCTTTTGTTTTAATATAAAAGGATTAGTTCGCATAAATTTACTCAGTAATATGCAATCAATTTAATTAAATTTATACCCATTGGTACTTTGATTGGACACTAGTAACTAGTGTGTTGTGTCTAGTCCTTTGTTTAGTGCAGACTGAATTCTATCAGTCACGTTTGCAATGTGGCCACCATTCTAGGTAGCTCTCCATCACGGTGGACACTGATGTTGGCCACATTGCAAACCTGACTGATAGAATCCATTCTGCACCAAACAAAGGACTAGACACATCGCAATAGTTACTAGTGTCCAATTAAAGTGTCCAACACAGTCCTTCAGGAGGTCAGTCGCGAACCCGAATAGCTCAGTGGTAACATCTCCGACTGTAGGTAGCACTAGGTGACGCGGGTTCGAATCTCAGAAGTAACATGAATTCCTTCAAGGTTTCAGATACGCCTTGCTGACTGATGAGTGCTAATTAGCACGAAATCTAGGCCGAGCTAGGCTTCCTGCCGATTGCCTGCAACCATCTAATATACACATCTGTCGATAGTAAGAGCATCTATTCATTTGATAAAATAAAAGTATGGTTGCATCACAGGGTAACGATTAATAACATATAAAAGTAACAAATTATGCTAACAGAATACTGAAATATGCTTTTCATATAACTGGATATCCCTGAGCAAACTTAATTAGTCTCCAGATAATAAGTACACTTCGTAAACATGGACTAGTCAATGCTTAAAACAAAAACAAACAAAAAACAAATTTATAATCAGTTGATTGTCAAACACCATGATGAAG
This sequence comes from Trichobilharzia szidati, assembly GCA_944472155.2. Classification (NCBI taxonomy): domain Eukaryota; kingdom Metazoa; phylum Platyhelminthes; class Trematoda; order Strigeidida; family Schistosomatidae; genus Trichobilharzia; species Trichobilharzia szidati. The sequence continues at coordinate 99,929,717 of OX235271.1, read as the reverse complement.
AAGCCCCTGTCTTAACAAACCTTTAAGCAATGGCCTAATATATTTTTGATAATGATGATTTCGACGAAAATGCATCCTGTTAAATGAGCAATAGAGTTTACCGTTCTCATCTGCCTCTGCATAATCATCCATCAAAAAAGCAATTAAGTGTTCTAAGGTTCTACTAATCATATCATTTGATGAAAATACATATGAATTGGAAAAAAACTGATTTTATTCTGAACAGAATTAACTAGTTAGTATATTCTTGTGGGTGTTTTTGCATGTGTGTGTGTGTGTGTGAATTTATTTGCTGATAGTGATAGAAATATTTTGACATGATTAAACGCAAAGGTTATTATCAAATAGTCAGCTGATAATTTATGTGACATTCCAAAATAATAATAATAATAATTATCATATCCAGTACAATGAAATGATAAAATTGCTGAAGTTGGAATATGTGAAAGATGATGGTGCCTTGTTTCGATTGTGTGGTTTTGTTCAAGATAGAATAGTTTAAAGTGTTTTTTCACATGGAAGATAAGATAAAGTTTGTTTAACCTAAATAAATAAACAAGTCAGAAGGATATCAGAAATATACCTTAAACGAAGTGGCATATACTGTAAAAATCATTATCCTCATGTCATCTTCATCTTTGTATGGAGAAAAAAAGAAACTAACAGTTTGGTTAATATAAATTCACATGGACAAGTGTAGACGTCAATTCATTTGGGACCGTATAAAAGACTTTGACAATGGAAAGATGAGAAATGCCAGAGAAACGCTTGAAACTTGATACTCAAATTAATTTCAATTAACAGATATGTGGATACAGATTAAATTCACTAGTCAATAAAAAGTAAGTGACATTACCAAATTTTAGGTCAGTAAGGTGATCAATATCAAGTGGACTCAAGTATAAAGAAGTCTACAGGAAGGTCAGGAGGAGAGGCAAATATTTCATCCATTAAGAATTATTCTCTGAAGCTGTTGTTCAGAGGGACAATGATAACTTAGCAGTCATATTATCCAGATCAGAGAGCATAACAAAATCAACAAAATATCTAAATGTACAAGCAATCAGATAACACTTACCCATTTAAAGCAGCTTCAGTAAAAATAATTATTGCTAAAGCTATTCCAAGAGCCGCTGAAGTACCATGGATAAGTGTAGATGGAGCTTTACTGTAGTCTAATAAACGTGAAAAATTTGGTGAATTCATCCATGTTGAAGCATTCACTTGATTTGATGGAGGTATATTTACAGTTGGTAAATTATAACCTCTAAAAAATATTCTCTCTAATCCAGTAATTAATAGCATACCCAGAGGTACATTCAATGCGCCTAAAAGTTTTCGAATCTATTATAAAAAATTAATGAAAATATGAAAATGTATTATGTACATTTGGTGTAGTTAATATGTAACACTAATTTAGACCGTAAAAGTAATGAAAATAAACAGCAAAATAGCCAGCATATCAGACAATAAATGTGTGAATAAATTCAAGGTACTCTTATACACCATTTCCTTTGTTTAATCTATTGTCGACTTTTGTTCTCCTTTCATGAAGAGTAACAGTATGAAGTGTTGTTATCGCTAGCAGACAGATCAACGTAAGACACCACACAGAAATGCGCCAGGTCAAGGTACTGCTTTTGAAATAGAAACCACATAAAATGAACAGAAACGGGGTAATTATACAATGAACAACGATGGGTGAGATGAAAAGAACGATTAGATAACGATTTTCATCTATACTACTATGTGTGATTTTGATCCGTGTTACTAACATTCTTCAACTACCGAATCTTAGAATACCTAAAACAACATCCACATAGTCTATATCATTCTAGGTGGTCAGGATGAAACGGCAGCCACTTCATGAATTCTTGTTTTGATTTCATTTGACTAACTCTTATTATAATTGATATTCCTCTTAAAGAAAAGTGATGGTTCTACATGCTTAGCCCATTTCCTAGCCACCTTGATTGATGAAGCTTCACAACCTCACCAGCTAACTTTCTCATTTACTTCACCGTCTTACTTCAGCTTTCACTGAGACTGAACAAAGTCACTCGTGAAAGAGAACACGTAACGATGCCACATTTTTCACTGCCGGTAGCCATGTGTCATAAGCATAAAGTAGGATCTGCTAAGCAGTATACGCGTTGTTTGACAGAAAGTCAGATATTCAGCCTGTGTCAAAGATGATGCAAGTCTTCAAATGCCAAACAAAGTTTCTGTATACATACTGAAATCTCCTTTGTAAAATTTTACCTTTGTCTATATTTTACACCTCATATAAATCAAAAGATTCTTATGTTTATGCCTGACTATAGTCTTGAAGGTGTTATTAGTCACCAGTTGAACGCTTTTGGTGATGAGGCTGAAAATAGATGACAGTGGTGCAGAAATATTCAAATCTGGTAAATTTCCAGATTATTCTCTATTATGTTTTTCTTGTATCTACGTGTGCACTTTCTTGACGTATGGCTACTTGAATTGTTGTACTTTGTGAGAAAGTTCGAATAAAAATTCTTTGATGTATCTTTATACAAGGGCCATGATGATGTATTGCGTGGTAATTGAAGGTGAAATGAGAAAAACTCAACAGTGTTTAAATCTGAGCAAGTGACCTTTGGATTATAACCCAGACACTCTCCAAAATAATTCATATAATATATCTGCTAAATTAGTCTTCAATTCACTGCAATCACTAAGAATTCGCCTGCGTTAAACAGCTTACTGCTGGAAATTCAAATTATATTAACACCAGAAATATTGATGAAATTATTCAGAGCTTAATGCACGCTCTACATTTTTACTATTAACAGTACAGTTTCTTAGACCATTCTAAGTTGAGCATTTTTTTTCCAACAAGTGTTAATTTAAATATAAAAAGGTATGACTTACATTTCTTCTGAAATAATTTCCTCTTTTCAACTGAGCAAGAATCAAACAAAACTGAAGCATGATAAATGCCAAAAATAAAGTAACTCCAGCTACAGCTAATCTCTGATAATAAAACAAACTGGCAGCTATGGAGTTATCCTTTGGTTTGGAAGGAATTAACTGTGAATGTATAAAATGAGTAAGAAAACATAAATGTATATTGATACAATAAACTAGACAAAAAATATTCTAAAATTTGTATATGGCTTATTGCAAAAGAAGAGAAAATTCGGTCAACCTTTTTGATAACGTCTTATGGAATCTGTAAGCATTTAGACCACAGATTTTACCAATGACTGCAAAGTCAGACTAAGTCGTAACAAAATTATGGGTACAGCTCAGTGGTAAAGCATTCAGCCGTACATCGAAACGTTTCCAGTTCAAACCCAAGTGCTCACTTCACCTTTTTGCGGAGGTAGTTCAAAGGTGGAATTCGTGTCGACCACGAAAAAGGTGAGGGTTGGATTCCTAGGCAACCTACTCATAAACTTCGCCCACAATGACATTTGGTCCGGAAAAATGGCAATGCTGGAAGTAAGACTGCCCACTCCACCGAGGGAAAACAACACCAAACCTAATACTCACTAATGACTGCCTTTAAGATGAAGTCATCTTCAGTTTTACTGCCAAGTCGAACCAGTGGGTCTATCAAGTCGCATATCAGGGTAGGTACTCGTCGATGACCTCGGCTAATAGTGGTGCTGTATATCGTGCATTAACCGGAGTTTTACCTATGGATCACTGAGTTCTGTTCCAGTGGATGAGTGGTTAGTGGGTCTTCCTTCTCACTTCAAGGTAGTATGTTCTATACCCAATGGAGTCATGGGTGCATACTGCTTAAGAATCGCAAAGTAGGGAGAAACAGCTATTCAGTATTCACCATTATGGATAAGATTTTATTTTGATAAATCACACAGTGTTACACAGTAATATTAACTGATGACTTTTCGAGCACAAATTATTGCTCATAATCATATCAAGTTACTCACACAACTTTTTCCTTCATTTATGAATGAAAATGGAGTTACACTCTACCACAGTGCCCAAGTCTTATATCCAGTATTCAGTAGTTTTCAATGGTTGTCTAACTGGTTTTATTTTGTGATCTAACTTAAAATTTATTGTTGACTGTTTAAATCAATGAATACTTTACGCCTTTAACTCCAATAGTGGTGAAAAAAACCAAGAACAATGTCCAAAATTTTTAAAAAACATTTACGAAATAGGTAACTGACTACAATACCACAGACTGTAATGAGTTACAACGTTTTTGGTTGTTTATTCAAAGTATAAAAAAATTAACAAGACTGAATCAGAGAAAAAAATGTGTCACTTACTAAAAACATTGTAAAAAGAGCTTTCAATAAAAAAAAGAATCCAATAAATGAATTGTAGACTTCTTCGACTGATCTGCGTATATGATTAGCTATACCAGACATATTACATCCAACAAATAAAAAACCAAATATAGCACAATAGAATGCAGTCCATACTCTCAGCTGTTTGAAATCGACTCCAGTACTCTTTGATATCTGTCAAAAATTGTTTTCAAGGGGAAAAACACACATTACATAGGATTCTGGACACAAATTAGTAATGCTTTTTAACAAAGTGAAGTTTATCATAATTAGAATTTCGAAACTTATTCAATCGAAAAGAGTTATTAGGCGCACGTCAATTGAGGATTAAGGATGTATGGTAAGCAGCAAGACAACAGAAAAACAATTAAACTTGAACATAAACTAATCAGTTCCTATATATATATATATATATATATATAGAGAGAGAGAGAGAACCAGTTCTTCTTTATTGTTCAGAGATTTGGTGCAGGTATCAAGAAAAGCATTTGAAACAGGATGTTGCAGATGGTCATCAACAGCTGCCTTTGCCGGCTCTTTACTTAACATCAAATGGTCAGAAAGAATTACCAACAAGAAACTTTAAGAACGAACCAACTAAGAACCAGTCATCCAACAAACATGTCGACAGAAATTTGAGATGGATCGGAAACACGCTGAGGAGACTGTTGAGTGACATCAAGATCCAATCACTCAAGTGATTCTCGAGTGTGAAATGACTAATTAGACGTCCAAGTTTGACGTTGTAGTGATCATATGATGAGGAGATAACGGTTTATGCCCAATCTTGAATCTGTCTGAAGAGGAGATCAGAGAACAGGATGAAATAGAGATGTTCTGCTGAAGTCCTATGTCCCACTTCGAAACCAAAGGAAAAATTATTGTTCCCTTGGGTTCCTAGTGGAACATAGGGCTTTAGCTGCACGTCTCCACTCGCTCCTGTCTTCTGCCGTACTTTTCACCTGCATCCATGTTAGTCCAAACTGTTTGAACTCCTCTTCACACGGTCTCCTCCATGTCACCCTTGGACGTCCCACTCGCCGCTTCCCTCCAGGGTTCCACTCGAGCACTGGCCTGACGCGCGATGTCACCCAGCGGCCTCCTCAGCGAGTGTCCAATCCATCTCCACTTTATCCTGAATATTTGTTGGGCCGATCCCGAGCCCGGATAAAGAGGGAGGGTTGGGGAGTGGTGCTAGCAACTCCATCCCCAAAACTTAACCAAATTGCTACAGAAACTTCAACGCATATATAAATAAAATACTAAAGGAAAAACAATATTAGTAAATTGTATTATTCACAGTTACTCCAGTAAATCAAATATATAGTTTGGATTAAGTTTCTTGCGGAAGGTTTCTAATGTTCACGGCTGTCAGTAGCACCTATTTTTCGGCACGTAGCAGTCGTCTAGGTTGGAACAGGTGAAGGAGACTCAGACCTAGGGCCTGATAGTTGAAAGTCATGTGATCAAACCAATCAGCTACATCTCCATCATCGGGATGCTGTCAACTGTTTATAATAACATTAGAATTTCGTAGTTTGTTACACTTTTTGTAGCTCAAGGTGTAGTGGAACAAAAGGACAACAGATTTCACCTAACTGTTTAAAGCAGCACTCATTCCTTTGAGTTTTAATGAATAAAATATGACTACAGTTCATAACTGCCTAAATCTATTTATAAACAACAAAAGATGGAATGAATACTTGAGAAAGATTGTAGTATTAGAAGTGGTGGCAGCAGTAACACTAATTGTAAGGATGCATGGGGATCTTTGAGTATAGACGTTTAACTATGAAGCTATTATTTGTATGGTGGTATAATTTTCCATCTGATTTTTTCATAGGGAAACAGAATGGCATTACTTTTATGTCTGTGTTTATTTGTTTCCAAGTACATTAGAAATACGATTATGGTCCTGGATATAAAATTCATATATCTTTTTTTTAAACTCAATGAAAAATTGAATTAAATGATTAGCAAGATCCGTTGCACACGACTTGGCTCTCGTGGCTCAAGTTGTCTGGTGGGTAACGCTTTGGCGTTTAGAACCATGGTCACTGTGCTCCAGTCTTGTTGAGAACACCACCACTCATAGAGGAACACAGGTACTTTGCATTTTTTCAATAATTTAATAATTCTCATTGTAGCATTAAGAACACAATATTCAACGAAGACTCTTTTCAACGAATTTTTTATCAAGCTGATCAAGCTTCAGATATGCTCAAAAATCGTCTCTCTAAATCAGTCAGTAAGACGTTCTTTGCAGCAAAATTACATATGACGTTCACTAGCCGCAAGTTGTTCTCTACCTCTGTAAAAGATAAGCTCCCCCATCTGGTCGCCTCCATGTGCATCTATCAGTTCACCTGCTCTTGTGGAGCAAAGTACATTGCCGTAGTCAAAGGACGCTTTCCACACGGATACCAGAACATATCCCAGCATGGTTTTACAAGGGAGAAAGGGAGTGTGTGCGAAGCTCTATCCTGGAACACCTGATTGACTTCTGTCACTCTATCAACCCTGACCATGATTTCAAGATCATATATAGAATCCATGCTAACTTCCCGAGTTTTCTTCGTTACAGACTTCTAAGGACAGCTGAGGCCTTGGCAATTCATGACTTTAAGCCAGACCTTTGTGTACAAAAGAAGTATGTACAATCCCTACTTCTGCCTTGGCCGTAGAGGGATAGACATTTATTTATTTTGTTTATTTAGCTATTCTATGTACTGTTCCCTCATTACTACGAATATTATTATTATCTTCATCATTATCATTACTATTCTCACTCGGAATGTTTTCCACTTGACCCACTCGTCCTTTTAAACCCAGAATTATTCATTTTTATATTTTTTATTTCTACAATATTGAATTCTATCTTATCAAATTTCACACCATGTTATTTAACATTTTATATTCGTCTACTGATCTTATAATTATGTACCCCTTTCCAAAATCTATACACCTTATGTATTATTCCATGTATGACATTAATTATTTTGCCACTTGACATTAAACTATGATTATAATCACAAATATTTTAATTGCATTTCATACTATTATTATTTCATGTATTCACACCTTTGACCTAATTCCGTCACTGGATATAATTTCTCAAAAAACCATATATATATATATATATACGATTGTACAGTTTGATAATAAATTCGTTGAAAAGAGTCTCTTCGCTGAATATTGTGTTCTGAATGCAGGTACATCCAGATGACAGGTCCCAAATAGGACTAAATGCGCGTCCTGGATTCCACAATTAGTCACCATCCACTAATTGACTTCAAGCAATCATAGAATGCTTAAGTAATATTCTGCATGTATTGAAAGAATTATATATATATATATACAGTCAGCTGAGTAACTTGAAGTTGTGCACTTTATTTATATTGTTCTGAAACTACTGGTTAGTTTATTCAGACAGTTTAGGAATAGGAATTTCACCATTCTTCTTGACTTGGTAAATCTTGATACCAGTGTCGTAAGTAAGAAAGATAAAATTTAAAAAAACTTCATTATAATACCCATTCTAGAGAGAAGTACATCAACAGAGACTAGTAATTTCATTTCAGTAAAACAAGCAACAGAAAACAGTTTTAAAATAGATAATCCAAAATAGGACCTATGCATTAATGGTTTTTATTCTACAATAATTCGAAACTCATTTTATTCTATCCATAGTCTTTTTAGAAAGCTGATTATTAGTGCGTTAAAACGAATAAGACGGACACGTTAGAGCACTCCTCTCATACTGAGCAGAAGTGATAGAGTGTAAAACTATTTTAAGTCTAATTTACGAGTGAACATTAATAAAATTTATTATTATAGAGAAAAAAGGATCAAAAGGAATTCTTGTTCGAGATTATTTCTTTTATGATGACAAGTATTTTTCTTAGCTTCTTTCATAATTACTTTTTACACGAAGACTATATTATATACAACAATATTTTTAAAGTTGTAAGCAATAAAAATTAATGAAAAGGGATACCATTTGGTTGTATTTTCTGATGGTTTTAGATCCGTATGCTGGTGTAAATTCTGCTTCATGAAAGAATGAACAGCTGTGGAATTTAAAAGTTGACGCTTACAGCTAATCAACTTTTCTTCTACCGTATACTTTATTATACTATTATTATTATTATATCTTCTGTTTATCTCTTTACTTTCCGAGTAGAACATAGAGGTTCAAGCTAGAGCTTTAAAGTTTCGATAGCAGTGGTTTTACTTTTAGGCGGTGGGGTCGCTGGCCTCACGCCCAACCTTCCCTCCTTACTGACCTTACTACCGGCTTAGCGATGTAAAGGAGGAGATGCTCGATCGGGGATCGAACCATTGACCACGCCATTAGTTGGTGAGCATGCTACGACTGGACCACTTGTGCACTATCATATATTTTATTCAGGCTTTACTCATTACTTAGTTTCCTTATATTTTGGTTTGCATAGAACTTTGAAAATACCTGTAAGACTTTCTATGTGATGTGTATATAATACTGACTGTGTATGTATTGAGCAACCGAATGAATCAGCCAACAACCCTTACTAGTCAATTCAAGGTAATGGGGACCCTCAGGGACTGATTTACTTATTCACTCACTACAGAATTTGTCAGATAACTGCATTTGAATTTTTCAGTTCAGTAGTTTTACTTCATATCATGTTGACGAGCTTGCCTGTTAACGGTCAAAAAGGTAGTCCGGTGTTTAGAACGTCTAAATAATGTTAGCAGGTACTATTATTTGTTGTGATTGACCTCTAATTGTTGTTCAGTTTTTTGTACGCCATCTTAACACAACAAGTATTCACAGCAATATTAGATCAGAATTATAGACTGAGAATTATAAAAAAAATATGTATTTTATGCGAAGCACAGATAATTAGGTTTTCTCTCCCTGACTAATTAACTCTGTAATACGCATAGTAGTGAATACCTGTCTCTAGCGTACGGATGTCATCGATCATATCAAATAAGCCTAAACAAAAACATTATGTGCAAAGATAAAATAGGTGAATACCTCTCTTCTATTTATTTAAACTGAACAATGTAAGGGTTAACTAATAGTTATCACATCATTTTATCTTAATGTCACTATACGTTAATTAATGTGTTTCCCTGTCCTATTTTTCATTCTACTTTTTAGCAAAAATAATAGTACATCATTAATTATTGCTCTTATCATTTTCCACTGGATTAATGTCTTGGTTATTATTATTATTTTTACTAGTTGATCACGGACTGATATCAGTTAGAGAACCATTGAAAACAAGCAGGGAGTACTGGACAGCTGCTGTTTCATCCGAGTCTGGGAATCATCGGCAGTACGCAACCACCACCAGGGTTCGGAACCAGGACTTTCCGGTTACAAGGCAAGCTCGTATACCATTCAGCCACTGGGACCCGATTCAATGGCTCATGAATTCTAACTTCTATTATTATTATCATTATTATTACGACTACAATCACTATTACCACGATGTATCTCCCAGCTTTATTTTCAATTGATTGTATGATAGTTCAACTGGCTGAATATAACTCACCTTTTAAAAGAGCATCTGTTCATATGACTGAATTTCGTTCAAATATAAATATATTGTTTTTCATCTATTCTGTAAATAAAAATCTTAATAATTCTCACATGCTTCTGTATATTATGTGGTAAGAGGATAACTTACTTTGAAAGAAATAACAATATCGATTATAGTGGAGGATTAACACTCTACATTAAAAAAGTATACTTTATTTATCCTATTCCCATTGACAGAAGTCACACAGTCACATGTTTTCAAAACACAAATGCATCTAATTTATTATTTACCTACACGCAATAATTCAAGCCTTTATCTTATCAGCTCAATTTTATTTTCTATTCTTCAGTCTTCAGACATTGTCGAATTGGCCGTACCAGGAGTAGATAGATTCACTGACAGCGTGTATTTCAATGTAATATTATCAACTAATGTGAAATACAAATTAACTCAAATAAATATCTATTTCCAAACATTACATATTCCCATATTAAAGTTTAGAACAACACATTTAAGCGAACAATACTGTTTTCGATTAGATCTCATCTCATGTTTTACTCTAATATACAAAACGTTACAAATAAATAATAAGATATAAACCAATCATGGTGACTTATCAATAGGATGATAAGATTGTGTATACATGAACCGTACAATTAGTCATAATAATAATAATAGTAATAATAATTCTATTGATAACAAAGTTGAAAAAAGTCGAACGATTCATAATAACACGGATAATGAAAAACAACATGATTAGGCAAACAAATATTCAGATAGACGTAGTTGATAAGGCTAAGAAAAACAAATATTCCGATTAAGTAATACTAGATTGTTTGGGAATTAAGTAAACTGTTGTTAGATTTTCTTCACGAACCAACATGACTTGGAGAGATAATTGAAAACCAGAGATCCATAGACAGCTGTTTCGTCCCATTTTGTGACTCTTCACAGTCCACACCCACAACCCTAACAGGTGTCGAACCTGAAACCTTCAGCTAACGAGACCAAGTAAGTTGATTACCCAGACACTTGGTATGGTTTTCAATCACTCCTCTAGCTGATGTTGGTTCGTGAAAAAAAATCTAAAAATATGAAATTAATCCAAAATTCCCACAAATAAATAAACTGAGTTTTAATGAGGATGTAATAAGATTGAGGGTTGATAAGAAAGGGAATAAAAACTAAAAATAAGGGATTGTGGTAATACTGTTAGTTGTTTAGATATTAACTGACTAAGTGACAGATGGTGCTTTCTGAATGCATAGTTTACTTTAATAATTCTAATGCCTATTGCATCAGCTATATGCAGAAGAGAAATACGGAGACCACTGGGGAGATTCGGTAGGATGCCACTGAATCACTCTGACTGCTTTCGTCTTTTTCACTCAATGACTACTATCAAAGAAATGTGACAAAAGGGAGCTTCGGATGGTTTTTGTCTATCCTTTACCAAATGATGATAGATGTTCAGTAATATAGTTTATTTAATTCCCATACAACTTAGTATTTCTTAAACGGAATATTAATTTGTCTAAACCTTAACAACTTCGTCTATCTGAACATTTTATGTTATTTTTTGCAGTAACAGGAAAGCTTTATATATATATATATATATATTATCCTATAAAAAAATATCACATCTAAAAACTTTTTCCTCATGTGATTAGCTACTTCATTCAGCATTGTCTAGCAGTGTTATTTGAAGCTAGTTAGTTTTTATGAAGTCATGATATTCTCACTGAAACTCATAATTTTAAACAACAAAGGCTCTCTGTTTCTCTTTCAATCAGCCATTGAATCAAAACAACTGTCTCTCATTCAACAGATATGCTGTACGTATTTGTAAATCTTTTCACTTTTACTTAATGAAGGAATAGAGCCTTATGTACTACATACGTGCCATCAGCATGGCTTCAAAATTTTACTTCTTAATCTTATTTCTGTTGCGATATCTTGGTTAGGAATCAAGTAAGGTTGGTTTGGTTTAGTTTTTGTTGTAAAATTTCATCAACACAAATATGTATACTACACACAATTTATTATCCCAACTAACTAATTACCATTTCTTGGGAAAATAAAATGTTATTACGAGTTGATCACGGATTGATATCAGTTAAAGAACCATTGAAAACAAGCTGGGAGTACTGGACAGCTGTTTCATTCTAGTTTGGAAAAGCATCGGCAGTACGCACCCATTGGGGTTCGAATCCAGGAATCGGTAGAAGCTAGAATTCGTAAGCCATTGAATCGGGTCCCAGTGGCTGAATGGTATACGAGATTGCCATGTAACTGGGAGGTTTTGGGTTCGAACCCCAGTGGGGGCGCACAGCCGATGATTTTCCAAACTAGGATGAAACAGCTGTCCAGTGCTCCCTGGTTTTCAATGGTTCTCAAACTGATATCAATCCGTGATCAACTCGTAAAAATAAAACTAATCCTTACAAACCAACTATAGAAAATAAAATGTTAGTCAGAGCAGATACTTCAGTTTGAATACTTTTGATTCCTATGTACTTTTAATTTATTTATACTTTCTCAATCTTATTTTTATGCGATATAAATGTATACAAGCAGTTTTTGGGGGAAATTCTAACAACATTATTCGTTGTTTGCTTCATTATGTTAGGAGAAATGTTGATGAAAATCTCACTCATGACTACAATATGACAGATTTCTGGTTTCTAACAATTCTGTTAACCTTTCAGTGCTTATTCATTTTTATTTCCAGTAGTCAGATGTATACATTTGCCGGTGCCCTTTCAAAAAATAATCATCAAAACTAAATTAGTTTTAAATAAAGTGAATTCTAAAGGCAGCACTTAATCATCTACACTAAAAGTCAATATGTCAACAGAGACTGACCACTTTAGTCTCATACAACCATTCACTGAGAAATATAAACTAACTCAAACAAATAAAGAGTGGTACCGATTGCGTAGGAGGTGACTTCTGTGACTCACTACCTTAGTGAATAACTCTCTGGCGTTTGAAGTGATGGGTGCTGAGTTCTAGTTTCATCGGGGAAACCATCGTTTAGTGAAGCGCAACTGCATTCAGCCGACAAGTCCCAAATAGAACGAAACTCATGTCTTGGGTTCGACTGACAGTTACAATTAACCAGGTATATATACAAAGGAATTATCTACCTATTAATTGTCTAGGATATGTGTTTTTTTTTTAACTTTTTGAATAATGTAATTTAACTTGCCTGTATGGGGGATTATAAAACACGTTTAAACATTAGTCTATATCTAAGACTGACGAATTCAACAAATAAAAGTTACCTATTTGAAGAAAGAGTAGATTCAAACAGACTAGGAAAATCTGTGAACCATTTAAACATTCCTTTAAAAGTTGAACATATTTACAGGTCAATGATTTCGTCTCCTTTGAATTTATTATCTAACTGCCAATTTTATGCACGAATTGTCCCTCTTTTTCTTACTTTTGGGCTAGAATTTATAATTTTTATATTACAAACTAGAATGTTTGAAGAAATATCACGCACTGGTACAACTAAAGTATAAATTATTTCTTTTCTTTTGTATTGTTGAAAAAGTGTAATGCATCAGAAATATGAAATAATAATTCGTAATGAATATAGTTAAAATATTTTGTCAAATACTATTTTGCTGATTAAAGGGGGAAGTGGATTTCCACTCCTTGATACTAGACACCAAAGTTCTAAATATTGCTAAATAACTATTAGACAACTTAAAACAATACGAAAAAATTTTTTTAATTGTAAAACGTGGATATTCGAAGGTGTTACACCCACAAGAAATAGTTGATTCTGCATCAGATGAATTTTTGCCCCTGGCAATTCCTACCACTCAAAAAACTGTTGTTGTCACTTCAATAAAGGATAGCTGGATGAAATATTCTACAAAGTTCGTAGTGCCTAGATAACTTTTGAACCTAATAAATAACACATTTGGTTGAAAATAACACACAATCCATTAGTATCCTTAGAATATACAAAGTGTAAGGAAAACAAAATTGTTTACTTAAAGCGAGTTAATAACTCAAGGAATTATTTCAAGTTGAGATTAAATGAGATTGCTTTCTATCATAAGCTAAATAGATGAAGGAAATGGTTATCTGTAACTGCAAGCGATGAACAGTCCTCACATTGAATCTTAGTCTGATCCAATATACAACAAAGGATTCAACAACCTATTTTTAAAGCTTACTAGAAGCGTAATCCAGGATTAGAGCAAAGTTTTCAATTGCATCAGTGACAATATTGTTCTACTATGAAGAAATAAAATTTGTTGAAAATCAGTGGTGATACATTCAAGGGGAGCAGATATATTGTTTTTTAACTAAAAATTGGTTTGTTGTGTAGTGTAGATATTCCTACTTAGTTCTGAGGATTCTAAGATATAATTTTGGTAGGGTAATATTTGAAAAGAAAAATTCACAAAACTGAACTGGGATATTTATAAACGGACTCTGGACCTTGTTGTAAGGGCCTTTAGAAATGAAGATTGGCTTTTGGAAAGCCATATGGATGACAGTAGAATTCGAGACCCTATTAATCACAAAAAAGGACTATTTATTCTCAGTCTGAGAGTATTTACAACTTTATCAACCGCTAGTTCCAAATCTTTTGAATGGAATCCCATGGATTTTCATATGTCAGCTTTGTGTATACAAATGACAACGTGAATGAAGTCTATCAAATCCTTAAGGTGTATTCAGTCGAGCAATCATCTACTATTCTAATCTTACGGGATAAATACTCACGGATATCTTTTGCCTACTAAGTAAGAATCGATATTTATCCAGGTTCATAAATAAACATATTCATAATTGAAAGGTTAAGTTGAGATCTGTAAAGCTTCTTAAGCAATCAATCTGTCTGAAAGTGGAACTCAAAAGTGACTCCATTTTTCAGATCGTCTAGCAAAGAATTTTCAAAAGCCTCGTCTACCACGTTCCTTCGATTTACAGAGTAAGAGTGGAAGTTACATATTTTAGTTCTGCCTCTTCGATGTACAATTGTTTGATCATATTTTTCAGTGGATTGAGTCATTTAAGGCGTAAAACTGGATAGATTAATCGTCAGATTTCTAAGCGCCACTTGTTACGAATGGCCAAATAAAACATCACTGGGGCACCAAAAACTTATTTTTTAACACACCAATCAAGTAGACTAAATATCAGTCTGCTTCACTTAGCAGAGGCAAATGTTATCTGCCTTTTAGCCAAATCTTCACATTAAAAGTAAGTTATACAAATTAATCTTTACCCGTGGTCATTAACGTAGAGTTTTACGTATTTCCTTTTCTACATCAATTACCGCCTTAATTTCCTGCTATTCTGTCATAAAACTAATTGTAATTTATGACTGATCACTTGGTAAGACAGCATTTTTCTCACCACTAACTGTATAGCTTGTTAGATAGTAACCTGTGCCACGTTATTGTAATTTTTTTCAAAGTCGTTTAATTATTCTGCTGTTTGATAAGCTGGAATTATTAACCTCACGATTAACTTGAATTTTCAATTGTCGATTTGCGAGGATTCAATTGATTTCAAGACTGAACAGCAAGTGATTTCAATTAGAGAACCACTGGAAACTAAGGTGTATTGGACAGTCGTCCTGAATTTATTTGGGACTCTTCAGCAATATGCACACATGACCCAATCTTCAGGTTACAATGGTTTTACAAGATTAAACTGAAGGTCATGGATTTGACCCTTGGGTGTGTTAAGGGTGCACACTTCTGAAGAGTCCTAGACAAGTACAGAACAGCTCTCCAGTCCTCTCCAGTTTTCAATGGTTCTCGACATTCGTTAACAAACCACTGAGAAACAGAATGCACTGAACAGGTGTTTCATCATAGCCTGGAAATCTTTAACAGTACATAATTATGAAACTACTAGTGACCGAACCAAGGACTTTCAGGTTACGAGCTGAGTATGTCATCACCTAGTTTCCTTATCAAATAACCTATGAATTCTTACTTCGCTCACTTTGTGACATATAGTGCCATAATCACACAGCACTCTTTTCGTTTTTTCTAACGTACACTCGGTTTGTAATGAAACTTTATTTTATTTTATTATAGCTTGACTCCATATAGTATTTTTGATACAAGTATGAAATTTTCAGCATGTGATATCGGCAGCCTAAATTTTCCAGGCCGACCATTGATATCGGGTGTGCGTCGGCCGGGGAACGAACCCCAGACCATGTGCATGGTCGGCGAGCGTCCTAACCGCTGTGCCACCGAAAATGACCCACTTAGCACTCACATTCAATGCAAAACTCCATTTAAGCGAGAGAAGCTTCTCACCCATTTAAAATTTGAGAATAAGTTGAGAATGTTTTCTCCCCAATGCCTCTAACCATTCGCTTTACCGGATAAAACTGTTTATATCTCAGAATGCCAGCTATCCTGAGGGAAACTTCGGAGGGAACCAGCTACTAGATGGTTCGATTAGTCTTTCGCCCCTGTACTCACGTTATACGATCGATTTGCAAGTCACAATCGCTACGGTCCTCCACTAGAGTTTCCTCTGACTTCAACCTTCACAAGCATAGTTCACTATCTTGTTAAGCGGATTTCACAAAATAGTCTATTACATGCTAATTCCAAGATGCACATTTCAGTATACAGTCTAATGTAAATATACATAACTATGAAGAAATATATTTCTACTCTTAATTAGCCGTTCTTCCTGAATTATGTTTGTCTCTAGGCTATTTCATGGTTTCTAATTAAATTTATGATACTGATTCGTGTTTTGCTAATTATTTGTACATATTTACTTCTCATAAATTACCTACTGGTATATATGTCAAATTGTAAATATGTATTTGGCAAAAATTGAAAAAAAGCCTTTTCTCCAGTCATTGTATAAAATAAGATAAAAGGTGATAGGAATGGTAGGTAGTATTAAATTCATACTGATGTCACATGTCATTTATAAATTATGTGACACTAGGCTGGTATGTATGACCTTCACATACCTACATTTTATTAGTAGATGAAAAAAATAAAATGAAATATCAGTTAAAATAAATTAAAGCTGAATATTAAGTTGAAAGAAAAAAATATGCTTCAGTAATATTCATCATCCATTATTAAAATAAGCACACCAGATTGAGAACAGAGGAAAGTATGAACAATCGGTGTGATTATGGGCGGTAGAATTGCTCAAAATATTACCAAAATAAAAATAACTTTATTGTGTGTAATAAACTACTGAAATATAATTATCAGAAAGTATGAACTCTTAGTGGTGAACAGACAAATAAACACATCTTGTTTGTATGTGTTTGTGCTTTATTGACGCAATTCTGATGATAGCCAACAAATTAGTAGAAGTTCATTATAATAAAGGTTTTTTTGTATTTCCCAATGAATGAAAAACAAAACTTGATATTGTTTTTACTGACGTTTCGCTATTTAATGCTAATAGCTTTATCAAAGTATTATATAATTAATAGAAGTGTAAAAAATTTGACATCGTCTGGAAGAAAACTGAAAACTGATGAACACTGAACAGTAATCTTTCCTAGACTTAGAACTCTTCAATATTGTGTAACCATATCCCCCACATCCATCAACCTGAAACCAATCTGGAAATCTTCATCACTCAACTCAGCATCAACAACAAAATTCGGATTTTCAATACAAACGTCAAGTCAGTCAGTTCTTCTATACGGATCAGAAACTTGGCGGGTCACAAAGAATATTTCCAACAGGTTGCAGACCTTTATCAACAGCTGTCTTCGTTCTATGCTGAAGATCAGATGGTTGGAAAGAATCACCAACAAGAAACTATGGGAAGAAACAAAACAAGAACCAATCGCCCAACAAATATGCAGGGAAAGTGGAGGTGGATTGGACACTCGCTGAGGAGGCCGCTGGGTGACATCGCGCGTCAGGCCATAGCTCGAGTGGAACCCGAAAGGGAAGTGGTGAGTGGGACGTCGAAGGGTGACTGGAGGAGATCGTGTGAAGAAGAGTTGAAACAGTATGGACTAACATGGATGCAGGTGAAAAGTACAGTAGAAGACAGAAGCAAGTGGAGACGTGCAGTTGAAGCCCTATGTTCCACTAGGAACCCAACGGAACAATAATAATATCCCCCTAAACGATAGTTATCTTGGATCTGAGAATGACCAATGTTATTTGCCTAGGATAGAGTTATACATCCTTCCAGCATTTTCGGTGAGCATTTCTTATAAAATACGACTTGATGAATGGAAGCTATCACAAATTTTGACTAAGGCTTTGTGAATTCGTTCTTGAAGTGACCTTCTTATAAGTAGTTAATAAATAGGCGAGCCGTGATGGCGACCTACCTAGAATGGTAGCCATATTGTAAACCTGACTGATAGAATTCACTCTGCACCAGACAAAGGACTAGACAAACCATACTAGTTACGAATGTCCAATCAAAGCAGTTAATGAACAATCAGAAGTAAATGAGACTAGCATTGAAAATTAGAAACCATGAAGAAAATTCTAATTCTCAAAATACTTGAATATGAATCAGTTAATTTCAAAGACAGAAAGTTATTTAAATAAAGTAAACCAATTTTAAAAAAAGATTGATAGGAAAGTTTTTTCTGGAAAAAGTAGATAAGTATTGCTGATGTGTCAGTGAGATGTGTTGTATCAGAATTATTGGGTGTTTTTAAGACGCAGGCTAATAACACATGGGAATGTGAAATATTATTTGTTCGCTACTCAATAATGTAAGAGTCTGTCGAAAGTTGTCATTTTAAAGTTGATATCCAATTGTATTGTTTTATTTGATTTTGTTATAGACTTCTGATGAATATGATTCATCTTGACGGCTTAGATTCTTACTTCGCAACGAGAAAAAGCTGTTTCACGTAGAATATACACACGTTATAGTATCGCTGATTGAAAAGTACGATAAAATGAACTTCATGAACGTCTCCAGGAAAAGTGTGAATATTTTGACCAGTTTACATAGTTGAGAAGTTTTTTTCAATACTAATGAACTGACTATTTTCATATCAACACCATTTGCGAGTCTATCGTAGGGTAAATTTATTTGGCGAAAAAACACAGTGACACAATATTAATTACTGATGACGCTTCAAGAACAGATTTTGATGCTCATAATCCTACCAAAGCATTCACATAACTTTCAAACTTCGTCTATATAAATCTATTATTTCATATTCTTTGATTTTATTGGTATTAATATTTTCCATATCTCTGATTTATGAGTTGTATCATTTTTTATTACACAGTAATTAGGTGTAGATTCGATGAACAAGGATTCAGTAATCAAGCCCTACCTCCACCTTACTATATTATATTTCACAACCTAACACTTGCAATAGGAATGATAAAGCTCATAAATAAGAGATATGGAAAAAAATAATACCAATAAAATCACAGAATATGAAATAATGGATTTATATTGACGAAGTGTGAAAGTTATGAGAATGCTATGATATGATTATGAGCAACAAAATCTGTTCTCGAAAAGTCATCAGTACGTAATACTGTGTCGCTGTGTGTTTTCATCAAATAAGTTTATTCTATGATGGCATTATATTCTACCATAGTGTCCAAGTTCTGTTCTTATATCAGGTTTCTTTTGATGCTACCAAATTAAGCGGAGTGATATGGTATGAGATAATGGGGTTTATGTAAAGCGTTAGGAAGAGAAGGTAAGTTAATCGATAAGGTTGTAAATCCTAGTGTTTGGGAAGCGTACTATGCACCCTAAGAGTACCTTAGGTGTAATAAGATTAGGCAGCAAAATAAATTCTACCAATCCATGAAATCCCTGATGACTGTTTATCATGTTCGAAACACCTTGGATGATGGAGATTCACATATTCTTACCTTAACTGATTTACCTTCTTCACTTAACACTCTACAATTTATCTCAACAATTTTTACCGTGTTGTTGCATCCAGTGATACTAAGTAAACGGGAAACGCTGTGATCAAAGATTTGTGACATTTTTCTGTCTCTTTCCCCTTTACCTCACCATCTTCCTTTCTTTTAATAATTAACGAAATACTGTGCAATAAAAATTCTCTTAGCACTTATGTTCTTTATCTTATAACACTGTCATTTTAGGGAAAACTGATTAAAGGAAGTGTGAAAATTAGGGAAATACAGAAAAGGTGGATAAATATATGTATATAAACATAAAGTTATTTTATGTTTAAATTGGATCGAAACGCTCAGCTGCTGTTTTTGTGACAGCTCCTAGTAAGCATGCTTCAACGGTGTCTGAAGGTGGCAGCAGTGGTAGTCGAGCTGTGCGTTTCGAACTTTTAAGGACTCTTCAGCTGGGTGCGCCTGTCCCTAGTGAGTGGTGATGCTCTAATTGAGACTCACACCGAGCACCCACTCCTCAAGTGGGAATACCATCACTTGCCGGACCGCAAGCCACACCCAACTGACAAGTTCAAAGCAGGATGAAACAGTTTGTTCTGCAATCCACTGCTAGTTGCCACCAACCAAATACCATATGAGTATAAAACGAAACATAAATGTAAAACCGTTTTTATTTTTGATTGCTCGTATATTTAAAGTGGAACACAGAGATTTGAGCTACAAGGTTTCGGTAGCGATGGTGCTGTTGCATTCATGAGGTAGAGTTAACGGCCTCATGTCCAACAGACCATCTTGCCCGAGTTCACGATTATAAAGTAAAATAGACAGGGTTTCAGAGTCCATCAACTGGAAATCTAACCATGACCTCTAACGTACTTGTTAAGCATTCTATTAATTCAAACCAGGAAGATGTATACCTTATTGTAATTTTTACTAGAATGGAGTTCAAAACATGTACGGGATAATATGCATGAATGCTATACAAAATTGTCTGTCAGATATCTCAAAGAGTTTTATCCAAAGTAAATGATCACAAATAACAACAAATAGTACCATCATAAGTATTCATGGTTAACGGTTAAAAGAAATGTCTATAAATTGGATGTCAGACTTTCTACACAGAATTACAACATATAGTCTTAAAAATGAAGAGCCTAGGCCAGACACCTATCGCTTTGTCTATTATTTCACTTAATGCACTGGGGTTTCTCAGATCGCTGGTTTTAAAAACTTAAACTTCTACACTTGGAACACATAAACGTATGTCTAAACATAGCTTTATTGAGAAGCATTATCACTATGATATCACTTTATCTGTGTCAAACAAAAAATAAGCAAATAATGGGCATCTGTTTTTCACCGTCTAACATGCATTTGGTGAACACCCAAAAGACACTGGATACCCAACACTCCAGACACTGGAAGCTGTACCAATTCACTTGAAACAACTGGGACTATGAACACAAAAGAGATGGATGCAGCCATTATTGCTACCCTGGTATGTAGTTAAATGTGTAAACCACTAAACAAAGTTTTATATAACCTGTACGTATATATTCCGCATCCCTTACTTTCCAAAGATTTCTTAACTCATTCAATCTCCTTAACCAGTCCACATACATACATACATGCAATAACATGTACACATAATATACAACTCCAATTTCTCTGCCAGACTTTGATGTTAACATCCATTTTTACATGGACCTTTGTAATCGAACAGAATAGAAAATCCATTGTATTATCATTTATTATATCTGTTAGACAATCTTTTGTTGTATGAACTTATGTAATTTATCGTATGCACACATGTTTTGAAATCCACTGAAGTGAAAATTCACTCAGATATTACTGTTCGCATAAATCTTTGTGGTATAAAAGCCTTCAGATTATCTAGTCTTAATAAATTCGATATATTAAAAAAAACGAAACTGTTGTTCGCATTTAATTATACCTTAATTAATATGGACATTCAACAGTAAGACTAGTAGGTGAGGTCGAAAGGAATATGCTTTCGTTCACTAGTTAATGTTATAATTCACAACATGAATTTTTAAATAAACTTATAGATTTCGGTGTTTATTCAGCTGTTAAAAAAAGGTTGTTTTTTTCATATAAATCCATATTAGCGAAGCAATTAAAAAAGAAAACTGCAATGCTAACAAACAAAAGTGAAAGTATCCACTATAACTATTAAATTCAATTTTAGATTTTCCCGTTGACTGATTGGACTGAAGTGCTCGGTCTCAGGTTGACATGTCGGCTTCTTTTGAAGATGCTTCGACGATGTCTGGACGTTTAATTAGAAGTTAATTGGTGGATGGTGACTAGCAGTGGAGTACAGGATGTACATTTCGTCCTATTTAGGATTCGTCATCTAAATGTATT
The DNA here is from genome assembly GCA_944472155.2 of Trichobilharzia szidati. Taxonomy (NCBI): domain Eukaryota; kingdom Metazoa; phylum Platyhelminthes; class Trematoda; order Strigeidida; family Schistosomatidae; genus Trichobilharzia; species Trichobilharzia szidati. The sequence continues at coordinate 99,907,643 of OX235271.1, read as the reverse complement.
TGCATTCCGCAGTGAGTGATGATGTTCTCAGACATCGTCGAAGCATCTGCACATGTCAACCTCAGACCGAGCACTTCGGTTCAATCAATCGACGGAAAATCAAAAATTGAATTAAATAATTAATATGAGCCGTTGCACAAGAGGTGGCTAGCTTTCGTGGTCCAAGTGGTCTAGTGGATAACGCTTTGGCGTTTGAAACTATGGGCAGTGGGTTCGAGCCTCGGTGGAAACATCATCACCCACTGCGGAATGCAGGTGCATCCAGATGACGAGTCCCATATAGGACGAAATGCGCATCCTGGACTCCACTGCTGGTCACCATCCACCAATTAATATCCACTATAACGTTTATAAATTCTTCATAAGTTGAAAACTTTATTTCAATATTAGTTTAATTTTCTGAACTGTAAAATCCAGTTGCGTTCAGTGGCATGAATTGAGTATGTGTGTTACTCAAGCGGAAATGCTTTTCTTCTTAATGTGTGATAAACACCTTTAAAATTTCATTAGCAAACTGTGATATTTTAAAAACTGTTTTACAATGAATTCAATAATATCCTGGATGTCCCTTACATCTCTGTGTTCTGAAATTAGGACTTCTGACTAGTATGTGCGTGTGTGTGTGTGTGTGGTAAGCAACTGAAATATTTGGAATTATTTTTGTTCGAATAGTGGTGACACGCTAAATTTAATTTCAGAAGTCTTATTTGAGGGTTGTATAGATTTTTCGAACTAATACAAGTAACTTTTGTTAGGCTGAGCAGTTAACTGACTCATGACTGGTTAATTTTGTAAGCCACTATTTAGACAGAATACTGAAATGGCTTATTTAACGACAGATTGAATGAGATAACTGCAGCGTGGTATGTACACCTTGACATGATATATGGTATAAAGAGAAGCTTGTCGCTAAACATCTATATAAGAATATTTAGTCTTTTTTGCTAGGATTTTATAAACACCTTGAATTGTTATTTAAAAGCCAGATAGAGTATGGATCAAAACCGATGGATGATAGTCGTCATCTTATTACTATTGAAAAGGAATAACTGTCTTAAATACTTTTCTATTCATTGTGTGGTATAGTGACTCAGATGTATATGAAGCATACAAGCATACAATGTCCATTCTGTAATGGTAAGGTATCCACTTCACGAAATAATGTAATAAAAAGGTGGTTTTTATTGTACTAGTGGTTCATTGATAGAATTCTCTCCAACTACACAGGGGTTCCAGGTTGGATTCCCAGTAGATGCACTCCAAAACCTTTCCTAGTTAACTCGCCAATAGTGATTTCGAAAAAGATAGTTGGTTAGGTGTGAGGCTGGCAAACCCACCGCATTTACTGAACACCATTATGGCTACCAAAACGTCAGAGCTTGAATACCTATGTCCCACTTGTAATACACCTTTCTGGTATAAAACTGTTGATAATTCTGAAAGTATTTAGAAAGTATTCATACTGCCAACAATAATTATTCCTTAACGAATATTGGCCAAAGAGAATAACAAATGTAGCAGGATAATGTGAGCTCATTCTTATTATTCCACAGATTCTTACAAACTGCCTACAACATAAACTGTATCAAAATACATAAATTACATAAGGGTTTTTGAGCATACTTTTATCATAATGACAGTAGGTTATTGATTGCAATTATGATTTTATTACCTACCTCGTTTCGTAATCATGTTACTTATATTCCCTATAACTAAGTCGTGAATACGATATAAGTATGTTTCGTAATATACATTTTGGTAGTGTCTGAATGTTAAGCTACTGAAAAAATACGCAAAATAGTAATAATGAATTCATATTCATTATGCTGATAAATTTGGTGTTTCCCCTGTTCATAATTAGAATATATTTTTGAATTAACCATGGATAAAATTTTTTTCAAGTTTATTATGAGTTCAATAGTTAATTAATCAATTTTTGATTTCATTTAAATGCTTCAATAAATCATACGTATAAATGTCAAATCCAGGATGAGGAAAGTCAGACAGACCTTCATTACTTTGAAATCAGTGTAGAAATTTACAGCACTCAGCATAGGGAACAACAACCAAATTTTTAACACTATTGTCAAGTCAGTGATTCTATATGGTTCAGAGACTTGATGCTTGCATCACTAAAAGTATTTCCAACAGGCTGTAGACTCTCAGCAACACCTGCCTTCTCTTGCTCGATACAGAATATCAGATGACCGACAGAAAAGGATAGGGAGGCAACAGGGAACTCTGACAGTGTAGCAAATCAATCAACTTCCCAGACAACAAATGCACAGGAGGAAATGGGGACGCGGTTGAGCAGACGCTGAGGAGATCTAGGGTTACATGGAGAGCAGGTGAAGAGGAAGGGACATTTTGTGGGCAGTTGCGAAGCTATTAGGTAGTGGTGATGGTGAACTCAGCGGAATGGAGATGTGCTGCTGAAGCCAGGAGGTTCTACTACAAACTGAAGGAACGAATAATAATATACATACTATATAATACAATCTTTTATCAAAATAAAGAACAACAAGACTTACTGATACCAGTGACGATTCAACAATGTATATAGGAGCAGATATACCAATTATTGCTAGTGGTTGACCAGATAAAAGTGTAAAAAGTATCAAGTATACTCCAACTGCTAACAGTGTTAGTGTCACAGTGTAGGATGGATCAACTTGTGTATCTGAAACAATAAAGAAATATGAGAGAAAAGATTCTTATTTCGGTTAAAATATTAAAGAATCATTATAAATACATCTCCCTGAAAACAACTAAATAATTAAAGAACAAAGTATTCAATTTAAGACTTAGAATTTGTAAAACTTAATGCTTTGATCCTGTTTAATGAAATAAATGGCTAATAAAATGATTGAGCGAATGCTTGATTGGGTGGTGTAAGGAAGTGTAGATAAGTAGACGAAAACGTCTGAAACACTAAGAGCCTGTAGCTAAGGCTAAAAGCGAAACAAATGAAAATCCAATCACATTAACAAAAATAAGGTTGGTATGAGGTGCTGAGGTGCAAAGCATGTCATCAGTCCATGAATTCAGTGATGCAGGCTTCTTAGCTGGTGTCTTTGAAATGCTAAAAACGAATAACTGGAGACTGTTGGTGATATAGCTTAAAGTAGTTATCACTTACACAAATAAATTTACTCTTTTCAATCTTCAAGATCAAATACATCCTGATTACTCACTATGTAATAATTCTTTCGCTCGTAAATTTCCGCTTACTAAAGTTTCTATGCATTTCCTTTTCTCTCTAACCTTACGGAGTGTGGCAAACTGAATTGCTGCACTTTTGTGAACAACTCTAAGTTTCTGATGTAGTTGTGTTCACTGAGCTGGATGGTTTATTTGTGAAGCTTTCATTACCCTACTAGGCAGCATCTTAGGCGCATACTTCAATTTGAAGTGAGCTTTTAGATTTCGTAATAAAAACAAAACCTTTATATTGTAAACACTAATCAACGTCTTATTTTCTTTACTTGCAGGAAGATACTCGGAAGTCAATTATCTGGACCAGGAGATACAAGAATTGCAGAACTTAAACTTTAATGAGGACCAGTAAAACTGTTAGACTCTAAGACTGGACTACCGCACTTTTTAAAAGTTGATTTCGTGGAATAAACTTTCCCCTGCACAGCTCGTGTTCTGTTTTCATTACCTATGTGTCTGCTGCTTTGCTTGTTACAATTTCTCCATGAGTTTATAAGTTATCTCTCCTAGTGATCTAGAACGTGGTGACTGGTTGTTTTTGTGTGTTAAAACACACAAATAGATGTTGCCTAGTAGGGCAATGAAAGCTTCTCAAATAAACCATCCAGCTCAGAGAACACAACTACATCAAAATCATCCACCTGAGCTACAAATCTTCTCCATCACATCTACAACTCTAAATAGAAAATTCAATTAATTTCAGTTCCCTTAATAAAATATTACAATGTGTTTGTTTACTTCCTTTTCGTGCATTGGTGAGAAGTGTGTTTTTCGTAAATATTCCATTGAATTCTTTCGTGATTTATTTCACTCAGTGAGTGAAAGACAATAACAGATTACCTTTGATTGACACTTTTTAAAATCTAATGCTGATAAAAGGAATTGGTCAACCGGAAATTTACTGTATTTACGTTTTTTATAGGACAGCTCAGTCAAACAAATTTCTCAGTTGTCAGTTATGAAGTAGTTGACAAGACAGGGACTAAGTAATACCATGTTATTTAATCTTTAGTGGTAACTGGACTCTACCAGACAAGTGTGAAACGTGTTCACCAATTTTGGAGACTCATCATTACAGTGCACTTTGAACTGATGTTCTGTGGTTGAAATTTAGTCAGAGTTCAAAAATACACAATATAATAATGGCAACTCGCTGAATAACTTTGTCCGTAAACTGGAGAATATCATTAGACAAAACAGAAATAATACTCGTTATGTGTTACAGTAGTTGTCACTGTACACAAGTTACACACCTACACATCTAATATTTAACTACCAGATTTCTTCATTTTATTCAATCAGCCGGTTTTAAATCTACTTAAACTACTACCTGAGAATTCAGTTTCATATGGAAAAGAGAAGACGTTCAGCGAAGAGACTCTTTTCGGCGAATTCATTCACATAGCTGTACAATCGCATTTATTTATAATTATTTGTGTGTGTGTGTACATGAGGTTTGTCAAGTTTAAATAATCCATCAGCTAATACAAGAATGATCTAATATAGAAACAAGGTTAATCAGACAGCAGCTAAAGTAAGATTGAGTTAGTAAGTTGGATGACGTAATATATTTGACAACAGAGGTAACTACAGGTAGAGACTAAGTAGAAGTGGGGTAGAAAATAATGCCATTTAAACTGGAACTGGAATTGAGCAAATAAACTGGATGACGTAACATAAATGACTAGAAATTGAGCGTCGTTCAAGTCAGTACCAGTGGTAGTGAGGTGTAGAAATTAAATCGGGTGAGGGTAGAGAACACGAAAGTTGAAAATGTAAAATATTACAATTGAGAAGACAAAATAATACTAATGAAGAGACAGAAAAAAAGATTAGGTAGAATTCGCTTGTCGGGTAATAAGATAGATTACGTCCATTGCAAGTGTAGTGATTGAACGAACTTCTGTATGCAGAGTTCAGGACTTAGCAAGTGAATCGCCATTGCTTCTGCAGTTTGAAGAAGTCTGATTCGTACACCTTTAGGAGGACTACTTCTTACTCTGTAGACGACTTTGAAGTTTGTTTGGGGTGTAGCTTAGTATCCGGATTCTATCAGATATTCTATCAGATGTCCAATTCAGTTTCAATATTTTGAATATTGTTTTTATAAAACCAGGCGACATCCACCAACTCACATCGTCTCTTGAAATAGGATGTGTTGGATTAAGGCGTGATTACTACCTATAACAAGATGAAACTGTCGCTTTAAGTCTCTCTTTACAAAGAATACGTGATCTATACTTCACACTGGTATACTGGTTATCACGTATAGTCTAATATAACAATTCTACTATTGGATTGAATCACAAGCATTTAAAAGGGGCGTCAAGAGAGGAAATTCTGTCGACATATGCGAAAAACATTAAGTTTCTAAATAAATACAAACTTAGGCTTTTTCTTTGAAAGCAATTATTATGTATGGAACTGTTATGCAATGTATGATGCATTTTTGATTGGACACTAGTCAGTAACAAGTGTAATGTGTATGTCTAGTCCTATCTCAAGTGCAGACTGAATTCTATCAGTCAAGTTTGCAATTTGGCTACCAAGCTAAGTGGTTCACCATCACTGTGCACTGTGAATTGCTAATATTAGATGGTTGGAGGCAGTCAGTAGGAAGCCTGAATAGCTCAGTGGTAACGTCTCTGACTGCGGCACTGGGTGACGCCAGTTCGAATCTCAGAAGGGACATGAGCTCCTTCAAGACTGCAGATACGCCTTGCTGACTGGTGAGTGCCAACTAGCAAGAAACCTAGGTCGAGTAAGGCTTCCTGCCGATTGCCTCCAACCATCTATTACTAACAGTTGCATGATATCTATATGTATGAGAGGTTTATGAAGTGTGGCCAGTAAACTCGTGCAGGTATTAAAATCTGTGCTTTTTCTTAGACCAGAATATCTGTTACTTCAAAAACTTGTGAGTCTCGGCTTTAGTTTCCTGCAGCAGATGTCACAAACTTTACCTTTTTGAAAGTAGTACTTAGGATTTTACGAAATAGTCACCCTAACAAATCAATGCTTTCTTTATAATACCTGAAAGAATAAAAGTTATTTCATACATTTGGTTCCTTTGATAAATTTCGATAGAGAAAGAAAGATCAAATTTGCAAGATAAAATGATATCATTCTGTTTCACAGATCCTCATCAGCTTGAAACTACCTGAAATTACAGTGGTTATAGATAATGACGTTTTATACTTCAGTGTTTGAAAGGTAATGGAGAAAACATAATAAGATGAAGGCATCCGGAACACATCACCTTCCGAAAGACAGAAGATGCTTATTGAGGAGCATATAGGGTCACTAAAGAGACTATCGGAAAATGATGACATAGACATGTTTACACCTGATGAAGGCTCTAGAGTTGTTATAATGAATAAAGCTGATTATTTACGTAAAATATTGATAGTTCCTAACGATGCCGAAAAATTACAGGTGGACGAAACTAAGAAGGATGCAACAACATCATTTGAAAATAAAGTAAATAAATGCCTCAAAGAGTTCTCCATCAAGAACAAAACTTACAACGAACTCAGATCAAAAGGTGGACGCCTCCCATCTATGTACGGTCTGTCAAAAATCCATAAGTCCAATGTGCCCTTAAAATGCATATATTTAATGATAAACTCACCCTGCCACAAACTAGCTCAATGGCTAGCTGATTCATTGAAGCCAATTCAATACAAATTTTCAAATCTTAGCTCGGAAAATATCTTTCAATTTTCTGAAGAAGTAGATCAAGTCGATATATCAAATAAACTAATGGTGTCATATGACGTGACTGCATTATTTACAAATGTACCAGTGATGGAAACAATAGACATCGTTTGTAAACAAACAGATCTATTGCCATTACTGGAAATAGAGATGAAGCGCCTACTAATTCTTTGCACAAAAGACATACAATTCAAATTCAATAACCGATTCTGCCAACAAATTGATGGGGTAGACATGAGTTCACCTCTAGGACTTATTCTAGCCGGTATCTCCAGGAGTTATCTGGAACGGACGCGACTGACTGATGCTATCAATGAGACAACATACTATCTACAATATGCGGATGATACGTTTGGTGTTTGTAACGACATGTGTCAGGCATCCATATTATTTGACCGCCTTAAAGAGATTCACCCAAACATTAAATTCACCATAGAATATGAACACAACGACGAGTTCAGTTTCTTGGACCTTAATGTAAAAAGAAACAATGGAAAGATCGAAAAGTCCATCTGAAGAAAATAAACCTGAACTGGACAATATCTTCACTACAACAGTTTCTACCCTATAAGCTATAAGCGGTGATTAGTAAGGACACTCACTGTACGACGGAGCCAAGAAGTTATGTTCACCTAATAAGGTAGAAGCAGAATTAAGCTCTGTTGCGAAATGCTTAAAGGAAAACCTGTATCCAGAGGGATTCATCCTAAAGTACAGCAGAGAAAAAGATGAGAAAGCGAAGTAACCAACAGTTGAAGAGAAGAAAGTGTTCATTCGTCTCCCATTCAAAGGAGAAGAGATATCACAAAAGATTGACAAAAGGATGAGAAGAGCAATAAAAAGAAGCTTCCCTGCAGCCAAGCTGGTGACCCTATACAGCACCACATGCTCTACAAGCCAATAGAAACTGAATAAATACCCTGCTGATGTTTCCTCCAACTACATTTATAAATTTACGTGCATCTGCGGCACCAAGTACATCGGAAGAACAAAAAGAAAGGCTTCTATCCGGTTTTCAGAGTATATTCCAAGAAACTTACGATTAAAAGGAAGCAGATACTTACAAGGTGCAATTAACAGACACCTTGTGAATACGGGTCATTTCGTCAAGATTTCAAAATCCTTCAAAGTACCAAACATACAAAGGACAGCAAATTTACGACGGTTCGCTGAAGCGATTGCAATCAAACGTTTCAGACCAAACACAGAAATAGAGTGTAGTCAATCTCTCACTCCCTTGGTAACCGTATTACTTTGATTACACTGATTAGTCATACACATCAGTGAGCTCAGCTCATTGAGCAAGTTTTCAATTTAATGAATTTTTATTCTTCTTGGGTTGTTATGGTGACGTACAAGCTAATACTGATTTTTAGATTTTTCTGTTTTTTGTCTTCTCTCACCCCCCTTTTTTCATAGTTTGAAAGCATATAAAATGTTGGTGACTCAAACTAAAATTTGTAATACTTATATTCCAGATGCGTTCATCTTATAATGTTTTCTCCATTACCTTTCAAACATTGAAGTATAAAATGTCATTATCTATAGCCATTGTAATTTCAGGTAGTTTCCAGATGATGAGGACCTGTGAAATAGAATGATTTAATTTTATACTGCAAATTTGGCCTTTATTTCTCTATCGAAATAAAAATTAAATTCATTTATTTTCAGTCACCTATTTTTCAATTAATTATTATTATTTCACTGAAACAGCCACGTATAGTCCCCAAGTATGTAAATGATTACCCACTTATCATCATACTAACTGCCTTAATAAGTCTTCTCCTGTCAATCATAATTATACCAAAATTAAAAGGAGACAAGAAGGTTGTTAATGACCAGTGAGACTGTTTCAGACAGTCTTTGATTAACAAATTGTTGTTAATGCAGTGACTGAAGTTGAAATAACAATCTAGGTTAATGACAGGATTGAACCAGAGGACACCAGATTACCTGTACTATGTTCTACCAGCTGAGCTACAAGGCATAACCACTAACCAGACCATTATTTTACCGTCAACTCACTGCTGCTAATTCAGTGGCTACTAGTGTAAATCCTGCCACAATCCATAATTTCCATTTTCGGCTTCAAATATCACTGGTTATACAAATAAAAGTCGGAAGATCCAAGATTATCTCAGATAGTCTCACCACGAATATTTATTATACAACTAATTATGGTAACATATAAAACAAGGTGTTCTGAATGAATATGGCTCTAGGATGGAGGATCCAAAGCCTTAATTTAGCTTTTCTTCTCTGCTTTAAGATAAAATCTATTTGCATAAATAAATAAGGTCAAGAATTATTTCACTAGCATTTTTATTGATCATACGGGATTTAGGATACGTCAAAAAAAGACTATACGCTTATATTCAAGGCCAATTTTTATTTTTAGAGGAAAAATAATTTAACTAGGTAAATACGGATGTAGTCCTGAATAATTATTTGATTAACAAAAATGACAATTCACTCCTCTTATTGCTAAAATATTAAAAGCATATAGCTTATTTACATAAATCGAATGCGAATATATATAAAAAGGTACTAGAGACTGTTTATGAGAAGAATTAAAGGAATGAATATAAAGAAGGATAATATAATAAGGGTCAACTAAATATCCATTAATATTACCATCTTTTCTCATAGTTTTCGTCTTTGAGGGGGAAAACGATTTGGAATTTACATACATTATATGTATATCTATGAAACTATGCGTATTAAATCACTGGGATACTTAATTTTTGATTCAGTCTAATGCACAAACTATTCTCCATGCTTCATTGATTTGATAATTTCAGTTATGCCTTTGAATTAATGCATGAACTTGCGCATATTTTTAATTTGCTTCCAAAGCAATGTTGTACACTTCTTGGACGATTTAAAGGAAAAGTGTCGTGGATGAATGGATCTTGATTCAAGAGAAATAAAATTGGGTCGCATGATATACGATCGGTTACTATTTTACTTGAGGATTCTCTTCAAAGCGGAAATAATCTGCAGTTAAATACTCTGAAAATTCTGTAATACGTGTTACTAAACTGTATAGAATAAAGACCTTTTTGGTGATTTGATTATTATTATTATAGAGATTTTATACTCAAATATTTCTAGTATCGTAGTCCGTAGTGTTTTACTTGATGATTCCTATTGTAAGTTAGCTAATGGCTATCATCGAATAAGCAGTAAACGTCATTTGTCTGCTTCAAGTTAGATCCTTAACTGGTAGTAATAAGTGAGCCGCTGAAAACCAGGGAGTACTGGACAGTTGTTTCGGATTAGCGAAGAATCTCAAACTATGACGAGACAGTTTTCCAGTACTCCATACTTTTAAGTGGTTCTCCAATTGATATCAGTTTGTGATCTGATCTCAAATTAGTCGAAACTTTGAAAACCAACACTTACATATGAGTATAAAAAGACATTGTTATGCTGCAGAATACTGCCTATTATGTTTTAAAAAGCAACTGTTTTAATATTTCCTGTAAACAATTATATTTGTCTCACATTTAAAAATATTCAGTAACAAATATGTGTGTTGTGTTGTGTTCCATTTAGCTCATTGGAAACACTATTTCACATAAGTATTTAAAAATCCAGCTGGGAGCTTTTTCCACTGTTACTATTCAAAATACCAACTTATTAAACTGACTTTTCACGGATGTACTGCGTTATGATTGAAGATGAAATGAGAATCTAGCTCATGGCAAGATTCGAACAAGCAACCTCCGAATTACCAGTTTGAGGTCCTATCAGCTTGGCTGTGAGACCTAACTGGTATATAGGTCAAAGTTTCACTGTAGTCACCAAGGGTAACCTCCAACTATCATGCGAATTAACAATACACTACTGTCCGTTAATCATCACAGTAGCTAATGCCGTCTTCTCCTACCAATCGTAACTAGAAGAGGAGGAACAGGTTGTTAATTGATTTTGAAACTATCTGAGATTGTATTAGGTTGAATGTACCCAACAACTTTCTATCTCAGTTGTTAGATCTTTGCCAAGAACTAACACTTGTTAGAGAAAACCGGCTTCGCAAGAGAGCTCGGTCTTGCAACCCGATGGTTCCGGGTTCGAACCCTGGCTGGGTCGTGGGCAAGCACTCTGAAGAGTCCATAAATAAGGCGAAACAGATGTCCAGTGCTTACTGGTTTCCAATGATATCTCTAACTAATGTTGGCTCGTGAACAAAATCCATTAACTGAAATTAATCTGAAATCCACACAAATCCTATTTTTTGATTAATAAGATTAATAAGTGGGATAGAATAAAATTAGAGGTGAGTGGATGAGAGAAATTAGAGTTCTAATACTCCAAGTTTCATGCAGACAAGGAACTTTCCAGCGGTAATTACAGTCAGATTATTTACGGGATAATTTACCTGTAAATTATTATGAATGTCATTCATTCTTATTTTTTAAATACTGAAAACATGAGAAGACTTTAATACGATAATCTTAGGATAAAGCATCAACTGGTAAATATATTCAGTGTGTCATATAAAAACATTTTTAAAAAATGCTTATATGTATCAACCGAAATTTATTACCAACGGTAATAACAAATCAAATAAAATGTCAAAAGAGATAAATCAATGTTTAATCTGAAAGGAATGAGCGTTTATCACTAATAAGTAGCTATCATCAGTATAGTTTTAAGATATATCTGTATCATTACAACAAAATAAAGCAACAGGAACTAAACAATTTATCACAACGAAAGGATGAAAATGATATTTCCCTCAGGATACAGAGCTATTATCTCAGATTATTTCCTAAGCTTTGATTAACAACATTCATAAATTACTTAATAGGGTACGACACTTTGAAATAAGAGAGATTTATGTATGGGTATTTTTAATATATGATTGTGTTCTTTATGCTGGGTGGGTTAACTGGGAAGCCTTCACTGTCCTTCTAGACTACAATATTCAGTGCTTGCTTCAGTTTGAAGTAAACCTTTTGCTCTTCTCAATGAATAGCATAACTGCCTCTCCTGATGACCGTGGTTGTGATCAGCTGCATCAACTGCACAAGTCAAAGTCGACTTACACTTCGGTTTCCATTTGAAAATCATAAACTAGCCGTAAAGAGACACGACCTGTATTCCTTCGTGTCAGCAAAGGTTAGCAGCTAAGAACACCAATCCAAATGGTAAAATGTAAATGTTTCAAACAGCAGAAATACCAAGAATGCCAGGAAATTCCCATTAACCTTGCATCGAGATCAGTCTCCACTCAATAGACATGTTGACATGGATCAAATTTATCAGTTAATAAACAACAAGTCAAATGGCTAAAAAATTTAAGAAACTGTCTATCTATCACAAGAAAACCATAGAAGAAAAACAGTCACGGTCTAGGTCATCAGATGAGAGAGCCGTATTATCCGTGGGAAATTCTAAAAACTCACTTCATACTGAAGTAATCACTGAAGATGTAATCTAGAAGGACAGTGAAGCTCCACATTCAAATTAGTCAGCTCAAAAATACAGCAACATTAAAAAGCATACAAAATGTTTGCTGAATAGTTGAATGATGATTATGATTAAGATTTTAAAATGTCATTAAAGTGACCACTAAAATTGATTTTAATAAACCTGTAAATGATCTAACGTTGACTAGGAAATCGTGTTTAGTAAATATCTGTATTTTTTATGCAGTAGAAAGTTTTAATAGCAATATTTTGACATATTGTTTTTGAGAGATCAAATAGATAAGGTTTCGGTAGTCTGTCTTTATTTTCACTTAATTCTGCGCTGATTAGCCCCAGCTTTTATCTCATAGAATTAAAGAAACTGCTGATATCTGTAGATATATTTTTCTGTAAACTATCAACATGCATAAACCTTAGATTTAATAGAACTTACTCTCAGGAAACTGTTAGGCCTTTGTGAACTACAGATTATACTGAAAGGCTATTATATATATCTCAAGATAACATTTTTACCATAGATACAACACTCCCTATTGTTGTTAGATGTAAATTAAATAAGATAATTGGTGCTTGTCTGTAGAGACAAACTTTTGTGCAAGATTTGAAATTATTTTTACCTTCCTAACTCTCTGCATTTCATTGTAAAGTGTACCTGTTTTCTTACTTCTACGTACAAATTACGATCAAACTTTGTTAAGCATTACATATTAAGAAACACTATGGTCCCCTAAATAGTGAATAAGATTAGGCTGTGTGGGATGCAAACTTACAAGAACATGATGTATTACGTAATACAGCATTAAAAGATAAAATAAAACCATATTACAAATCACTTGGAATACTTCAAAAAACAGGAAAAACAAACTGTCACACACAGAATTAACTTGTAGGAATTCATCGAGAATGTTATTCGCTACAAAATTTAAATAGAATTTATTTAAGAACCTCTCACATCTCACTTAACATATGTAGATGTGCCTTAATCAATAGGATAAAACGACGAAAAGTTTTCAGTTTCGATGAGGTCATCAACTTGATAGTACATTCATGAATAAAGAACAAACAAATGAGAAACTAATCATATGATGGAAATGATCATGACCAATGAATAGTGCTCGAAACGACATCAGTAAATCATACTATATTAGTGTTTGTGTGTGCATATATCAGTTCACCTGTTGCTGTACACTGGCCGTTCGACACGTGTCCTGGCCAAAAGGGTTCAAGAACACTATCCCGCATAGCTACAAATAGGTATTAGTGGTGATAATAGAATATCTCGTCAACACTGGTCATTCCATTTCAACAAACGCCTCCTTCAAAGTGGTTTATAAAGTAAAGAACAGCCTACCAAAGGCAATACGCTTCCGTCTCCATTGTATTACTGAAGCCTTAACCATTCATCTAGAGAAACCAGAGTTATGTATACAAGAGAAAATCGTCCAACCACTTCTACTATCATGGTAACAACCATGACTTGTTGTTTGTGTGCTTGTTTTTTTCTAACTCTTTATAACATTTTTAATTTTTAGATCTCCTACATAATTTTATATTTTCCTCTGTTTCTATATGCATCCCAGTTGCAACTCACTCATTGAACTATTCATCTTATTACGCAACTGTACTACGCTTATTCAACTTCTTTTTATGTATTGGTTAACATTAATAACTACTTTTTTTGACTACACATCACCCCACCCCCTCTAGTTGCAGTTTGATTACGCATCACATTTTTGAAATATCTTGACAATAATAGCCCTAACTTTCTTTTATTCTGATCTAGACCCAATGTACACATATATATATATATACAAAAATAAGGAAATATAAATGCGATTGTACAGCTAATTGGATGAATTTGCCGAAAACAGACTCTTTGCTGAACTACATGTTTTGTTTTCATTAATGTCTGGATGGGGATTATTCATGAATTGTTTGTTTTTTATCTATTACAATTATTTCATAATCAAGTCACAGTACTTGAACCCTTTTTCTATATTGATGAAACTTATGGAGTGTGATCAAGTCATATGGACATAGCTGAAGCATTAGCAATTCGAAAGTCCAAGCCAACACTATTTATCTAAAAGAAGCACGTCCAGTTTTTTGTCCTTACTATGGCCATCATAAACATCCCACATTCTCAACAAAATGTTATTATTAGACGATCGTGTTTTGTATCAAAATTTGCGGTTTATTTTCTTATGGTTATAATAATAGTAATAGCTTTATTCTGAAAAATGAGTTTATACACTACGGAATTTTCAAAAAATTTCTTTGTGCAGAACATTCAAGTAATATGATAAAGCAATATTGTTTCATACGAGACATGCTCAAGTAACCCACGATGTTCCTCCTCCATTTCTGTCAATAATTTTTATTTTATTCCTTTACGTTCCCAGCGGAACATAGGGTTTCAAGCTGGAGCTTTGAAGTTCTGGTGGCAGTGGTGTTTACTTTTACGAGATGGAGCTGCTAGCTTCATACCAAACCTTCCCTCTTTACCAGTCTTATTACTGGCTTAGCAAGGTAAAGGAGTGCGTCGACCGAGGATCGAATTCCGAACCACATATGTGGTTAGCAAACATTCTATCGCTGTGCTGCTGACGCACCCATTTCTGTCAGAAGCCTACTTAAAAGTGTGCTTGACTATACATTACAATTCTCAGACACAAGTGTATGATTAAAACAATATGCAGTGAAGGAAACACGATACACTTAGGTGGACAGTAAATTTAGGTAGCCCAGAAGGCCGTTAAAATTGTCATAATTTCACACCATTATTCGTTATATTTTGACCTGTGACTTGAAATAGCTGTGAAACCTTTTCCCCTTTTGTTACACACTCAGTTATACTCTACCACAGTGCCCAAGTTTTATACTTATATCAATGTATAACCTAGTTGATGACTTCGTTGAAAATGACCTCTTCGCTGCAACCATCTTTTTGTGTTTTTGATAAATATATATATATATTAATTCGAAATCATCATTTTGTAGTTGTGACTTACTTAATAATGCAGCAAATGTAATTGATGGAGACAAATTGACAAAATAAATGAATAGCACACTGCCAAATACTATGCCTATATTTTCTTTTTTCACAGCATCTTTGTAATCTCCTGGCATACGTTTAATCCATGGTTTAATACCTCGAGCTAATTCAATAAATGGTGGACAAAAATCACGTAGAAAGTTTTGACGTTTTGAAGGTTTTGGTGTTTCAATTTCAGTTGGTTGAACTGTTGGTTTATCTCCATCAGGTTTTATTACACCATCTTGTTGTTTAACACTGAATGAAGGTTGAGGGAATGATCCATTAACTAAGTTGTTCTGTGATTGTTCATTGGCTCTTCTTACTGTAAATAAAGCTGTAAAAAGAAAAGATTATAAATGTATACTAATGATAAAGAATTGATAATCAATCTAGATAAAAACGAATATTCCATTAAATGATAACTAGGTAAGTGTCTTAATTTACGGTATTCAATAGACTTTTATTCATCTTGGAGTCAGAGGAAGATCATAAAATACATCAACTGATATTAGGCACATTTTTCAATTATGGTTTTGTGAGTACAGTGTCACGTGACTGACTTGTCATCTGATGTCGGTTACTTTTAACACGCCTCATCACTAAATATCGCTACCCTTGAAAAGATTCTTTATCAGCATCCATGGAATAAAGTGATGATTTAACCACAAAAAACCCGTTCTAAAGATAGTACACCTGGCTGGACACACAAAACCTATCTACAGACTTACGAGGTGTAATGATTTACAAAAGTGAAATAAGCAACAATAACCTCAAAGAAAAGTATGCCAGTCTGATCAGTACATTATTATTCTTGACGAATAAATTGTAATAATTTTAGACGGTTGGAGGCGATCGGTAGAAAGCCTTTGACCTAGGTTTCATGCTAGTTGGCACTCACCAGTCAGCAAGGCGTATCTGCAGTCTTGAAGGAGCTCATGTCCCTTCTGAGATTCGAATCCACGTCATCCTGTGATGCAGCCAGATATGTTACCACTGAGCTATTCCGGCTGGCGATTGATCTCCTGTAGGACTGCAGTGAATACTTTAATTGGACACTAGTAAATAGTGTGATGTGTCTAGTCCTTTGTTGAGTGCAGACTGAATTCTATCAGTCAGGTTTGCAATGTGCCTCCATTCTAGGTAGCTCACCATCACGGTACACTTTGAATTGTTGGTATTAAATGGTTAGTTGAGGGCAATTGGAGAAAAGCCTCTAACTGCAGCACAGGATGACGCGGGCTCGAATCTCAGAAGTGACATGAGTTCCTTCAAGGTTGCAGATACGCCTTGCTGACTGTTGAGTGCCAACTAGCTCGAAACCCAGGTGCAAGGCTTCCTGTCGATTGCCACCAACCAACCATCTAACATCAACAATTCAAAGTGTATCGTGGTGGAGAGCTACCTAGAATGGTGGCACATTGCAAACCTGACTGACAGAATTCAGTCTGCACTAAAAAAGGGACTAGACACATCACACGATTTACTAGTGTCCAGTAAAAATTCTAATAAATTTTGTAATTTTAATTTTTTTAACTGTACCATAAAAACAGAACTACGTAAAAAAATAGTTCAACGCTGTCTTAAATCCGAACTCATCAGTAACTGGGAATATCTGATCATCAGTGGTTCTTCGAAGGTATTAAGATTTTTTCTCATGTTTACTCATATTGTGCTTGTTCGAGTGAGCCACCTACCAACAAATATCTTAATACAGTAACTGTATATTTTCAAAATTACTATACAACCAGACGATATATGGTGAACCATTTTAAAGATAATCGGTGCGTACACCGCAATTTCGGATCTTATAGTAATAATGTAAAGCCCTTTAGAAAAAAGTAGCAATTTGCCTTAATCAACGTTTTCCAAATTTCATTCTTAACTTTCTGTTATTTGTTGTTACAAGTGAACACGCTAATAAAATATAGTCTTCTGAACACCTTGAGCACAAATCTCTAAAGGTTTGATATGCGGTTTGTTCCCAGCCAGTGTAAGATGATGTTTCAGGACCGAACTGCAACTACTCTCAGCTTAAAGGTAAGGCGTATCAACCACTTCACCTATTTGTGCAGTTGCGTCAGTCTCAAGAACTGACTGCTGAATAAATCTTATTCCAGCTAGAGTACTTGCATTTTAATTATGTGAATGTGGCAATAACAATGAATCTGACATAAAAATGTCAGTTGCTTCAACATCATCGATAGTAATCGCATCATAAATGGATAGGTGAAATGCCTAAATTATTAAAAAGCGCCGATACAAAAGGCTCTTATCGCATTCGCCAAACTATATCATCTCTGGCATGGATGTGATATCCATCCATAGATCAAAGATCGTGTGTAATGCGTGACTGTTCACTCTGTCTGCCTTTATGACTGTAAAACATTGCCATTGAAAGTGGAAGATATGAAAAAGACCACCTGTCTTTGAACACAGATGTTTTCGTTCTGCCTCCCGTGTCAAGTTTTATAACACGAAGGGCAAAACAGAGGTCAGAAGTAGAATTTTAGGTGAGGAGAGAAAGTTAGTTGATACGGTTGTGTAGCTGTATCGATTAAGATAGCTAGGATGTGATGTGCATGCACAGTCACCGATTCCTCAACAACCAGTGTTATTCGATATAGGATTTGGTTCAAAAACAGTTAGGAATGATCAAACCAAAGCCTGCGATCAGTCCATGAAGTCTTTGATAGTTGCCCTGAGTCACGTAGGAAGGGATGGGATCCTCGGGGTGCTAAGAACGATGGCTTGAGACTATTTGAGATAAGACTAAACAATTTTTCTCAATGGCGCAGACACATTCACACTTTGTGACCTCCCATATCCACTAAAACATGATGTTTCCCCCATTCTACTATTCTTTCCTCTTCACATATATGATTATTATAGTTTTACTGAACCTCTTCTATTCTTTCTTTTGTCTACCTTTGTGTGCTACATAAAGTGCGGTAACCTGAAGTGTTGCATTTCTGTGCTAATGCATATGTTGAAACTTAGTCAGTCAGTCTTCATTACAGTGAACACTAATGTTCAACATTTTCTAACCAATGTTTAATTATCGCCAAATTATTGCTAACAAAATGTACTGATATCTTTACTGAAACCAGTGATTTTCATATGTTATCACATTTTTATTTCAAACACGCCAATCATAAAATTATATGTAATTCAGATAACTAATTATTCAGGGCAGAAATATTTCTCTCAGTGCAACCAGCTAGTCAATATAAAGTACTTGTAAATACGGTATGTCCATTTTGTCAAATCTCTGAATTGAGATTTACATACATACCTAAATGCTTAGGCTTTCAGTAAAATTTTCACAGACTATATAATAACGACTATTAAATACTAAATAAGAAACACTGATGTCACGTGGTTGATGATGACTGACAGCTGGATTCAGACAGCGCGTTTCAGCGTATTTGGGACTCATTAGATAAGATGTTCTTGTTCATCCCAAGCAGAAGATAGTTATGTCCCATTGGAGTCAAACCCAGCACCTATAATCTCAAAAGTCAGAGCAACATTGGCTACGGCAGTGGACTATAAGAGTCACCTCTTATGCGTCTATACTAGGAAATGACATGTCAAAAGAGACCAAGGATTTCGGCTGGATATAATTAGTCGACGTGTGATTCGGAAATAACTTCAATAAAAAAGGAAACGAGAATAATGTTCACTTCAATAAGTAAAGTAAACTGAATTTGATAATTACATTCTACTGATGATTTTTAAAAGGTTCAAACCATATGACAACAACATAAACATTTGACGAACAGTATTATTTGAAAGTACCATCCATAAACTGTCGTATATATATATATAATACAAAAGTATATTTTGTGAAGAAACAAAAGGAAACTATCGACTTAATTCTATTTAACTTTATTTTATTACAGAATATAAGTAACACGCACACATAAAAAGAAAATACTAGATATGATATAAATCATTTGTAAAGAGATAACACGAAATGAAACAAATCTGAATCAAGCGCTTTTTTTAAACAAGAAAAAGTGGAATAAATCAGTAGAATAACAGTTTTATTTTTATACGATTATGTCTACTTCTAAGATTCATTAACATTAATAAAAGTAATAATAACAGATCCAGAAATAACAGGAAATTTGTATCACAGCGATTAGATTGATTTTAAATATTACAGAAGAAGAAGAAGGAAATAGGACAAAGGGAAATCGTATTATGTTGAAAAGTATAATCAGAGGTTAAAGTAGCAAGTGAGGAAAATGAGGCATACACAGCCTTTGAAATGATAATAATCAGATAAAGTCAATATTGGTAGATAACACATGAATGATCGAATTACTATTTTTATAGGCGTTTATT
This sequence comes from Trichobilharzia szidati, assembly GCA_944472155.2. Classification (NCBI taxonomy): domain Eukaryota; kingdom Metazoa; phylum Platyhelminthes; class Trematoda; order Strigeidida; family Schistosomatidae; genus Trichobilharzia; species Trichobilharzia szidati. The sequence goes on along the minus strand of OX235271.1, from coordinate 99,887,885 downwards.
CAATAAAATCCCATCCTTTTGTTTATCTGAATATCATGTGAGATATAACGACGAAAAAATTAACATTTGTTGAGTTTACACGCGTTTGGCATGCATGTATATATATTTATATATAAAACATTTTGTGGATTTTGAGAATACGTGTTTAAGTTTGCCAACAGATTAACATCAGTTAGGGAACTATTGAAAACCAGGGAGGACTAGACAGCTGTTTCCTCCTAGCTTAGGACTCTCCAGAAGTATGTGCTCGCAACCCCATGAGGGATCGAACCGGTTACCCTCAAATCACGAGGCCCAATTCAATGAGCATTCAGATAATCAGGCTAAAATTTAGAGACCTGTCAGTTCCCGACTTTGGCACAACTACCAGCTACTGTCATCCGCGTACAGATGAAGAGACCCAAAGAAGAACGAAACAGCTTTCCGGATCTTCTTGATTTTTAACGGTTCTCTAACTGATATCAATCCGTGGGAAAACTTAAAACAAATCTAAACCATACAAAACTAAATACCGAAAATAGATATCTAAAAAAGATAATACAAAGAGCAATCAGTAGGACTGCCTAATAGACAGAAGCAGTATCAACCAAAGAAAGGAATTATTTGAAGTGTCATACAGTTTAAAACGATGATCTTTATCAGGTTTACACATCATACACAGTAAAAGGGACCACATTCTATGAAGAAACAAGTAATTCTTTAAACTTCAAGACTTAATCCTGACAGTAAGGTTTTAGCATACAACTTAAAATTCTCAATTACATTTCTCACAAGCCTACAGTATAAGACCGCAACTGCTCAAGTTTTTAACTTAGGCAAATAAAAGACTGGTGAGAAATTTAATTTTCACTCTCAGTGTTCTGCACTGATAATATTATTATCATCATCAATTAATGCTTACCTCGTACGCGTCGATCAACGTCTCTTTCAATTACTGTTTCTCTTCGATAGGCTTCAATCTGTCGCGTCATTCCAGCCAGAGCATTTGCATTGTAATGACGTGAAAGCGGCAATACCAATGAATCTTGCATAAAAATGTCAATTGCTTTAATAAGATCATCGACAGTATTCGCATCATAGGTGGATACACGGAATGCCTGAATAGCGGAAAAACATGAATTAGTCAGTGAGTTCGGAAGGTGTATACAAATGGCGACTATTTATTACTTTTTTGTTACAGTCAGAGATACTGTGATAAATGGTGACATAAATAAAGAATGAAAAATCCTGAAATAAAAATTACAGCAATAAATTCATGTTTTATTAGTGGCAGTTAACAAAAACTGCTCATCAGCATCAATGAAGTTCGTTGTCTGTATGGAAAAGACTATGAAAGCATATTTATCATGAGTAATTTTTGTTTCCGTTTTCAGGAAATAAATTTCACTGGAGCAATTAAAAAGTAACTGTGTCTGAAGTAATTACTAATTGTCTCTAGTAAACTAGAATATTGCCTTTGGAAACTTTTCAAAAGGAATTATAATTTTTTTTAGACAGAAAACAACAGAACTAAGAAAGCCAGTGCTTCAAAAATAAATAATAAGCATTAAGAAAGTAGAATCGATTAAAATCATTTATATTCCAACAGAACCTTTAGCATGAATATTGTTAACGCTTAGTTATGCATGTGATGATTCGATAAGGAGTATGATCTTAGATTGCAGAGTAAAGCAAAAGCAAACATTGAAAGTAGCTGACGATTTAAATGAAAATGCCACAAAACTACAGCACGTCTTAAATATTACATTTAAAATAAAAAGGCCTTGTGAGAATAACTATAAGAAGACAAGACATGGATTAATTCTGCTGCATAATTTAATTACTATTGACATACATCAGCTGCACCATGTGTGACAATGTGGGAAGAGGGGATATATTTAATAAAATTTAGTCGGTGAATAAATTTCTTTACAACATATTAACAACATAGTTATTTCGACGTCCGGGGTTATGCGGTAGAATGCTAGTCAACTGTGAACTTAGCCCTGGGTTCGATTCCAAGCCGACACACTCCTAAACCCTGCTGAGTCACCAGTAAGGCCGACAGAGAAAGAAGGTTGAGTGTAAGACTAACAACCACACACCATAAAAAATAAATAAAACCAATGCTACCGAAACTCCAAAGCTCTAGCTTGAAGACCTATATTCCATTCAGAACGTAAGGGAATAAAATATTAAATAGTGAAAATAATAATAACGCGTTGTTCCACTTTCAGAAACGATAGGTGTAACTGCGAATTGCACTCGTCATTCTATTCTAAAATTATCTTGACGTTTTTAAATAAAAGCGTTGAAAACCAGTTAAAGAAATGACAATGAAGTAACAGTTTTAAGTTGTGTTTTTCTAACAAAACAATCCCTGCATAAACCAGTACTTGAAAATCGATCTAATGCTCACTAGCGACTGGCCCTATTCAGGCAGTGACCTGGGGTTTTAGTGTGAAGCCGTGACCAGTAGGGTGCAGCAGATTGAAGATGAGGCATAAGCTCATCGAAGACGACAAAGTGGTTACGCTATGTCGTGAATTGGAAGAAGTTAGAATTTATGGTCTGGCCATTGGCTCGGGTCCCAGTGGCCTAATGGTCTACGAGATCGCTAGCCTTGTAACCAGAATGTCCTGGGTTCGAACCTCCTTTGGTGGATGCGCACTGCTGAAGAGTCCAGAAATTGGATGGAACAGACATCCACTACTCCCAGGTTTCTCAATGGTTTTCTAACTGATGTCAGCTCATGATGAAATCCTCCAACCAATCAAACAAACAAAATCCCTACAAAAACCAATACTTGAAGATTGATATGTGACAAGTTATTTGTGTATTTGGCTAGAAATTGACAAAATATTTCCTCTAGAATGTTAATGCTGACAATATGACAATTAGAAAAATAAAGTACATTACCACAAATTTGCAATAATCGCCTTTCATAAGAAGAAAAAGAGGAGATCAGATTTATTCTTTAGGGTATGGACATATACATATGTATATAGATCGTGGGTTTTATTGGGATTTGGAATAAATTCAATGTAGATTTGATTGGGGACCAACATCAGTAAGAGAATTGGGGAAGAACAGTCCTTATTAGTTCTCGATATATGTATAAATTTATTATGAAGCGATTTCGTTTACAGGCAGAGAATGCTATCTAAATATATTCTAACAATACTTGCTCAAATATGTATCGAAATTTCATAGATGAGTTTCATAGTTCCACTTCATAGTCGTTTATTTCCGACTCTTCTCCAGCTCTGTTAAATCAGTCATGCTGAAAAATATTTGGATTTCTTTGAAGGTGTGCAATACTTAGTCAAATAGAAATTTAGGCCCAGAGTAAAAGTTACTTCATTAAAGGAATAGCAATGAAGAAGAATGTTATTGTTACAAATAAACAGGTGTGGATGAACTGTATAGTTACTTTAAAATTATGTATCCGTTAAGCAGTGATAAGTATGCATCACTGTCAAACAGTTCTCCTAGCAGACCTTTAAACAAGTGTTTCACAACATCACTTTAACCTGTTTAACCTGTCCACGCGATAAGTACTAACCTTAAGAGTTCAAGAGTTACATGTTTACAAACGGCAATCTTTAATGCAACTTCAGCCTCCACAAGGTCTGTTATCAGTTTTCTACAGACAACAAGATTTTTTAAGCTCAGGACCCAGTTCCCACCGCATACAGGTAGATATTTAGATTAATATACGACTAACAGTGCTAACCATTTATCCAAGTAACTGATATCAATTAAAAGTTTATTGACGGAACTTACTGACAATATTTAACATAACCGAAAATGTCTGTAACAAGTGTGTTATTATTAACTGTTTTCAGCCTGAATACATTTAGTAATGGTCCAGCACGTTCGATAAACTAACATACTTTTTCCTTGATGTTATATATTTTCCACATCCTTCGACTAATATTTTTATGATCTGTCTAAAGCATATACATATAACAGTAGCATAACTGTTTGACTTGTTTGTATTCCGTTTAACTAAGGGTCTACTAGGAATTTTCATACTGTTACCCAAATGTTATACATTGTATTAATTGATGTCTGAATCTAAAACGCAGAAAATTAGGCATTTTCTCATGCATAAAATATTGATTAGAATATTGTGACGCATGGGGTATTATATATATATATATATACTGATAAATATTCTAATAGTGAGTCGGTAAAGTTCAGAGTTTTGACTATCTTTATTTCATTTGAAAAACTTATGAAGTCTATTTCACTTTTGTCTTCAGCATTTTTCACATGATCGTGTTTAAAAAATATGCTTTTTGAGGAAGACAACGGTTTTATGCCAGTTTAAACTATCAGAGAGATATAAATGATTATTTAAGTACTGTTTATGTAAGGAGAATTCTGCAAGGAAATGAATCATTAATTTTAGTCTTAATCATAATTAACAACAGTAAAGAAGAAATGGAAATAAAAAATATTTGTGTGACTGTCAAACGTATCTTTCACGTGATCAGGCCTATATTGTTCTTGTCGAATTTGAGATGATACTCGAAGACTGATGTGCATTGAATATGAGTTTATAAAGAGAGAGGGAAAACGGTTAAAAGGGTGATCAAATTACCAATTGAGGAAGTTACTTCAACCCTAGTGGACGAATTGGTGATGAAATCTGAAAACAGTTAAAAAAGGCTAGTTTGTCACTTCCCAGCTTTCGTCATTTTTGAAGCAGGTATGGTTTCCAGGTATCCATCAAAAGAAGTGCGTATTGTCCACCAGTTCGACCTTTCTTACTTTATGGCTGTGAGGCATGGTAGTTGATAAAGATACGGAACGATGCGTTATTTTTGTCACAGATGCCTTTGTTATATCGTTTTTATTGGGTGAAACAATACAGTCAGAATAATGAGGTGACAATTCGGGTGTTGGATAGAAAGGAAAAGTCACTCGACGTCATTATGAAACAGAATTTATTGAGTTAGCCAGGACATATGACAATCATGATGATACACTTCCATCCTCGACACTTGATATTAACTGAAATGTGACTAGAATGGAAAACAGTTGGGAGTGATTGGATCAAAGCATAACATATTATTATCACCATTAATATTGTAAATTATAATTAACAAATAATAAAACTTTTAACCTACATCATTAGTCATCATGACACCAAATATTCGAGCCAATTCAGCATAATTCCAATCATCAATTTGTGGTCCAATAAAAATGAATATAAAGCGTACAGGAATATCCACTTCAGAAATACATGAACGTTGAATACTTTTATTTAATCTTAGCAGGATAACAATTGGTGCTTTTAAAAATTCCACCTGTCCACAAATAACAGTACAGGCTTCTGAACCAGTTGACATACAATTAGTTAATGGTTGATTATATCGATGATATGGATGTTGATATTCATGATGAATACTAAGCGCTTTAGAAAGTGAACTGCTTCCTTGTTCTCTACTGCCTAGGGAAAGCTGATAAATAAAATGAATAGAAAGAATTTATGCGTATTATATATCAATATATGACAAAGAAGCAGATTTATCCAGCATTAAAGAATCATAGCTGCTGTTATGTAATTCCAGTCATTACAATCATCTTACTATGAGAAAATATTCTCATCATTATACACTTATTTGTTAAATGGTTGGCTCTTTGATCTGTTCAGCAACGTCAAATTCAATGCATATAAAAAGTGAAAAACTCGCAATATTAAAAACCCGAAGAAGAAACATGCCAAGCAATTAATTATCTAAAGTATCCATTTGAATTTATTTTTTATCTTCACAGCAATACCAAAAATGTATTTATTTATTATGTAAACAAAATTGAAGCCTTGAAAAAAAAATATTAAATGAATGAAAACAGTCACTTTTATTATTATTTTATAAAAGCAATTAATCGCTAGCTTGGTTAGGCATTGGGTTTGTTTTATGTCAGCTGCGAAATTTCAGCGATGTTGTTTTTTCACTCTATTACTTTTTGGCAATTTATCTATTTTTTTACCAACCTGTTGATTAAGATCACCGCATGATAAACACGATCTCTGAACAGAAGGGCACGCCTAAGAAGGAACATAAATGGGATATGAAATTAAATGTTGGATATAAAATAGTTTTGACAATTTATGGATATCCCCTGCTAATGTATGTAAGCATATATGCATATATATAAGGTGAGGAAAGTTACTCATCGAAGAAGACATTGCGAAGTGGTCGCGTTATGTCGTGAATTGGAAGAAGTTAGAATTCGTGGTCTGGCCACTGACTCGGATCCCAGGGGCTTAATGGTCTACGAGCTCGCTAGCCTTGTAACTAGAAGGTCCTGGGTTCGAACCCCCTTTGTTGCATGCTTATTGATGAACACTCCCAAACTAGGCTGACGAAACAGCTGTCCAGTACTCCCAGGTTTGCCAACGGTTCGGTAACCGATGTCAGTTCATGATCAAATCCTGTGACCAATCAAAAAAATCCCTACAAACCAATACTTGAATATATATATATATATGTTGAAAGCATACACTTGCAAAAAAACAAATTTTCATTAGCGAAAATTTACAAATATTCTGTTTAAAATAGTTTTTTTTGAAAACAATTCCCAATCGAGACAAACAGTTTAATGCATAAGTGTTTAGCCTCTTTCGTTTTTATTTTGTTGTTTTTATGCGGAAATTAGCATTATAATGTAGTATGTGTTATTAATAAAGTGCATAATTCATACAAGTGCATAAAAGTATCAACACAGAGACACAACATTCAGTGTTTAAATAAAAAGCAAAATACATTTGTTTTTTCGTGGAAACATTCACCTCTCTTTTTAAACTGAATTAAAATTGATCAGTTTTAGCATTACTCAAATCCCTAATGTTAGCTAACAATTACTTTTACATTTGCAGCCGAGAAAAAAATATTTTCACTAATAAAATGAAGCGAATATGTATATTAAACTCAATTATACATAGCTAGACATGAATGAAAAGAAGGAAGTTGCTTAATAAATGGGTTAATGATGCAAAATACCCTAACATAAATTCCTAAGTTGAAGAGAATGTTTAACAGTTGATTGAACAAACTGACAAGCTACATGAATTCATACTCTGTCTAAATTTTCCAACGGATGAGGCATTTTTAGAACTCTGTATGAATTTTTAAAAACCCAATAAAATACGGATCAGTTTTATCTATTATTACTCTATCTTTTTTAATTTATAACCTTCTCAGTCTTTCACTTATTGGCTTAACGGCTGATCGTGATCGTTATTCAGAGCCTTAAATACCAATACTAGATACAACACAGAGGACTGACCAGAGAACAGGGGTGCATTTAGTTTGTTAGGTGATAGATGTTCCCCTTGGTCTAACCTCAGATAAGTGCATTTCACCTTCACTAAGAGATTATGCTGAGTTTATATCTTTATTTTTAAAGCATTCAAGTCTTCAAAACAACCATTTAAGGTGACATCAAAACTTTCAAACATATTTATCAAACCCTTTTAGCTATTTACTAGTTTATTTTACTTCAAATGACCAACAGATCAATGCCTCTTATATATCCTTGCCTCTGAAAACACTTTGTGAAGTGTGTACTTGTTAACAATTATATTATGCAGATAAATTGTCATGAAAATGGGTGGTGGAAAGCAATATTCACTGGATGAGGTGACCACCATTCATAAAGTATTAAATGTTTATGCACTTTTGGAGAAATGTCAATCATTCGTTACCATTTTACTACATGTTTGTCATTATTATTGTTATTATTATTTTCACACATATATTTTATTAATTTTTTAAAAGTTTATTTCATCTGATTAAGTCAAGTTACATATAAGCATTTCAGAGTGAAGCAAATATGAACCAGTTTGAATCTATCCAAGAAGAGGGGAACAGGGAACATTCTTTGTTTATTTGTTTGTTTTTCTGTTAAGTAAGAGACTCTCCCTTGAAATTTATAATTATTATTTCATGAGAAAAACTATTACACAGTAAACTATATGCATTTTGTGATGCAATTCTTGTTAATGCATTTGTACAACGTGAATAAATACTGTATTGAAGCATGTATACTTGATTTTTGATAAAAAATAATCTGAAGCACGAAAAATTTTATCAGAAGACTTTATTAATGACAATAACAATAATAATAATATGCAATATATATTTTATAAAAGTGAAGCTGAGATAAATTAGCACATTAAACATATTAGTGTTATTTTTTGTTTTTTTGCTTGTCAGTATTAGCTAGTAGCGTGCATTACTACATGCTGTGTTTACCCACCTTAGGTTTGAAATCATTTGTTGAAACAGATCCTCTACTTATAGAAGTATTTTTCTACATGATAAAGAAGGAGAAGGGGGAAATTTTGAATGTCAAAAATGAATAAAATGATAGTTCAACTTTTTCTTTTGTACAAATACAAAATATGAAGTAGTAAGCTTATAAAAAACAACACACAAAATAAAATTTATAAGCAAAGTGCATTAAACAACCAGTGTGTGAAAACAAAGAGACTTTTTTAAACACTACGAAAAGCTAGAAACACCCAAAAGAAAAGAATTGTGTATGTGTGTATATATAATTACATTTTCTAATCAAATTTTCGGCTGATTTATTTCCTTATAACATATTGTTTTACTTAACTCGTCTAAAATAAATCTTTTAAAAGTAGTATTAGTAGTAGTAGTCGTATTATATATGAGCAAACTAGTCCGTTCATATTCATTCTAACAATACATACATTTACACATAACACATATATATGACTGTGTAATTCTGAAAATGAAACCTACTGAAAAGAGGTATTTCATTTGCTTCAATAAGCTTTTAATTTAATCTGTCATACGCTACATTGTATGCTTAATAAATAACACACTATAAAAAAAAATTCATAAGATTATGCATAAACTATTCATTTTAATTTGATTTATGATAAGCTGTGAAACTGAAGCTATAAATAGTTTAATCTTTAACCTAGAAAGTTAACTTTAGAACAGTGAAACGCACTGTTTCCTAGTGGTGAAGAATAAATGTCTATAAATATGTCTACTAATGTATAAACAATTTATTTAATTTACATATATTCGAAGGTAGATAACATCAGAGTCTGATAACAGGCAAGGAATCAGTAAAAGCCATTGAGCAATGGATATGTGTTTTCTCCTAGTTTAGATCTATTTAACAGTACATACCTATTAGCCCTTCCAGAGATTGAATCTAGGGTGTCTGGATAATCATTCAGCTACTTGGTTGGAATGAAGTGATCCATGAATTTTCTGACATTGGAATATTTTTGTCATGATAAAACAAACAGATATTGATTTATTGCCAAATGGTTAAAGGAAGGAAGTTCTATACCTAGGTCTCCTATTCATTGGCATTCATTGGTAAGATGTATATGTAATGTTGAGGGGATCAATATTCTTTCGGAGACTCTAACTCACACCAATCAATGTTATAATCACAGATATTTCCAGTAAGGTTTTCAGAACCTTAGTCAGTATAAACGTTAGTTTCATTCCAGTAAAAGTTTTGAATATTAACCATGTAATGTCACATCACAGCTATTTAACTGGTGTAGATTTCAGGAGCAAAATAGACATATGGACATTTTTATGATGGTATAGTTTATCTGTTGACTTTCCAATAGTCGCTATTCGAAATAACAGGTATTTAATATTTACAAAAAACTCAGTGACAGATGGAAACGATCAAATAATTATCAGATGGAATTTAAAAGATTAACAGAACCCCAGAATTATGGCAGAACACTCTGTGCCGCTTCATTCTACTTCTTTGCCTTGTAAATGCAGTTAGACAAAGCAAAACAATTACACTCAGTAAGAATTTAGTGCTACAAAAGTGAATTCCATGTATTGTGAATTATTAAAGTAGAATTAATAAAGTCTAAAACTGAGTTGGTGGTTCACCGGCAAAATGCTCGCTACCCATTCAGGAGGTCCGGTTTCAATTCCTGATCTACGCTCTCCCAAGCCTCTTCTATCCAGTAGCAAGGTTGGAAACGAGGGAAGGTTAGGCGTTAAGCTATTACCCCACTGCTAATGAGACTTTAAAGTCTGAGGCCTTATATTCCACTCGTTAAGCAAGGAATGCGAAAATAATAAGCTAAGCTAGTTTAGTTCGATATAAAGCTGGCTGGAAATTATTCACGCTTTAAAAGACAGCTTAAATTTGTTTTTCTAAAAAAATTCGCATGAATGGTATTTAAAATGTAAACTTAATAAGGTAAATTTGTTTATCTCTAATACTCATCTATCAAATTATTAATTAAATAGTCAAAAAGGGTAGGCTTTGCCAGTTTATAATACACTACTTAGTATCTCGCTAACTAATGTTTAACTAGGAATATAATTGTAAATATTTTTTTGGCAATTCACTATTTCCTCTTGGGATTAAGTTTTCAAAAATCATACATATACGATTGTATAACTTGATGATAAATTTGATGAAAGAGTCACTTCGTTGAATATTATGTTCCAAATATTACTACGAGAGTTATTAAATTATTGTTATTACTCCCCCTGTTTTGAAACCTAAAAATATTTCTTTGCCCCATTAATAATGTTAAACGATGCTCGCATAGATTCTCCAGAGTAATGAGGTATTAAAGATGAAAATAAGTCAGTAGTCTTCTATTTGGCCTCCCTGTTTATATCTTTACATAGAAACGTACATATTATAAATGAAACCATATTTGAAGATATCGAAATAAATGTGTTAGAAATAAATGCATTTTATTTAGTGCATTCACAGTTCAACACTAGAAATATTTAATCTGTCTACAAGGAAAAAACATTTCAAATTCTTTTATCTCTGCTAAGTTTGCAATGAAACATATTAGTTCAGTCTTATTAACAGTAGACTTCAGAATGATATTCGCCTTATATTAACTAAATCAAATCTCTAATTCATCCCAACTGGGATTGAGAAGATAAATACACTTATTAACAAATCGGTATTTTCATTATAATTCATTAAATGTAGAATGCTCGCCAGCCACTCAGGTGGTCCGGGGTTCAATCCTTGGCCAACGCACTCTTAAACCTCGCTTAGCTGGTAATAAGCCTGGCAAAGGGAGAAGGTTATGCGTGAGACTAGCGATCCCACCCCGTAAAAATGAAACCACTGCTACTGAAGCTTCGAAGCTTTAGCTTGAAGCCCTATGTTCCACTGGGCACTTAAAGGAATAAAATTAATTAAATTATAATTCATAACAAGACACAGCACTCAAATTACTAACATCATTGTAAACCAACAAGAATTATTCTTGCTAGCCAATGCACCATTGGAGACTAATACATTGCGTTAAGTGTCACAGGGGTGTACGATTCAAAAACAATCAATAGTCTTATTAATTTTGATTGAATACATAAAAGCAATAAATAGACTCCAACATATATAGTCGAAGTAGGCAATGCATAAAAGCGTAAAGCCATGCGAATATAGTGCACATAGAGTAGAAAACAAAGATGTAAGTTAGCATGCTGAAAGGAAAATAAATAGCTGCAACTAAAAGTACACTGAACAGAAGAGCTTTTCATCTCCATCTGTTGTTTGTTTGTTTTGTTTGTTGCTTTTTTGTTATGCCTGTGCAATAAAAAGTAAGCGACCCACCTTATTTCTACATCCCATTGCTGCTACAGAGGCTCTTTGTAAAAATGCCGGTTTCTAGATTGTATAAAGAAAGTGTATTACTTTTAATTATAATAGGTAGAATTAAAATACATATTATTCACCTTTGTGCTGAACTAATCAACCATAGTGAATTTTAAGCATAAAATTTTGGTAAAAGAAATCATTTCATTCTTTAAATACACATTATTAAGTAAGCTTTTGTGTTCATTATGTTGAAAGCCACATAGATGCATTCAATGTATGCTCAATTGAAACTTCTTATAAAAATATCTAAATGTTACTGTGTTGGATAAAAGGGAACTCAAGTGAAAAGAAAGTAGAATTCACTGGAGTATAGAATTTTACGAAAAGTGATAACAAAGTAGATTTTGGTCAGATACTTAAAAGAAATATAAAGACAAGTTTGCTTTTTGAATCAATAAATGTTAATCTCACAGTTGGAAATAAAAACAAAATTTGCTATATGACGTTAAATGCTAATAGTTACAGGTATACAAATAATTACGTCGGTGGCACATAGGTAGAATGCTCGTCAACCATGCCTCATGTGGCTCGGGGTTCAATCTTCAGTCGACGCACTTCCAAACCTCTCTAAACCAGTAATAAGATTCGTACAGAGGGAAGGCTGGGCATGAAGCTAGCAACACCATCCCGTAAAAATAAATACCACTGCTAACGAAACTTCGATGCTCTAGCTCGAAGCCTTATGTTCCACTGGGAACGTAAAAGAATAAAAAACTACATATAATTAGACAAAACTTTCGGAATTACAGAACTGTTGAAGTTTTCAACACTATCATTCATCTTTCAGTGTATACGGGGTTTCTATCTCCCTACTTGTGGGTCACAATATCATGTGTTTTTGACTTTTTATCTGAATGCAAGGAGGCATTTGAGTTCTTTGCTTTCGGCTACAGCTAAGACAATTTATACTTCCTGTAGTAGTGTTTATAGTTCACTAGTTCATTTAGTTATATTGTCATACTCATTTTACAAAATTAACATCAGAGAATAGATTTTAGCCTTCTGTGTTGTAGTAGACGTTCCTTGACGTGGAAATGAGGCACAACATTAACTGGAAATTAAAGTACCTCATTTTGTCATCTGCTGAATGAACATATTCCATATAGCTCCGCCAGATGCATTAGCAATAATGTAAATCATTACACGAATTCAATGAATTCTGTTTTGCAAGGGATTACAATCGAATTTCCTCTTAGTACCCTCCATTTTAGTAATTTCATAAACACCTATGCATCTTGCCGCTAGTGTTACATATCAAGTAGAAGCTTACGTTATTTACATAGTATAAACTGAAGCATCATAACATGCTTCCAGAAAGTTAAATGGATAATGACTCCATGGGTTATTAACATTTTTGGTCTCGCTACCCTCAACTATTTTCCAGACAAGTCTAATTTTAGCTGATATTTCTTGCTGAGAAAGGTAGTATCCAAGTGTGCTTAACAAATGACTTAATCACCTTTCTTACTACTCCTTACCCTGATAGTACCTATCATTTTACTCCACCTAGCATTAGTAAGTGAAGCAAGGTAGTCAAAAATCTTTAAAGTTTTCATGTTTTCTACTTTCAGCAGCCATGCAGTCAAGTAATTTGGAGTGTTCTCTAACTATATTCAAAAATAAAAATAGTACTATGCTCTAACGCACTGTTACGTCTAAACTCTGTTCAAGTAGAGGCGTAACTGTAAAGTTAGTAATTAAAATTCATAGGTTCTGCACTACCATATTTTGCAGTAGTCGCCTGCAAATCTACTTCTATTCTAACTTTAATTACTCAGTTTTAATAAGTGTTTCACCGGACTTGTTTGATGATATTTAAGTATCAATTTGTAGGGATTTGACTGGTTACAGGACTCGAGCTCTCCCTGTAACCAAAAGGTCCTGGTTTCGAACTCCCTTTAGTGGGTGTGTACTTACGAAAAGTCACAAACTAGGAAGAAACAGCTGCCCAGTACTCCCGGGTTTTCCAATGGTTCTCTAACCGATGTCAGCTAATGATGAAGTCCAATGACCTAATAATTTTGCATAGCGTCAGTTCTAATTCACTTTAAAAACAGGATTGTAATTTCTGCTTCAGTTATAATCATCTAACAATATCTCCATTTCCTAAACCAGAAAATCTCAGTTCAAAATATAAATTCATTCAAAGAACCGGATATGAAATAGAAATTTCGTTCAGTAACGAACATGACACAAAAATTAACGTTCACTATTAAAAAAAAAATGCAAACAGCAGAATGATTGACAAGTGATTCATAAATAATATCCATTAGAAATACTGATTTTAATTAGAAAAAATAAAGAGGTGAAAAAGTAAGGTTCCGAGTAGGCTAATCATGAGAGGATTCATACATCTGCAATGATCTTATCACTATGCTCAGACGTTTCATTTGTAATACAGTAATCTTTGAAAATTTAACATTCAGTTTAACTGTGTAGTCTATTTCTTCGGATTTTATTAACGCTATATATATATATTTTCCTTCACGTTCCCAGTGGAACATAGGGTTTCAAGCTAAAGGCTTGAAGTTTCTGTAGCAATGTTTATTTTACAGGGTGGGGTTGCTAGCCTCATGCCCAACCTTTCCTCTTCACCAGCATTATTTCTGACTAAGCGAGGTAAAGGAGTGCGTCGGCCGGGGATCGAACCCCGGACGGTGTGCATGGTCGGCGAGCGTCTTAAACGCTATGCCACCGACGCTGATATCTGATTTATTAAGAAGGGCACACTCAAGAGGATTAGGAATTCATATATTGCATAATCTCAGCGCTCTTTTAGGAGTCACAAGGTGAATAGATTTCTTTTTACCCGTTGTTATTTTTTTCAATACATTATACCTGAAGTTTTATAAACCGAAGATTCTATCTAAGTATTCTTTTGCATTTTACAATGTTTTAGAACTTGGTGTTCTTAAATGATACACCATGATGAAATTTTCTACAATACACTGTATCTTCACTCTGAAATTTCACTGTGGTTTCCATAAAAGATTGAAATACTGACATCATAATATACTGATTGGCATCGTGAAAGAGATGATAAACACGAAACTAGAAACACTACACATTCAAATGACAATCAATGTTCCCTGAATACGTCAGAGTGATTTGTTGTTTCCTACTTTTTCTTCTGATGCCCATTGAAAACTAATATACATGTAGAAATTGGGCAGTGTGGTAGTCTGTAATTTCATACTAATTTGTTCACTAGATATGTCACACAGTGAAACAGTATTATTTTCTGGATGACGTTTCGAATACAATTCATTGCTGTTCATAATCATATCTGTTATTACCACACAACTTCAAAACTTTCTTCTTATAGTTTTCTTTATTCTTTCCTATTTGTCGTAGAGATAGTAGAATTTTCCAGATGTCTAGGTCAGATGTTGAATCATTTCTATTACACGTATTTGCAGTTGATTCGATAAACAAAGCATGCTTTGCATGTCACTTATGCACAGAGTAATGACAACTCCAATAATAGGGAATTTAAATCATCAGTAGTACTTCAAAACAAAGAAGGAACCTAGGAAAACTTATGATGAATTCTTAGCAATGCTGGAATAAAAGTGGCATTCTAACCCACAAACTCAATCAGAAACAAGCTTTGCCAGTTAAAGGATCCTATGGAGCCAGTTAAACTAAACAATTTAGTTTACTTAATACCGTGAAATGATTGTCAGGTCAAATACATAGCGCAGCATAAAAACCTAGCAAAATCTAGATTATGTGACCCTAATAAGATAAAAAATCTGGAGAACAGTTCAGCTGCAATTACACACAACTATACAATAGGACAGGATAAGATGGCAGTTTTAAAATCTAATGTAACAGGGTCGAGGGAGAGATTGATGATGGAAACTTTATTCATCAAATGAACTGAAAGTATGTTTAATAGGAATGATTCAGCATCTCTCCTAGATGTGTGGAGAATTCTACTACACCTACGACAAATAAGAAGGAATAAGGAAAACTATAAAACGAAATTTTTGAAGGTGTGTGGTTACAACTGACATGACTATGAAGAGCAATAAGTTGTATTCGAAACGTCATCCAGTAAATAGAACTGTTCCTTTGAAAAATGTTTGTCAAATTTCTAAGAAATGCTACTTTTCATCAGTATAACTGGATCAAAAATGTTTCATAAAGTAGTAATATCCTCTTTTCTGTTCCACTAACTTCGCGGCACCTTTTCAAGACTGTGTTTTGTTGTCTTTGTAGGCACTTATTGTGTACGTTGAGAAATTCCAGAAAAGAATTTCGTCTCTCTCAATATCTACCACCAGCATTATTTTACATCTATTTGTCGCATTATCCTCTGTCTTAGGATTTCGCTTTTTCATTTTAACTTTGTAGCTGTGACTGGTTTAGAAGTACTAGTAAGTATTGTCAATTAAGCCTTGATTAACAGACAAGGACATGAATATCTTTTATAAAGCTCACAATATTTAGATGATTCAAGAAATGTGAAACCTGTGTTGTGCGTGAAAAAGGATAATTAACTTGGAACTTTGCTCACAAAAACGAGTAGTTCAAATTACTACACTTCATAAAGTCACGCAAAGCGATAGAAGAAAGGAATGTAATAGAACTACAATAAAAGAAAAATGTAGTTAGGTTTAGAGTAATGAGAGTTTTCGGCATCTCATTGGACATATGAAGTAAATATGTCTTCAGAGTTTCGAATCACTGATTCTTACTTTCACTTTCATCACCGACCCATGTTGACAGTTGTTGTGGGAACTTTAAGTCGGATCGCATTTAAACAACTTTCGCACTCTGTCATGTTTAGAGACTGCCAGTAGCAATCTACTTTCATCTATCAGTTCTGCTGAAGCTGAAGAGATCCTTTGGTTGTCACTAGCCTTTACGACTGTTTCTAAGGTAGATTGAAGATGAAGCTAGACTTTCTCAGGATAAGTGTTGCTTTGATTTTAGATATGTGTTTATAGTTATTTCCTCTCTAAGCATAAACTCCTTGTTCAGATAGCCTGTGTTATGGATACTCCAGTTACTGACAGTTATTTTCAAAATAAACCATGTAGAATGTGTTTTGATTATCTTTAATTTGCATTCAGCTCTTGAAAAAAATGACAGCTGAACATTGAGAGTGTAACTAAATTTTAGACTGTCAAAGTAACCATAAACATTAAATTCAGTGCAACGTCAGATTAAACAATTAAGT
The DNA here is from genome assembly GCA_944472155.2 of Trichobilharzia szidati. Lineage (NCBI taxonomy): Eukaryota > Metazoa > Platyhelminthes > Trematoda > Strigeidida > Schistosomatidae > Trichobilharzia > Trichobilharzia szidati. The sequence continues at coordinate 99,871,045 of OX235271.1, read as the reverse complement.
GAACATAAAATGAAGTGGTTGTCAAAAATCAACATCAGTTGGTTTGTGATGAAAGTATGTTTAAGGTTTTGAATATACAGACGAAACTGAAATCATACAGTTACTGCTTGTCACAATCTTGAATTAAGAGCAATTACATAGGTAAGGAAGGTTACGGCTGTAATTATTCTCCCTTTACCTATAATAGTCACTTATTGAATACAATTACTGTTACGCATTCTTTGTACTTAAGATGGAAGTAATTCCTTATATTCATTAAAGGTTGCATAACTATTAGTGTTAACATCTGTCTCATCAACACAGCTACTATTTTTGACTCATCCTGAATACTTATTACATTACATTTGTTCCTTCACGTTCCCCTGTGGAACATAGGGCTTCAAGCTAGTGCCTTGAAGTTTCTGTAGTAGTGCTTATTTTACAGGATGGGGTTGCTAGCTCCATGCCCAACCTTTTCTCTTCACCAGCTTTTTTAGTTCTGGCTTAGCGAGGTAAAGGAGTGCGCCAGCCGGGGATCGAACCCCGGATCATGTGCATGGTCGGCGAGCGTCTTAACCGCTATGCCCCCGACGCACAATAACATTTACTAACAAACATTTTATCAGTCAAAATTTCTACTGTTTGATGTTACGTAACCTGAATGCTAATCAAAGTTTGACCCACTTTGATTTCTGGAATGTCTACTTACAAAATCTTACTAGTCTCAAAGTTATTGTTTTTATAGCTCAGTCTAACATTATTACTTCTACTTTAAGTAACATTACTATCTCTCTTTTATCTGTACAGCACACATCCGTTTAGTAGTATTCAGTTAGAAAATCAATAAGCAATTAACCTTACAGATAATCGTAAGACACTTTCATATTTGCAGTTTATTTTATCTTACAGAATAATTTTTTTGCACCAATTGGTAGAAAACTAACATTTTGGAATGCCTAGTTGGACTGTGACATTTAAAATGGTTTGAATATCATAGTAAATGGCAACAATGTTCGGTACTATTCCTTGATTATTTGATTTTGCATATCATTTACAAGTTTACGTGATAAAGTCAATTAATACCATGGAATAATACTACTGAAATACGTGCATAAATAGTAGTGCTAAAATAATGAGAATAAGTTGACAGTTGAACCTTTTTTATAAATAAATGTGACATGTAAATGAACATGTACATTTTTGGCGTTAGATTTAAATCTCGTAAGAGATCTTTCACATATTACACCAATATAATTTTATTGAAAAACAGCAACTGAAATACTGGAAAAATGGGATAATGAAAAAAACACAATAACCCTATGGCGTCTTATTAAATATTGACTGATTTTCAAACTATTGATAAGATACATTGATGCAATTAAACAGGTTTTTACGTGAATACAGTGGATCAGTTTCCATGCCAGCTGATTTATCATCCTGACATCTTCTCACCAGGTTATAAAGTAAGTTATTTGTAAATGAATCTTCACGATAATGATTTTGATCTACCGAAAGATAAAGTATACTGTGAAAGCTATAAGTGCATTGTGCTAATGAGTTCTAACTAGTGGAATTCTTTATTTTTACTACTGTGTTCGAAAAGAAATTAGCGCTAAAGAACTTGTCTAATTATTATTTGTTTTTTTAAAATTTTATTCCTTTACGTTCCCAGTGGAACATAGGGCTTCGACCTACAGTTTTGAATTTTCTGTAGCAATGGCTTTTATTTTTACGGGATTGGGTTGCTAGCTTCGTGCCCAACCTTCTCTCTGTACTAGTCAGTACTGGTTTAGCAAGGTTTTGGAGTGCGTTGGCTAGGGATCGAACCCCGAACCACATGATGCATGGTTGGCGAGCATTCTGCCCATTGTGCCACCAACGCACCAAGAACTTGTCTAGAATGAATGCAAAGTCTCCTTAAATATTAATAAAAACTCCAAACTAAGGAACATAACACACATCTTTTTCAACATTTCAACAAGAACATTTGTTGTTAATTTATCCTGTACATGAAAATGTGATGGAAGTGTATTCAGAGTAAGTTGTTAATGTTGAAGTAATTTCACTGCTGATCAAGCTTGTACCCTCATTGAACTTCTTGTACAGGTAAAGTCTAGAATTTTATTAATTTTTTAAGATAAATTTTTTGATAAGTATTAATGTAATGTAGCGTTGGTAAGCGCAATCAGCAATAAAGCCACTGCATAATATATGCATATATACCACCGCCTTCAACATTTATGATTCCAAAGGAAACTCGTAGTAGGCAGAGCACAAAAGTATTGAAATCGTTGTTATATTATTTCGAACAAAGCGTTATAAGATAGCAATGATTTTAAAATGGTGAGTAACAAAAGCTGGTATATTTTCATCGTTTTTTTCAAAATATTCAATAACTTAATCGTTTTGCTGTTGGTGCTGTACTATCACAATACCTGTAGTCCAAATACCGATGATGAGTGATCAGTCTCTAATCTATGTGACACTTATTCTAAACTGTAATATCAGCTTTTCAATGATAACAAGCTTTCTTACAAATGAATGTTATTAATTATTAACTTATATTTTCATATTCTTATCCCTTTACAGTTTGCTACATTAAAGTATACTTTTGCATAAAAATTGATTAGTTGTTTCTGGATATTGTAGTTGAGTCTAACCGAGTACATCACTGATGATTTGATCCTCAGACGAGCGAAACAGGCATCGTGGTTTTAGAGTACTTTCATGTGACTAATAAGCACTACTGATTGATGTGAATGATATCCGACTAATGATACAAACTAGTGGTTCGTATATCATCAGGACAGATCAAACCACCCTTTGACATTTTGTAGACACCGTTAACCAGATGTCTAACAGTAATATAATATACTGGAACTTAAAAGGATTCCATTAATAAAAGTTGTTTTCAAAAGATAAATAAACAGGAAGCACTTTCATAACATCCACATAACACAAAATTAGTTCTTGTTTCAATAACAGGCATTGGAGATATTTATAAACCACACTCTCATTATTTAAATATGTATCATACTACTAACAATAGTATGTAAACAGAGTTTCATTTCTTCACTTTGCCGATGTAAGGTACATTGATGTAAACATTAGACATTCACAAAAATAGGCAGATTTTAAACTATCTCACACACATCACTGAGAAAACTATGAATGTACAACTTCATTGTTTATTTAAATAAAGCATAAATAAATATTCGTGAAGAGTAGGACGAAGCCACTATTTATTTCGTTGGTTTATCCTAAGTTGCGTGCAACCTAACTAGAACCTATACTGAAGTCAGGTTGGTTCCCACTTATACTCATACTCTGGTGCAATCAAAAGTTGATGGATACTCTTCCTATATTGACTCTAATTGTATATACAAGTTTACATGTATCCGCGTTAGAATTTACACTGCGAAAACAGAAAGATGGACGTATCTTCGATTCTCTGAACATGTACCAGAAATTCTACGTCTCTAGGGATCAAATGTTTTGAAAAGTGATATTGCCAGATATCTCGTTGATATGAAGAACACCGTCAAATCCTTCAGCATTATTAATAGACTTAACTTAACTCCCCTCAAATTAGCCAAGGCAATCGCTATCAAACGTTTAAAACCTGATTTATATGTTCGGAAAGATTCATTTATCAGCTTTTCCTTGCTCTGGAAACTCAGAATCTAGTCTATCCTTCTCATTTGATTACATGATCTTTTGCTTTAACGTAGGTTAGTTTATTTCTTTTTGTTTTCATGATGCAGTAAACTTACCACACTATTACGCAACCACTTAGTTGCTTATCATCAACTTCTTACCTCTTGTACTGATTGTGTAACTCAATTTCCAGTGCATCCGACAGTTCATTTTGTGTTGAGAAAGTTGTTTAAAGTTTGAACTCTTTGCATAAGTTAAACAAATGTAACTTCTGAGTACTCTTTCAAATTTTGCGTCTTTGCTAATCACAAGTCTTGTAAACCTTGCAAGTATGTTGAAATCTGTCTGTACAAATACATAATTAACTTTTGAGTCATGCATAGTTGAATAAAGACCAACGAAATGAGTGACAGCCTCATCTTATTCTTCATAAACATTTGGTTTTGCTTTATTTAAATTTATCAACAGGAATAAGTGTCTGAAATTACTGTTTATATTGTGGAAATGTAAACTGCTTGCTATATACTATCACTCCATGAATAAAAGCGAATAAAAATACGCTAATGAGTTCCATATTATTGTGTCTATTGAATATATCACACAGTGAAACAGTAGTCAAATATTGGATGACTTTCTGAACTCAGTTAATGGTTCATAGTTATGACAGTTGTAACCGTACAACTTCAACGCCAGATTTTTATAGTTTTCATTATTCTTTTCCATTCACGGTAAGGTTAGAATTCCAGGGATACGCAGGGTAAGTTTAGGATTATTTAAATCAATAAATAAAGCCTCTGTTGTTATTCTGCCTCACTCTTTTCACCCTGCTATATTACAGTTTAGAAGCGTCATTTTATTCCATCTTATTGTGATGCTACGTGTAACTTTGCATTCGGTGCTATGGCTGGGATCTTTTCTGAGTTTCTTATACTCGTAGGGTTGATTTTCTCGTACATTTAACTGCTTATTAAAGTTAATACAGTGCTCACGAGCTGACTGCATCATTAGTTATTTGTGTTCAAGAAAGCTTATTCTGAAGATAATGATAGTAATAGTAAACTTGCCTTTTAAGAAATTACAAATGACAAAGTAATAGACTGATATAGAAACCTAAGTAGAAGTGCGTCGATTCATACTTCGAAACACACACACACAGGAAAATGGATAATATATGAAAGTGTAAATCATTCAAGACTGCTGGATAAACGGAAAAAAACAACTTTTACAATTTAAAAGTTAATAAAAATTGGAAGTGCTACTGTAAATTAGTTTGAAACACTTATTTCTTTACCTACCAAGAATCAATAACTTCAGAACTACACGACTTTTTATATGATTGGAAGAACAAGACGCCAGAAAACAGACAGTTGTATATATATGCAAGTTTTTCATAATTTGATCAAAGTCTACCAAATCACTTTTTTCTTCTTTGAGAAAAAATGTATATCAACCACAGTTTAAAAAAAAATTAACTCTGCGTAGCGCATTAAATTACATTGTCTTTCTGCTAATAATAACATATATTGTGTAGAGTGAAATCAATGACTGTGCAAGACAAGTGCTGTTATTCTATACTTCTCTGACAAAATATACAGATTGACACTTGATTTGCATTTTAAGCAAATATATATGTGTGGCGTACACATATTTAAGCAATTAAGAAGTAATCAAAGTGTATGTACTGATATCAAAAATTGTAAAGATATCAGTAACTCATAAATTAACAAAACTCATTTGTTTTTTATAAAGAAAAAAAAGGTGAATGGTGATAGGAATCAACATTGTGATTTGTGTAAACATATTCGGGTGACATACTACTGACAAAAATGAAAAGTAATACAAACCTTAACATCAGCAGATAACGAAGAAATGGATGATCGAGCTGATCCCTATAGAAAAATAATAAAATAGATGTTCTAAACTGGAACGAAAACAGGGAATTCCTAATTCTTTATTTTAAACTAAACTAGTAGTCTACTGAAATGCTTAACTACTGGGCTATTCACTACGTGAGAAAAAAACAACGCGTTTCCACAGAAGACATTATCTCTTAGTTTTAAATGATAATAGGGAATGAAATGAGGTGTTTCCTGTGGTTATTCATTCTATGCATAAGCGCATATATATATATATATGTGAACGTACAGATATAATTATCTGAAAAATATAATCAGGAAAATTAGAATCTCCCCATTGAATAATAGCAATGCATTAAAGTAGTGCAAAATAACAGTAAACGTGATATTTATAAGTGAGCATTTCGCCTGTGGATTTATAATACTAATCAGAACAGTAAAGCAGAAGTGAAAAGTGACTGAAACGTCTTTGAATTATATATATATATATTCTACAGTTTCGTTGACAGATTATTTATGTATACCAGGTGGTAAATAAATATGCTAAAAATTTCCACATTGTTAAATACTCTTGACACGAAATTCCATTGAGATCATGTTAAAAATTTTATTCACTTTATGTTAAATAAACTATGGATTTCAGATGAAATTTGAGAAAATTTTCACAGGGAAAAACGATATTATTTCCACATAGGGCAAAACAGATGCTGGAGAAATTTGTTATTTTTGGCTGACCTAAAACTAGCGGAGGTGCATTTTGAATTTAAAAGTATATAACTGATCAAGAGGTCAAGGTATTTTTTAAGCTACTAATGCAACGGTAGAATTTTCGGAATTCGGTATCTTCATATAGCCAAATTATGTACACCTTATCTTCAACGCATCATTTGCACAGGTTTTTCTTGTTGTGCTACTTTTGGCCTTCATATTGTGTTTCTTTGTGTTCCTTTCACGTCTCCGTGCTATTTGATGTTTTTAGGCCAATGAAGGTCTCTTTATATACTACTGATAAATCTTATTAGTAGCACACGCCACACTAGCAATGAAAATATTTCGTATTATTGTTTTAACATTTTACGAAGTGTCAGATATGAGATGATGGAAAATCTCATTAAAGACCGTCAGTCCAACAGAAAAGAATACAACAAAGATAGAATACAATAGCTCACAATTTCCAATGTTTGTTATGTTTAAGTCCTTTGAAGTTCAATATTTATAGGTATAAAAATTGTATGCTATAATTTACGCTCTGAAGGTGAACTCAGAAATTTCCATGGTACAGACTATAGCGGAATAATTGATCGGAAAACCTTCCTGATCAATGTATTTCCACACTGATGCTTATGTGAATATTTCAACTAAATGTGTAGTTATTTCCTGTCTTCTCCTTGACCCGTGCATGGTCGTTCCAACATGTACATATCTTCTTTCGATTTAATCCTTATTACTAGTCTTTGTTTCTGGTTGATTTCCTATTCTTAATGTTTCACTATTCTATTGGATGACGATGGACTGTTGATGATAACATATTGTTTTACAATCGTGATTTTGAATGAATGAATTCGAGGTTACGTTGAGGGAACATTTTGATCTTGGGCTACCAGCGTGAAGCGTGTTTGGTGTATTTGACTCTTTTCAATATTATGTTGGGAATAATGTATTCCCTAGTACTTCTTACGGATCATTCTTGTCACTTAATTTTGTTGTGTGTTATATATTTTGTATCAGAGAAACTTCTGGACTACATAGCTGCCTAACGGCATTATTGACGTATTTTTGCGTTTTTGACGAGTTATTATTGTTTAATAATATCACACATTTTATGACATTTAACAGTCTTTTCGCTACCGTTAAGATATTTTTGGGATTGTTACAGAAGAATTTCATCGATTAGTTCCCAGTGTTCAGATCAAGACACTTGGGTTTTTGGTAACTACACAGATATCAAATGGGTAAACACTGCCTCACCCAAAAAAGTAGTTAACATTCAACTTAACATTTACTAAAACTGTCATCGAACTGAAAAGCATTAACGAGAACATCGTGTACAGTTGGAAGAAAAATGTCAATAACTTCCAGAATATTTTATCTGAAATAGTAAATATTTAATTCTCTTTCTGTACTCAAAATCATCAGTCCAAAATACAGAAATATTGTAAAATCAAACTACTAATTTAAATATCCTTTCTAGATTCTTAGTTGGAATGAAAATAGTCCACTATATGAATACAAATGCTCGAGAAAGGAGGATCAATTGGTAATTTAATATTGATTTCATTATGTTACTGCCGTTTATCATTTCATTGAATGTATGTGGATGTACGTAGATACATCCATATAGACAGTCAGCATCTTATTTGATAACTCTCTTACAAACATTAAAAATGAAAGACACTGTCTAATGGACAGAAAATTAAAAATTGTGGCTATATTCCAACTAGCTGTTGGCTAATACAGAAACAAAAATTAGTGAATCCTTGCTAACTAAAGTGGTTCCACTGAGTCAGAATTACATCAAATTAAATAATTAATATATCTAAAAGAGATAATGTTAAAACAGTAAGCACTGGACTAAAATCACACGAATAGCGCAAAATATAAGCAGTGTCAGTGGTAAATCCACGTACATAAAATCAGCATATTATCGTGAATGTTTATTTGTGTACTAGAAGAAGGAAAAGTGAGCTCACGATTATAAGCACTGCAACCTGCTTTCACCTAGTATGATGACTTACCAATTTAAAGTTTCTTAAAGCTCTCTTTCCATCGTCATTTTCGTAAGCCTAATTTTACAAAATATTCACGTATAATAATAAATTTCATAAAAGCGTATATATTAAATTGAATATATAAACCTTGAGCTTTAATTTGTCATATGCAGATGTTAGACGTCAAGGGATAAATAGACATTTTAAGAAACATTAAGAAAACCTTAAGATGAATTCTGCGAACCTGCAGAGTATCAAATTACCACCTAACCCAATTGATAAGCATTCTCCATTTCAGCTAATAAAAAATTAAATAATGACAGAAAGCTAAAAAAGAAACGATTTTGAAATGGAAAGCTATACGATTAATAGTTTTTAAGTAACACTGAAAAACACCAATTTAATATAATTAACTAGTTAGCTTGTTTTCTAGCCAGTCCCAAGCCCGGGTAAAGAGGGAGGGTTGGACGTCTGGCTAGCAACCCTACACCACAAAAGCTATTAAACCGCTACAGAAACTTCAACACACAGAAAATATATTAAAAATATGAAAAAATTCAAATGACAGTCTTATTCTTCGCTGGAATCGGAGAGGCGAAATGACATAGATGTCTGGGGAAGGCCTTCGGGAAGTCAGTCAGCCGATATGTCTTCTCTCGATGAAAACAAGAATAAGAATGGGGACATAAAAAACTCGTACAATGTACGAGGCTAGGAAGGCTGCCTAAGTAGCCAAGATATGGTATAGAAGTTCTAGGTGTCTGTGAGAGCAGATGGAATGGATGTGGACTGTCAAAATTGTCAACTGGAGAGTCAGTAATCTACTCCGACCTGGTCATCCAGACGACAACCACGAACACACTGAGGCAGTGAGTGGCTATCATGACATCGCCAGTGGCAGTCAAAGCCCTAATGCAGTGGGAACCAATCTCTCCCTGCAGGATCATGGCAGCAAGATTCAACTCAAAAGTAAGGAAGGTCACAATTAGCATGCGATGCTACGCATAATGCTACAAACAACGCGGGACAAGAAAAGAAAGTGGAAATTTACAGACAACTGCAAACAGTAATGGACAACATCCCAAATGGTGACATCAAAATCCTTATGAGCGAAATGAATGCCAGCCGAACAGGAAGAAGACAATACAGGAAGATAACTCACCATGGGTCAAGAGGCTGTCGCTCGGAGAAATGAATGAGAACGGAGAATAATTCGCAGACTTCTTTGCTTTCAACGATTTGGTGGTTGAAGGGAGCGTGTATAAACACAAGGATATACACAAAGAAACATGGATTTCGTCTGACGGACATACCACAAATTAAATGGATTTCATATCAATATTGCTCAGGGAAGTGGAAACTCAGCTTTCTGTATACAAATTCAAGAAGGGGAGCAGATGTGGATTTAGACCATCAACTAGTTCAAGGAACCTTCAAGGTGAAGCTGAAATCCATGAAAACAAATGGAGACAGACCACAATTCAAGTTCAACATTCAGAATTTGAAGGACGGAACTGCAAGAGATACTTTCACTACAGATCACATCAGAGAAAAGTCGGAGACACTACGAGGCATCACTCAGGAAACCTGCGTAGAAGGACATTGGATTTCTCTAAGGGCGATATTCAAGGAGACGTATACATCCGTTCTAGAAAGAAAGAAGAAACAAGTCAAGGAATGGCTCTCAATGGACACCTACCTTGAAGCTAATTAGAAGAGAGGAGAATGCTGGAAGAGAAGACGACGCAATGCAAAGATGGACGAGAGAAGGAGAAGCTGAGTTCAATGTACACTGCACTGAATAAGGAGGTGAAAAAGAGTGCTAGGAAAGACGAAAGACAATTCTACGACACACCGACAACTGAGGCAGAACAGGCATGCCACAAGCAGGTAAAAGAGACCTCAGAACATCATATCAGATAACCAGATCTCTATCTGGGAAGAGATCAACCCAGACGGTGAAACTAATAAATGATGATCAGGGGAACCTGATTACCAAGGAGAAGAAACAAATAAAACAATGGGCTGATCACTATAAAGGACTCTTGAATCAACCATCACCTACAAGTCGTTCAGAAATACCACCACTGAAAGCACGCATAGAACTGCTTGCCAGTGGACACCACCTCCAACGAAAGCAGAAATCTAGAATGCGATCAAGCTGCTGCAGTCCATGAAAGCAGAAAAACCAGAGGGAATTTCCCCCAAAGCAATGATAACGAATCCAGAGGCTGCCGCAGATGTGTTCACGCCATTAATGCAAAAGGTTTGGAAAAAAGGAAACTTACCTTCCAGATTGGAAGAAAGGCTGGCTACCTCGTCAAGCCGCCAAAGAAGGGCGACTTAAGCCTCACTCTGCAAGAACTGGCGTGGAATAATTTTCTTCTCCACGCCAAGCAAATACTGAGTCACGCCATCCTGGTGAGAAGAAAGGATGCACTGGATACAGAACTCCGCCATACCAACCAGTACAAGCTGGATTCAGGAAAGGCAAATCATGTGCAGATCAAATTGCAACTCTACGCATTGTACAGAGTAGCAGTCAAACATGTACCTGAACTTCATCGACTTCGAGAAGGCCTTAGACAGACAGCGCTGACCGAAAAGTAATTTGGAAACTATTTCAACACTACGGCGTGCAGTTCCCAAGTCTTCATCAACCTAATTCAACAGTTGGCCATACGACAATGCCACGTGTCAGGTGATCCACAACGAAAAATCAGTGAGGCGTTCGAAGTGCATACAGGAATAAGACAAGGCCGTTCACTACTATTACAGATGATATTCTTAATTGTGGTGGACTGGATTATACGTCAGACTGTGAGTTGGGAGCAAGGAGACAGGAATACGCTGGACCACTGATAAGAAGACTCTAGAAGATCTGGATTTCGCGTGTGGATGATTTATGTTTAATATTACACAGACTCGGAGATGTGCAGGCGAAAACCAACAAACTGGCTGAATTGGCTGGCAGCTAGGACAGGACTCCATGTGAATGTATAGATGACGGAGGTGATGGAGATAACCGCTCACCACTAGCGACAAAAACCAACACCAATCACCATAAACGGGAGAGATTTAACAGAAGTTACCTCCTTCACTCATCTAGGAAGTATCATTTCAACTACAGGCAGTCAGAATGGATGAAGATGTCAAAGCCAGCCAGCCAGAATCGGAAAGGCAAGATACGCCTTCATCAACTTGAAACCAGTTTGGAAGTCTTCTGCACTCAGACAGAATGAAGAACAAGATTCAGATTTTCAACACCAATGTCAAATCGACCTTTCTTTATCGTTCAGAAACTTGCACTGCCGACAGCCCAGAAAGAATTAGCAACAAGAAACTCTGGCTGAGAACAAACCAACCAAGAGCCGATCACTCAACAAATATGTAGGAGAAAATGGAGATGGATCGGGCATGCGTTGAGGAGGCCATCATATGACATCACGTACCAAGACCTCGAGTAGAATCCAAATGGGAAGCGATGAGTGGGTCGTCAGTGCGAGGGTCACATGGAGGAGATCGTGCGAGAAGGATATGAGAGATTATCGTCAATCGTGGACGGAGCTGAAGATTGGAGATGTGTTGTTGAAGCCTTATGTTCCACTCGGGACCCAAGAGAATAATAATTACTTAATATGATTTCGAAATCGACTAAGTACACACCATTTAAAAAGTTTTTGACTATAGTGAGTTTTGCATTTGTGTTGTAGTATATTCACTCATTTTCATATATGTCAAGGTATATGATACCACCTTCCATAACTTGTCACTGAAAGGTATAGAATAAAAGGTACTGAAAAGTAAGTTAGGCCACCTAAATGCGAATTTATTGTATAATGGGTCCTACTAAACACGACTGACAAACTGAAGGCATGGGACTAACTGATATATCTCTCTTTTCTGAATGCCTTTAAAACACCCTTTTATTATTAATTATAATTAATTATTACTTATTTTATTCCTTTGTGTTCCCAGCGGAATATAGGGCTTGAAGATTGAGCTTTGAGGTTTCGGGAGCAGTGACTCTTTTCTTCATTTTATGAGATGGAGTTGTTAGCTTCACACCCAACCTGACCCCTTTACTGGGCTCACTATCAGTACAATGAGTGAGTGCGTCGGCCTGGGATCGAACTTCACACCATATGCTTAGTTGGAGACAACTTTACTGCTGAACCATCGACTCACTTTGTTATAAAATAGTAAAATAATCGGAAAATACCCAAACAGAAGAGCTTAGATCTTTTGTTAAAAAGCTTAGGAGACAAACATGTGGGGTATATCATCTTTTTTCAACCAACTACTATACACATATAAAGAGCCATTTTGACAAAAGCCATCCAGATGAAAAAATCATAGATACAGGATAAAAATAGATGGATACTGGTGACTGATATCTTAATTAAGAGAAAAAAAGCCTACTACAATGAATGTCGAACTGCTTTTTCCATTTTCACTCTTAACTTTAAAAATAAAACCCTGGAAAAAACTCTTCTTTTTAAGAATAAAAAGAAATTCTTGAATATCTTAACTGAAAACAATTTAAATGACATCTACATATCAAAAAATTAATTATTGGTTTGAAGAAAAATCTTTATTTATAAGTGAGAAATTAAAACTGAAAGATTTCAGGCAGTAAGAGAATAAGAAATGTATGGAGAATTTTTGAATTGGTAATGAAAGCTATTTTCTCTACTTTTAGAGTACTGCGCGACATGCGATTAAAGATGAATAAAAACATTCAAGTGCGTTGATGGTCCAATGATAGGATGCTTGCCGACCACGTATATGACCATGATTCAATTCCTGGCCGACGCACTCCTTAACCTCTTTAAGCCGATATTAAACCCGGTAAATGGAGATAGATGGGCTTTAGATTAACAACCATACCCTGTGAGAAAAACACATCACTACTGCCAAAACTCCAAAGCTTAAGCTTGAAGCCCTATATTCCACTAGGAACTCAAAGGAATGAAAGAAACACATCTAAAAATTAATCAGGCAAAGTCCTTCAAAGGATGAGCATTACTGAGACCTATTCAAGTGTTTATAAATGAATACTATTAAAGCATTAATTTTTACAGATTATTTCTCTCAGTAGAAGACGAAGATTATTAGTGGTTAGTAAAAACAAAAAGCACATTCCCAATTAATTAAGATCCACAGAAGCGTTTTAAATCATTTATGTTATATTAAAGTTATAAAGAAAAGCTCAATTTACCAGTAAAATAAAATAAATATTGAAATGAAAGAATAATAATTACTTTTGTTTGAAACGTAGTAAATTTCTACATTGATAATATAAATCTGATGATAAGGTGAACTGTTTAGAAAGATGTCTATGTTCAGTCTTCTCTATATGTGACCAATAGATTTCCATCCAACTAACTGTAGTGTGTAACTATAGAAATAATAAATGACATTTACTACTTTCTGTGCATCGATGGCATAGCGGTAAGGATGCTTGCTGACCATGCACATGGTCCGGGTTTCGATCCCCGGCCGGCGCACTCCTTTACCTCGCTAAGCCAGAACTAAAGCTGGTGAAGAGGAAAGGTTGGACCTGAGGCTATCAACGTCATCCTGTAAAAATAAACCCTGCTACAGAAACTTCAGGCCTCTAGCCTGAAGTCCTACGTTCCACTCGGGAACGTGAAGGAATAAAAAAAACTATTTTTCAGCCCTAGTATTTGTTACATTCCCCGCTTTACTGTAATACTAGTTCGAAGTTCTGAAACTATGTTTGGAATTTTTATTATCCAATGACACCTGGCTTGGTGACCACATTTCAGACTTGATTGATGGGATTCACCCAGCACTAAGGACTAGAAAACATAACATTGGTTCGTCTCGAGTATCTAATTAATTTATTCACTGCAGTTCTACAAAACATCAACCCCTACGAGGATAGCTCATTAGTAATGTCCCTGAGTGCAACACTGGGTGATGCGGGTGAGAACACCAGTGGTAACATCTGTTCCTTAGATGATGCAAATAACGCGTGCTGACTAAAGCCAGGAAAACTAGATAAATGGTCTCCTGTTGACTGCCTTCAACTGTCCAACACAATTATTTTGCCCCACATAGTAACTACTATACCTAGTGCAGTCAAATTAGTTGCTATGATCATGTGCTGAGAAAGATAGCCTTCCTTTCCTCCATAAGCTTACTTTTTAATCAAAAATTATATAATTATTCAATCATAATACACTCATAAGGACTTATAGAATGAAACTAAATGATAGCATTACATTACAGCGCTTTTTTTATCAAGACAAAAATCTATCATCAGGATCTAAGATTAAATTCTCTTAACAAAGACACAAATTCTTACATCACAATTTTCATCATACACATATATTTGCATAATAAAAACTGTGATTAAGGCATGTATTATCTTTTCATAGGAAACTGTAAACAACTTACAGGATTAACACCCTCAGGTAGGTATCCTAAAAATATAACAGTGAACGATTAGTTAAGCAATAAAATTTTCACTAAAATGTGTGCACAATATGCAAATCATATATATATAAGTATTTATCCGTACACTAATATTCAATAATCCCATTTGTTCTGAATGAGAGACAAGAAGAGTGCTGACCATATGGGTAGGCACTTTTATAAGGTGATTGTACAACTAAAAAATAGTTGAACACATTACAGTCTTCTACTGTGTCGAATAATGGTTTACAAATGTTTGAAAGAAGTCGATTTACACTTTGCTATTAATAATGTCCTTAGTTCACTGAAAATAAATACTAAAGAAAATCTTTGAAATGATAAATTCAAATTTCCAACAATCTATCTCTAACTCGGTGATTTACACCAAGTTTAAATGTCGCCTCTTAAACATACTTTTAAAAATTAACAGAGAGTAAGTGAACTCCACATGTGTCCGCAACATCCAGTGCCAATCACCATCAACGGGAGGGATTTGAAAGAGGTTACTTCATTCACTTATCTAGGGAGCATTGTCTCAACTACAGGAGGAACGCACGAGGATGTCAAATCGAGAGTCGGGAAGGCGAGAAACACATTCATCAACCTGAAACCAATCTGGAAATCTTCGTCACTCAGCATCAACAACAAAGTGATTCGGATTTTCAATGCAAACGTCAAGTCAGTCAGTTCTTCTATACGGATGAGAAACTTGGCGGGTCACAAAGAATATTTCCAACAGCCTGTTGCAGACCTTTATCAACAACTGTCTTCGCTCTATACTGAAGATCAGATGGCCGGAAAGAATCACCAACAAGAAACTATGGGAACAAACAAAACGAGAACCGATAGCCCAACAAATATGCAGGAGAAAGTGGAGATGGATTGGATACTCGCTGAGGAGGCCGCTGGGTGACATCGTGCGTCAGTCCCTCGAGTGAAAGCCGAAAGGGAAACGGCGAGTGGGACGTCCAAGAGTGACATGGAGGAGATCGTGTGAAGAAGAGTTGAAACAGTATGGACTAACATGGATGCAATTGAAAAATACAGCAGAAGACAGAAGTAACAGGGAGACGAGTAGTTGAAGCCCTATGTTCCACTAGGAACCCAAGGGATTAATAATAATAATACATAATAAAGTTCTACTTATCAGCTGAATTTAAGTGCATAGTCAGTACTGTATATACCAATACCTAGTATGATTGGTTGAAAACTACTCATGTCAGCATGTAGTGTTTACAAACTATATTGAGTTGATCTAAACACTATACAACCGTTTCTATCGTTCGAGGCCTATTACATCAGTCGTCTACCAAGATTGAGTGAGGTCAGAAAACGGAATCATCTGAACCCACTTGACTTCTAACTAGCTAGATGAGTAATGCATAGAATAAATTATACATTCTGAAATAAAAATTTACCACAGTTTTCTTCTGGAATACAAAATATCCTGATGACACTAGCAAGTCGTACTCGCTGATGTGAGTAATTCCTAATTATTAACATTAATCAGGAGTATATGGAGTCTTGCAGCTTCACCTATTTTCTTGATTGATTCCTATTATATCATATATTGTTGATCTACATATTTCAGGTTTCTGAAGAAAACGATACACTCATAGAAAAAAATCGTCTACACTAAAGATTTTTTGTATTGATGGAAAGCTAAACATCACCACTTGAAATATGCTCACAATTAAGTAAAGAATGGTAAATCCAGGCCAATGACTCAGTCACAAAGAAAGGAACAAATAAATATTCAAACATATCCAAGATCAAAAGAAATCCCCAGTAAATGCATAGTTGATAAAAGTATCGAATTCAGTATCTTATGCAACAGCAGTGAAGACACCATTTCTAATGACGTTGAGAATTGTGTTTAATGGAATTTGGATTCAGGAAACCATAAAGTTACTGAAGCATTCACAGTATGAGTTATAGATGTTTCGTATCATAGTATTGCATTTCTGTAATAGTGCAATCCTGCAAACATGAAATTTTTGACAAATCAGCCAACCTTTATATATATGAACAACTGTTTGAAATGAAAAACTCTACCCTAATCTACCAAATATATTCCCACTACACAAAGAATAGCAAAACAAAGTGAATAGGTGCTTGTAAAATTAATCTTCCTTATGTGATCAGAAAAGTAACACTGACTGGTAAGTGTGATGATAGTTTATGCAGCAAGTACCTGGAAATCTAACATTTAATGACATATAAACACACATCCATTATCAACAAACACAAGTTGGGGAGAAGGAGAAAAAATTTACACGAAATGACCAATTTTATCATTAGACACATAACACAGAACTTTAAGGCAAGTGGTAATGAATCTTTGAAACTGTCGATCATCCTACAAGAAATTAACATCTTAGAAACAATGGTGACTTAGACAGAGCAAATGCAGATTACACAGGATCTTTTCCTACACTACCAATTTCTGGATGAACAACGAACATGCTGTTTAATAAATGGCAACTGGGCTAAGAATCAACGCACTCAGTCATGTTATAGACCAGCTTTCTGTAGACAAAAATCAAATAGCTTATCGTATCCCGCTTCCCGCGATGAACAAAAGCAAACAACTAGGGATGTAACGTAATGTCGAATAAATTAATACAAGTCTTCCTAGCCGCACAGTGTTTGTAAATCAATCTATTAACAACTACCACAATGTAGTATCTCAACAGTTCTATCTAAAGTTAATCAAGGACAGAGTTAGTGGCTTGTATATCACTTGAACTAGGAAGATTGATTCCAGAAAGGGTAGAATTTTCACACACAAAAAATGATTAAAATATCTGCAGAACAGAAAAGTGTTATGCAGTACACTGCTGTTGATAAACTTGAGTAAAGCAGTGAGAATAGCTTTAACAGCTTTTGTAGAAAATAGTTCACATTTTTGTCATCCTAAAGTCATTTCACGCCAAAATCAAGGCATGCTTTAATATGCTGTCTGTTAAAAAAATATCCACAATAGACAAAATGTGATAGGTATCGCTCCAATGGAAATCAACTTTCCACCGCATGTATTTCAAATGTCAGTATAAATAGACTAGATATTAGGTATCAACAATAAAATACTTATTTTGTGCATCGGTGGCGCAGTAGTATAATGCTCGCCGACCACGCATATGGTCCGGGGTTTCATCACCGACCGACGCCCTCCCAAACCTCGTTAGGCCAGTAATAGGACTGGTAAAAAGGGAAGGTTGTGCATGAGGCTAGCAACCCCATCCCATAAAAGTAAACACCACTGCTACCGAAACTTCAAGTCTCTAGTTTGAAGCCCTATGTTCCACTGGGAACGTCCAGGAATAAAAACAAAACAAAAACCAATCTTTAAATTTTAGATATAAGCGCCTTTTAGGCCCTATAAGTTTTTAAACTGTAAATGAATGTATTTAATTGGTGGATGGTGACTAGCAGTGGAATCCAGGATGCGCATCTCGTCCTATTTGGGACTTGTCAGCTGGATGCACCTGCATTTCTCAGTGAGTGATGATGTTCCCACCGAGGCTCGAACCCAGTGACCATGGTTTCAAACGCCAAAGCGTTATCCACTAGACCACTTGGGCCACGAAATGCGCATCCTGGATTCCACTGCTAGTCACCATCCACAAATTAAATACTAATTAAATGCCCAGACATCGTCGAAGCATCTGCTCAAGAAGCCGACATGTCAAGCTGAGACCGAGCACTTGGGTCCAATCAATCGACGGGAAAATCCAAAAATTCAATTAAATGTAAATGAATGTATCGTTACCTGCCCAATATTGTTCAAATTCAGCTTCATCAGAAATATGACCTTTAACATCTGGATGCCAACGTTCAGCAAATAAAATAGCCCGAAGTACATCATACTGATCATTGCCTTGAATACAATCTTGAGAAAGTGCAAACTTTGCAACTTCATCAAGAGCTTGACCAAGTGTAAGTGCATCACTGTGTATAATTTTCAAGTCTGTTGTAAAAGAATAACACAATAGAAATTTATCCTAAATATATTAAAATACACCTGTAGTAAAATAAATAAAAACAAAGAGGTAGTAAAAAATAATTAGTGGATGAAAACAAAGTCCAAGTAATAGTGTATACCTAGACTTGCTCAAGAGAATATACCCGCTGATATTGATTAAACCTACCTGAGTACAAGTAAGTAATTTAATGTCAGCTAATCTACTAACAAACAGAATTTGACCGATAAGGTGTGATGTAATAAATTATGACTCATGTTAGGGGGTTTAAATTTCTTTTTAATGATAATTTTGAAAATACGGAAATCAGTCAAGTCAAAAACAAAAAAAATTGTAAAATTAGCACTACACTTTTAAAGTATGGTTCAGTCATTTAATGGAAATATGTTGTGTAACAGAACCGCAAAACTGACTTCAATAATTTTCTTATACATACTTTCAATATACTTCTTTGTTATATGTGAAGGACAGACTGTGAAGTGCATCATCTCTTTCACTATATGTGCACAAGAAATGGGATCAGTAAGCATTAATTAATAGTGAAACCAAAAGAACATGAAAGAGAAATGATCAGTTTCTGCAGAGATTATTCCAATTTCCTAGTGCTTTTTAATTCATATGGATGAAAACTATGTTAAGTGTCAGCTACAACCTTTCATTTAAATGGTTCGGCTTTCAATACCTTCAGGATTATTATGATTAGTATGTATTCACAATACTTAGTTCATAAATCATACCATTCTTATCATTAACCTTTAGTCATATTTTTGTTCTCCTGTCCACAAGGCTAGAGCAAACTGAAAAGCCTTATTATGTCATGAAGGCTCCTTGAAAGGGTCTCTCAATATTACCAAGATTAATAACTAGAAGTTACATGTTTGGTGGTGGCTAGTAGTAGAATAAACGATGAACGTTCCATTCTATTTGAAATTCATCAGTCTGGTTTACCTCGTCCCCTGTAAGAGATAGTGTTCTCACTGAAATTCTAACCTAACGCACATTACTTCAAACACCTCAAAGCATTATTCGCTTGGCCGTTTGGCCATGGATTCTAATTCAATAAAATGTGATGAACAAAACACTCTAGTGTGTCATCAACCCAAAGATAAAGGTTCGTGCGTGAAATGTTACACTTTCTTGTCCCTTTAGAAATATCTTTTACAGGTTTCTACTTACTGTGCACTTTGAAGTGCGATATTATTGACAGTATATTTTATTTTGTCTAAAACGAAGTAAGGTTAAAATAATACAAGATGGCAGTGCATGAGACCAAAGTTAATTAGTCTGAGCTACATACGGTGGCGTGCTTTGCATGACCTCATCTCTTTATTCAGAGAAAAGGCATATTCTAATTTGATTATTGTGACCAAGATTTCTGACGAATTACTTTAGAATTCAAAGAGAATAAATTCTCCAATAGATTATCAAGCTAATTGAAAATTCAAAAAGGAAGATAACATCTATGCAAGGTCTAAACACCATCAAAACAACCAAACACTTTGTACTTAAGGAAAAGAGCCTCTTGTAAATATATATATGTAAAAGCACAGTCAAATGACTTCAATTTCTCATAAAACAACATTAATGGTGATTGTCAAAGTGATACTACATCGTTTGTCGATTAAAAGAATGACGCAGTGAAAACGCCCGCAAAATTTGTTGACTGTAGGCAGACAGATGTTGTCAGCAGGTTATGTAACACTTCTGATAAGTAATCCAAGATGTCACATCAAGTAGAGTAAAAGAAAACAGAAACATAGATGTTACCATGTAATGGTAGGTACACAAACATTACGCAACAGTTTTAAACGTTGTCAATAAATAACAAACACTCTTTCATTATGTGTTATACCAAATTACTTTATTTATTTATTTTTTTATTACAGCTTGATTCCACACCGTATCTTTTGGTACAGGTATGGAATTTTCAGCATGTGATATCGGTAGCCCAAATTTTGCAGGCCGACCATTGATATCAGGTATGCGTCGGCATAGGATCGAACCCCAGACCATGTGCATGGTCGGCGAGCGCCCTAACCGCTGTGCTACTGACGCTGCTGTAAAATCCTAATCCACTACAGTTAGCATACAGTATCAACTGCCCTTTAATATTAGAAAATATTGCATTTTATTCCTATAAAGCACTATATATCCCTAAATAATATTCTTTTTTTATTTTCTTGAAGGCATACTTGCTTGTACTGTATTCACCCTTATCAGCGTAAGAACATCTATATATTTTCCTTTTACAAGTTCATTCGTATTTACTAGTTAATATGTGTCTGTGTAAATATGTGAGGTCAATATCTTAAAGCACAGTTATACAGAAAATGTAGATACAGTATCAAAATGATTCACGGATATAAATAAAAGTCAGTAAGTATTATGATTAGCATACTAATAAGTAGTCATAATTACTACATAACAAACTGTCTACGATATAACATCATAGGCAATATAAAAATATATAAGAATGTGTCTACATTAGAATATGTACAAAATATCGACTGAATAAATGGAAGGGAAACAAACATCTGTATCATTCTAATATTCTTTATTTCTGTAAAGTTGTTTTTATATATAAAACAAAAGAAAGTAAAAAGTATAATACATTATTCAGTAATTTACAAACAATACACTGACTACTAAATAAACGATAAATTTCTTCTTGAACAGATATCATGTTACACTACCATTGAAAACTAAGAAGCATTGAAGAAAAGCCATTTCATGCCACTTAGGGATTATTCGACAGTGCACAACCATGGCTACATCAGAGATTTAGGTTATGGGGTCAGATCACCAATCTTTCAACCGCTAAGATGGAATCCAATCTAACTTCTGCAATTTTGTGAAACATTTAGCACCACGGCCAATCATTGTCCCTCGTGGATTTTTACCCGTACATCTGACTTAGTAGACACTACTGGTCACGACTTCTCACTAGAACTGCAGACAAAATCATGCTGTATTCACTAATAAGCATTAGATTAATTTTGAATGGGCCAAAGTTAAAATTTATAATAATAATCTACTTTATTCCAAAAACAGTACTTATAAAACAGAATGGAATTCTCAGCATTTTTCACAATATTGCGACTGATTTATTCAAAATATAAATTAAAATAAATTAACCAGAGAAATTTATTCACATTTAATTGAATTTTAGATTTTCCCGTCTCAGGTTGACATTTCGGCTTCTTGCGCAGATGCTCCGATGATGTCTGGGCATTTAATTAGAATTTAATTTGTGGATGGTGACTAGCAGTGGAGTCCAGGATGCGCATTTCGTCCTATTTGGGACTTATCATCTGGATGTACCATCCACAAATTAAATTCTAATTAAATGCCCAGACATCGTCCAAGCATCTGCACAAGAAGCCGATAAGTCAACCTGAGACCAAGCACTTCGTTCCAATCAATCGACGGGAAAATCTAAAATTAAATTAAATTAGTATGCCCCGTTGCAAAAGAGGTGGCTCTCGTGGCCCAAGCGGTCTAGTGGATAACGCTTCGGCATTTGAAACTATGGTCACTGGGTTCGAACCTCGGTGGGAATATCATCACTCACTAAGAAATGCAAGTACATCCAGATGACGAGTTCAAAATAGGACGAAAGGCGCATACTGGATTCCACTGCTAGTCACCATCCACAAATTATTCACATTTACTCTATAAAGCCAAAAATATTTGAAGTACATAATGAGAATAATAAATATAATAATAACAGTGGGTTTGTTTCAAACAGTATTGTTGATTCAGTCTGGAAAATTTAGCATGTTATAGATTATTGGATATAATGTACTGTTGATATAGCATGGTGAGGGGAAAGACAAAAAATAACAGTTATTACACAGCTTAAATGATGTTTACACTTATGAGAAAATAAAAGAAATTGAGAGGGTTATAAATATAAGAAGAACAATAAGAACAAAGCTTGGTGGAATAAGGATGGAGAGAAAGGTTTATTTATTAGTGCAAATAAGGTTAGTTAGTTCGTCCCTGACACTACTGGATTATTGGATTCTGTCCCACCGACAGAGCAGTCAACAGGCTTGTCTCGTAATCTGAGGGTCTTGGCTTTATACTTTGGAGAGTTCATAGATGCGTTCTGTTGAAGAGTTCTAGACTAAAACAGATATCCATTTCTCATAGCTTTTCAATGGTTACTTAACTGATGTCAGTTCATGATTTAATTGTAAAAACCTAAGTTTTAAAAGTACTTTTTGGGCATTATATTAAAATGAATTCTAAATAATATTCACACTAAGATGTGAACGGTCGGAAAAAAAATTATCCTAGTGTATGTGAAATTATCACTCAAAAATGTGGTGAAAATTTAATGAAAATTTTGATTTTAATGAAATTTTCACATCCATTTTCTTGGTGTAAATATATGTGTGTGTAAAATTTAATATTTAAAAAATGTAGATTATAAAAAAAAAGAATTTTTAATTAATCAACTTTCCATTAAACATGTATCAATATGAACAAAGTTCAATAATTTATATCTACATATTCTTAGTTGTTATATGAAAAAATTATACTCCTATCCACTATGTCACGCTATTTTGCATAGAATAATGATAATAATTATACAACAACTATCTATAAGAGAAAAAAGAAACTTTATGCAACAATAAATTCTGTAGTTCTGTATAAGAAATCAAAAAAACAATGAGAGATTAAGAAATTAATTTCCATTATACATTTTGATTACTCAACAATAGAATGACAACATGTTCAAAGTATGCAAATTCTACAAGTGACATATACATATATAAGTGCACAAAAGTGATATGCATGAATGAATTTTGGTTCTACTTGTATGACATTTAAATTACACTACCTTTTTAGTCTTTTAAAGAACAACTTATACACCATTTTGAGCGATTAGTTTTGTATCTTCTTTTTTGTATAGAACATTTTATTAAGGACAATTCAGTGTTATCAACTGGTCAGTTTAAGTATAACTAAGTGCAATAAGAATCTTGGTGAATTCATGCCATATAGGAAGCGATGAGTGAAGTTGTATTATAAAACTGTGATTACAAATGTAGCGTTGAATGGTATATGCGCGTAAGTACTTGGTTTCATTTAAAAATTAATTTCCATAAGGACTGTAATTTGTTTTGTTAAAATAAATTAAGTTGTCAAACATACTGATCCTTCTCCTCAGTTTTGAGAAACAAAAAATTGAAGAAGTGTATGTTATACTAATTAGTAATGATGGCCCACTTAAATCCCTGGGCTCTCTTAACAATACAAGAATAAAAGTGGCACTCAAACACACAAACTCAATTAGAAACAAGCTTCGTCAGTTAAAGGATCCTGTGGAGCGCTTAAAACAAAACAATTTAGTATATCAAATACCCCGCATTGATTGTCAGACCAAATACACAGGTCAAAGTAGTAGAACATGGTTAGTCAGACTAGGAGAGCAAAAAACCTAGCAAAATCTAGATTATGTGACCCTAATAAGATAAAAAATATGGAGAATAGTTCAGCTATAGCACTACATACAACTACACACAACCATACAATAGGATGAGATAAGATGACAGTCTTGAAATTTGACATAACAGAATGGTGGGGGAAATTACATGTAACAGAAGTGATTCATCACCTGTACCGAATATCTAGAAAGTTCTACTACTCCTACGGCAAATAAGAAGGAATAAAGAAAACTATAAAAACGAAAGTTTCGAAGTTGTGTGGTTACAGCTGATATTATTATTATAACATTAAATTTTGCTCGAAACGTGATACGGAAAATAATACTGTTTAACTGTGTGATATGTCTAAAAACGAATTAATATGGAATTACTGGACTACCTTATTTTCCATTTATTGAAATCTATCGCCTTAGCTTTACTTCATATGAGAGAAGAGAAAAACATGACTGAGTACCACAGAATGATTTGGATATAATAGTATTGTTTCAACTGATATATTACCACTTATTATTTTATTTAAGAATTCTTCACAAGGAGTATACACTTTTTTGATGTGGTTGTGTTCTTTGAAGTATGCGCTGAAGATGTCATCTAGTAGGGTGATGAAAGCTTCGCAAATTAACTATCCAGCTCACAGAACACAACCACATCAAAATCATCCACCTGAGCTACAAATCTTCTCCATCATATCTAAATCTTACGAGCGGAACACGCTTCTCTCTGTTCGAAAGTGGGAAGACTTCGCCAAAAGGCAAGGATCCACCAGAGAACAATTATTCTTTCTCCATGAGTGCCTTCGTCATCAAATCCTACCGATCAGTGTCGGATGCAAACCACCAGTCAACTGCCCAATGAGATGGAAATTGGCCGAACAAAGTGGAAGACGAATCATCAAATTAACGATTACAGACGCACATTATCGGATCAACAAATAATAAATCTCCAAAAAGAAAAACTAGAGAAAGCCCTCAACCAGGAATACCTGTCAACGCTGATCACCGCAATTACATTGTCAATTAGAAAACACAGAGAACAAAGACGAAGAGTCCTCAAAACCAAGCTAGCCAAGATTAGAAAACAACAACCAGACTATACACCTATCGACTGCGTGGTCAACCTATCAAAACAACCACTATCGAAAACGGAACAACAACTACTACAAAAAGGATTGAACTACAACACCGGAGATGCGTCGAAAACTGATTTCTTCGCTGCCCTTGAATCATTACTCAAATCATCAAACTTGAACGAGGAAACACAGGAAGAGAGACACCAAACAATTGTACCAATGGTCAAACAGAAAAAACAACACACACAACTGAACTCTGAAGAACTAAAGGCCCTCAAAAAGCTGAAAAATTGGAAAG
Organism: Trichobilharzia szidati; assembly: GCA_944472155.2. Taxonomy (NCBI): domain Eukaryota; kingdom Metazoa; phylum Platyhelminthes; class Trematoda; order Strigeidida; family Schistosomatidae; genus Trichobilharzia; species Trichobilharzia szidati. Next base: position 99,845,595 of record OX235271.1, on the reverse strand, counting down.
ACATCATCATTCTACCAGCCGACAAAGGAAGAACAACAGTAGTCATGGACAGAGAAGAATACACCAAGAAAGCTGAAGTATATACTTTACAATAAAACTCACTGAGAATTCTGTGGTATGCGTAAACCCGTTTTTCGAAATTATTATTATTATACGCATCGAATAATCTACACATTTATATGATTTTTATTCATTATATTTTAATCACTTTTAATGACTACTGTCCTATTAACAAGTATAAACAAAAAATTTCTTATAGACTGAATCTTGCTCCATTGATCAATGTTTTCTCATCTCGCCTAGTTATTTCTGACTTCTGATATCCATGTTAGTAACCCAATGGGTTTAAATTTTTCCGTAATTGCAAACACTAATCACTCATGCAATTAAAGCTTCCTTTCTGATTTACTGAAAATACTTTTAATGCATTATGTTTACCCTGGACATGAGTAACAAACGAAAATCTAATAAAGTAGGTTAAACATGCACACTGTTTCTGAGACCAATAACCAGGTTATGTAAACAATTCAATTCAACTCATCATGAATGCAAGATAAGCTAAAGGATCACAGAGTAGGCAAATAATCTTAGAAATAATTCATTTATCTTGTGAAGATTATCTGGCATGAAAACGTTATTCAGAACCTTTGCTCTTCTTAGCAGAAAAGATTATAATTGAAATGAGAAGATAGTGTAATGGCTACTGAGAGACAAGTGCGTACATTATAGCAGCATGGCAGAACTTTAGTGATTGAAACAAAATGAACTCAAGATCAACAACATGCTTGGTAGAGAACCGGTAGAATAGTCAACGACGACTTGTTCCTAACCAAGTACCAGGTTGTATTTACGCCCATTCACTAACCTTATGGAATAAACCAGTCTCCCAGACTGGGATAATTTCAGACAGTAACTTGACATTTTTCTTATAACACCTTAATTAGAAAATAGCTTATTACACATTATTCTTTAAATGAAGGACTTTAAATTGAAAACAACTACATTTCTATAAATTTCCAGCCTACTTGTTCACCATTACCCATGTTCACTTAACTTGAGAGTAGTATTAATCTTCTTTCATTAATACACAAAGATTTACAATTCTTTTTTAGTACATCTGCTTTGGAAGTTGAAAGCGTTAACTTAAATTGATCACTATCTTTATACGTTTGTTATTGCATGTTTCAGGCAGTCCTAGTGAATTGTAACAGTCTAACTGTAAACTTCTATGCATTATCAAACGAAGTGTAAAAGTAAAAATTATTAATTCAGGTTTAGCGTGAACTGTTCTACTAATTAGAGACGACTGTCAAGAAAGTAACAAAAATGCATGCTAAACATCAGAAGAAAAGTTTAGGAAAAATAGGGAATATTCAAAAGAAAAAAACTTGTATAGAGTGAGAGAAATGTAGCAAGACAAAATTAATGATATGGTGAATATAAATTCGTGTAATAAGTTTGCTGCATCTCACTTTATATCCGTTATAAGGATATTTCTCATTTCGAAATTAAATGCACCGGCTCCATCACATTGTCGAATTCAAACTCATAGTAACAGACAAACTTGTACATTTCAGTAGTTTAGAATTTCATATTGGTGACTCTTTTAGCCATATGATAACAGTATGATGCTATTAACTACTCAATCATTCCTAATGTAATTTACTGAACACACAGTAATGTTTCACTGAATAATATTTAACCATTAAATTAATTGTCAAATCCCAATTTCCGCACAAGTGGATAACATCCATGTGTAAATATATATATACATATGCACCGGTGACACAGCGGTTAGAACGCTCGCCGACCATGCACATGGTCCGGGGTCCGATCCCCTGCCGACGCACACCTGATATCAATGGTCGGCCTAAAAATTTGGGCTACCGATATCACATGCTGAAAATTCCATACTTGTACCAAAAATACGCTGTGGAATCAAGCTATAATCAAATAAAGAAAATAGTAATGATGAAATGATGGGGAAGAGTTGTAACTCAAGTGGATGTATTTGCTGTTATTGTGTTCTCTGAGCTAGGCAGTTTAAACTGTAAAGATTCCATTTCCCTTATTAGTGTCATCTTCGGAGCAAACTTTTGTGTGAAGTAAGCTTTTGGAGTTGTCCATGGAGGAAGTATCCGTCTTTTCTGATGAAAGATGGATGGTTCTCTAACTAATGTCACCTCATGATGAAAATCCTGTAACCAATCAAATCCATACAAACCAACACTTGAATATCAATGAGATGCTCACTAGCGACTTGCCCTATTTAGGTGGGTAGTTACCTGGGGTTCTAGTGAGAAGTCGTGACCAGTAGGGTGCAGCACGTCGGGTGTGAGGACGAATACTCGCCGAAGACATTGGCTAGGGGTCGCGCTATGTGGTGAATTGGCAGAAGTTAGAATTCATGGGTCATTGGATCAGGTCCCAGTGGCTTAATGGTATACGGGTTCACCTTGTAACTAGAAGGTCCTGGGTTCGAATCCCAGTGGGTGTGTACTGTTAAAGAGTCCCAAGCTAGGACGAAACAGCTGTCCAGTACTCCCAGGTTTTCCAATGGTTCTCAAACTAATGTCAGCTCATGATGAAAATCCTGTAACCAATCAAATCCCTACAAACCAACACTTGAAAGATGGATAAATCTGTGAGAAAACCTTCAGAGACTCAGTGTTACCCGAAGGCAGACAATTAATAATCAAATAAGTAGTTGAATAGACATCTGTAAAAGGGACTTAGTCAAGTGTTCATATTATTTTCTTTGATAATCATAATAATAAACATTATTCAGTCGACGGCAAGCAGTACTGTAATTCAAGATGCTCTTTTCTTCTCATCCTGGATTCATCATCTGGATGTCCTTGTACCCTTAGTGACTGATAGTGTTCCCTCTAAGACTTCGATTCAGCAACCATCGTCTTAAGTGATACAGCGTCATCCACTAGATTATTCAGCCACGATAACAATCTTTTGTGCTATGGCGATCAATTGTTATCTACCGAAATTACTGATCTCAAGTCATCCTTGTATTGTCAGTATACGAGCCATCATGTCATCAGAGAATGAAAGTTTCAATTTGGAAGTTCAAAAAATACTCTCAAATATTAACATATTTATAAATGCTCTCAGATGCAAAGCGGAATTTCCTTTCGGTAGAAAGCACCATATTATTAGGTTATCGCTTCTTCACTAATTCGAACCAAATTTAGAGCTAAAAATTCTTTTCATATTAGAGAACTTATTAAAGGAATTTAAAGATAACGCTTTTTTCCTTAACTTCAGATAGTTGTATAGGCAAACAAATCAATTAACTATGCAAGATTGGTGAGTGTCACTTCGTTTATTTGAAAAGTGAGGGTTTTACTCGTAATAGAAAATTAAAATTCACATGTAAGAAACGTAAAAATAACTTCCAGATATAAAATATGTAGTAATCAACAATATGATTCAGCCTATAACTTACAATTGTAAAATAATAGCGAAAACATTTTTATAGGACGCTATGCCAATAGCTTTAGAGGACAACAAAGTCAAACTGATTGTTTTACATGGAAAGATTAGAAGAAAGCATTGTTCGATGATGTAGTTTCTGTGCTTTTGTTAGAAGTGGTGATTCACCATGATTATACATCGTAGGTGCTGTTGACCTGATGGACAGAGATCAGTTAGCTGGTTTGAGCTATATCTACTTCATTCTTTCAGTCATTTTAAAAAATACATATATAATGTCCTGAATTATTCAGTCGGGCCGGCTTAACAGAATTCTTAGGCTGGCAATGTCTTAATCTAAGCTTGTTACCTGGTTCTGATTACTGCTTTTAATAAGAGCTTCATTAGATTTCGTTTTAAAGCTTTCAATGCTCCTCCTTTGAATGACATTACTATTCGACTTCTTCTCCACATTTACTTCCTCTTGCTATTTCAAGAGAATTATCACCTACTAATTTCTTTTATGCTTCTGTTATGTAACAAAAGTCTACTAATCCCTATCACTTTTATTATGGTTAATTTCCTATTAAGTCGAAGCTCAACATACTCAACGAAACTGACCTAAATCCTACTTATACAAGACATATACGAAAATGACAAAAAATAAACAAACGGAAAAGGTAACAGAAATGGGACTCTTGGTAAACAAGGTTTAAAAAATCATACAAGAATGTCATTGTAATCATAAGCAGTAAACATAGCTCAAGACATCATCAGTGAATGTAACTGTAGTAGGTCACCAGGCACGTAAGTGGTCCGGGCTCGATTCCCCGTCGACCCACTTTTAAACCCCTCCTACTTTACTATCCAGTCCTAAGCCAGGAAAACCAAAGGGAGGAGTGGGCATGAGGTTAGCAGCCCCACCTCATGAAAAAGAATAACATCACCGCTACTGAAACTTTAAGGCTTGAACCCCAATGTTACACTTGGAATGCAAGGAATAAAAAAATGTAAAAGGCACAACTGTATCACATAAACTAAACCTAAACTAAACAGCATCAAGAATAGTTTTCTTACTAATGTAAGCCAGACGTACATTGACTATCTTACTAAATAAATGAGTTCATTACTGAAAAAGTAAAGGGATTTAAGTCTAAAATTAAGGTAAGTGGTTAATAACACCAATTACAAATCAGTAAATTTTTCAAATTCGTATTAAATGTTTAAATAATTGCCAGTTTAAATTATAACGCATAAAAGAAAATCTGATTCAACAACTTCTAGTTCCTGGTATAATGAATATGCTTTTATCTTAAAATCATTATTAGGAAAAACAAAGTTTATTTAAATGTTAGTTACTTTATTAATATAGGAAAAGAATTTTGGAACTCTCTTGTTAGTAGATAACTCCATGACAGAATAATTTTCAACGTATCACAAAGTGATACAGAATAATTCATTTCCTAATGATGTTTTGACCATAATTTATTGCTCATAATCATATCAAGGTGTTTACATAACATTCAGATTTTGTTTGCATCATTCCATTATTTCCTATCTTTCGAATATTCCACCGTACAATAGAGAAGGAGAGACTTACAATTCTAAAAAGTGATATAGTCGAATGAAGGATGATCACCGATGAATTTTTGCTTATCAAATCTATGCCAAACACATTTGCAGTAGGAAAAATGCAATGCCAAATAGGAGATTTAGAAAAAGAATAACAAATAATGAAATAATATAAGTTAGAGAACCATTGATTATCATGGAGTAGTAGACAGCTGTTTCATCCTAGTTTGGTAATCATCGGCAGTCGCGCTAAGTCACGAATCGGTAGAACTTAGAATTCATGGGCCGTTGAATCGGGTCCCAGTGGCTGAATGGCATAGGAGCTTGCCTTGTAACCGGAAGGTCCTGGATTCGAACCCTGTTGGTGGGCGCGTACTGCCGATGATTCCCAAACTAGGATGAAACGGCTGCTCAATACTCCCTGGTTTTCAATGCTTCTCTAAATAATATCAATCCGTGATCAACTCGTCAAAACAAAAGTAATCCTTACAAACCAACTATTGGAAATAGTATAAACAAAATCTGCAGGGTATATGAGCACCTTGATATGATTATGAGCAATAAATTGTGGTGGAAATGTCATCAATAAATAAATAATATTGTATCAATGTATGCGATATGAAATAAATTCCTTCTATTGTGGTATTTTGCTTGATTTACATGCCTTTCTAATAGACAAATCCATATACTGTCTAAGAGAATGATGAGCTGAAATTCTTATGATTTTACTTTAATTAATAGATTTATCTAGAAATCTGAACTGGTGAAACTTTCATTTATACACTTTGCCCAAGAAACTTTGTTCTTCTACAGAAATTTATGCTATAATAACGTCATTCTAAGTGAAGCTTAATTCCCTTCGAATTGTTCTGTTGAAAATAAACATTAAACAAACACACTAAATATATATATGTGTTTATAATTCATTCACTGCAAAAGACACCGCTTATTATTTCAGCATTCTGTCATTGAGTGGATCCTTATGCTTTATGAAAGATCAAAGGATATCTTAAACCGAACATTTTTACAGTAATTACGTTGTTGGCAGAAAAACACCCTGCATGACTGTAAGTAAATAAATTATAAATAGTTTCAAAACAGCATCGATGAACAAATAGGTAAGTGTGTATATAATATATAGGACTTTTTGTCGCGACAGGGATTACTGAAAATATGTAGACGAAAGTGAAGTTGTTTAAAAGGTGTTTAAATGTTTAGTAATACATATATCTTTGTAAAGCAATGTATCCAGTATGTACTCTTACTACCAAACAAAATTCAGATGAATATTCCTATTTCTCGACAAACTAACTTAAATTCAGTCTTAATCTGAACATTATGTGGCATTTAGTAGCAATAGTGGGAGGCGAGAAGACAGGAAAATGTTGAACCGATAAGAAAACTTTAGAAGATCTGGAATTCGTGGGCGATTTTTAAGAATTTGGAGACTTACAGGAAAAACCAGCAGGTTATTAATTAAATTAATGATCACGGATGCACACAATAGGATTTAAAAAAACCAGCAGGTTGGCAGAAGAAGCGGTAAAGACATGACTTCAAATGAACATAGAGCAGATAGAGGTGGTGAAGATAACCAACCAACAATAACAAGCACTAACCAATATCAACGAAAGTAATTTGAAAGAGGAAGTATCATTTCAAATACAAGCAGTTGGAACGGATGAAGACGCCAAAACGACAATTGAAAAGACAAGACAGGTCATCATCACTCTGAAATCAATTTGGAAATCTTCTGCACTCAGCATAAACAAAAAAATTCAGATTTTCAACATCTATTTCATGTCAGTTCTTCTGTATGCGTCCGGAACTTGGCTCTCGCTTTACCGAAAGCATTTCCAACAGGGTACAACAGATATCTGTCAACAACTGCCTTCTCCAGCTCCATACTGAAGATCAGATGGTCAGAAATAATTAGCAATAAGAAACTCTGGTAGGAAACCAAACAAGAACTGATTGCTTAGCAAATATGTAGAAGAAAGTGGAGATGGATATGGCACACGTTGAGAAGACCATCACCTGACGTCTTGCTCCAGGCCGTCAAGTGGAGCCCGAGTGGAAAACAACGAATTGGGCGTCCGAGGTTGATATGAAGGAGATCATTAGTAAGAGATGAGAGCCTATGGCCAATCACGGAGACAGCTGAAGAAGATTGCAGAGAATAGGACAAAATGGTGATGTTGCATATGTTCCACTCGAAACCCAAGGGAATAAAAATAATAATAATGGTTGTATCCGTGGTATGTTTACTGATTACTGTCACAGCTCAGTTTTAATACATGAGAAATCTGTCTACTGCAAAATGCATTATTACGCAACATCACTTTCACAGACTGAACCATAAAATATTGTTGAAACAGATAATCACTGAAATAAATCTTGTCTTAGTCGAAATAAACTCCGAAGCATGTGAATGCCTAAGATCACAGAATATGTCAAATCCTTAAAATTAGAAAACAACATAATAAAAATGTCAACATATTAGTGGGAGAGTTTTATCCATATTTTTCTAAGTTGAGTTAATTACAAAGACACAGTTAACTTATTTATAGTGTTAATAAATACCTTTTAGGATTTCGTCATTAACTGACATCGGTTAGAGAATCATTGGAAAACCAATAGGGAGTACTGGACAGCTACTTCGTCCTAGTTTGGAACTCTTCAACAGTACGCACTGGGGCTCGAGCCCAGGACCTCCCAGTTACAAGGGAAGCCATTGGGACCCAATATCAACTCATGATGAAACCCTGAAACCATCAAATCCCTGCAAACTAACATTCAAATACCATTTAACTTTTCCTCTATCATCTTTTAGCCCCTAACAACTTCTAAATTCTTCATAAACTCTATCATATGACCCTTAATTTTTCATTTTTAAAGAAGAATAGATAATTTCAGAGGTTGATATAAAAGTTCATTAATGCTGACATCATATGCAAATATTTCTTTTATTTTAAACTCCATTCCATAAGAGAGTACGGTATCTTTTCATCAGTATTACACATTTCATACGCAAGTCAATTGGAATGAAATTTTCCAGAAAGCATAAAAACACTTCATTATTGTCAGTTTGAATATTATACTTGACTTCATTAATCACTCTAGCACACTGTTCACTGATTGTTTTAAACTCTAAAAGAAATTCCCTCTTGTGAATAGCACTTAGTAGTAGTAATAATAACAATACTACGTCATAAGTAGAATCACATTACTTATTTTTTGATAATATAAGAAAAAAAAATAGATATAAAAATGAATGTCATCTTCAAATTGCACAAGTCAAATTATCATTTTATTATCTCATGAGATTCAGAAGAGTGTAGAATTGCTCATTAACGGAAAAAGAAACACATCACATACATAAGAACAACAACTTCAATGTATGTCATTACTAACTCCAGTATTATGTTTTTAGATATACGTACATATCTATATATTTATATATATAATGCATTCTTCACGTGAATACCTATTACAAATGACTTGTAGTAGGTTGCTTTTTTCTTGTTTTTGTATTGATGCAGAAAATTTTATATGGATTGACTAAGTGAATTGGCAACTAGTGAAAAAAGGCATTAGTATCAATGAGTGGAAACATTTTTGGTGAATTTTAAAATTATGTTTATAAACTTAAAATTAGATTAGATCAGAATTAAGCAACAAGTAATTTATTCCGGACAAGTAGATCTTTGCATTTGGTAGATTGTATAATAATTTTTAGTTTACTATGACAGATATTTTAAATCTGTTGTAATAAATGTAAAAATAGCTATGATAAGGCTAAAACTAACAACAATCATAAAGTATTTAATTCAATTTTAGATTTTACCGTCGATTGATTGGACCGAAGTGCTCGGTCTCAGGTTGATATGTCAGCTTCTTTTGCAGATGCTTTGACGATGTCTGGGCATGTAATTAGATGTTAGTTGGTGGATGGTGACTAGCAGTGGAATCCAGGATGTGCATTTCATCCTACTTGGGACTTGTCGCCTGAATGTACCTGCATTGAATTCAATAATTAATATGAGCCGTTGCACAAGAGGTGGCTCTCGTGGCCCAAGTGGTCTAGTGGATAACGATTTGGCGTTTGAAATTATGGACACTGGATTCGAGCCTCGGTGGGAACATTATCACTCACTGGGGAATGCAGGTACATCCAGATGACGAGTCTCGAATAGGGCGAAATGTGCATTCTGGATTCCAGTGCTAGTCACCATCCACCAAATAACTTTTAATCATAAAGTAAACATAAGAAAAGTGTAGGATTATATACTGCCTAGTGATTATTCTTCGTATAACCAGTTAATATCTCTTTACCGTCGACTTTATGATGTTAGCTATGCACAGGGATACTAAGATTTACAATTCATATAATAATATTAACAAACACATGTATACACAGAGTATGTTTTGATTCGTTTTATTTGCTAGTAAACACTTCATGTAATGACTATACCCCACATTCCACTTTCACTTACATATTTTATGCACACGTGCCTCTTGATGTTATTTGGTTAGTAGTGACTAACAGCAGAATATAGGATGTACATTTCATCCCATTTAAGATCCATCATTTGAATGTGCATGCATCTCTAATGAGTAACTCTAAATGAACACCTACTGAGCATTTCGTTCCAACACAATCAATCAACGAGAAATATAAAATAACTCAAACAAATAACCTGTCTCTTAAGATTACAAGTTATAATTTAAATGGTCAACATGAAGTGTTTCATATCCTAAATAGCTCAAATTGAAAGTCAATCCTTTCAGTAACTTTGGAATAGGTGAAAATATACGTTAGGATGAATATGGTTTGACTGGTTGCAGGATTTCATCATGAGCTGGCATCAGTTAGGGAACCATTGGAAAACCAACAGGGAATACTGGACAGCTGTTTCGTCCTAGTTTGGAACTCCTCATCAGTACGCACCCACTGGGGTTGGAACCCAGGACTTTCTGGTTACAAGGCGAACTCGTAGACCATTATGTTAATTATTTCTCTTTAATGACACGAAGCAACTTAAAGCATTAGTTTATGTCCTGTAACTTATCAACTAAAAACAACCCATTTGTAATCTGTTATACCAGAAGTTTTCACCTAGTGACAATTCTAATTCCTATTTTAATCTGATTATACATTCATCCATAGAGTATTCTAGGAGACATGTATTGAAATTGTTGGAATTAGTTATTTGGTTGAGACTGTGTGAACCAGAGAAAATGAATGATTTACATCAGATATTTTGTGGACCTTAGAAATTAAGTAGATGTATAATTCACACACAAATATGTGTTAAATGATTGAAGACAATCCATAAGAAGCCTTAGATCTAGGTTTTGTGCCTATTGGCATTCGTTATCAGGATGTAGCTCTCACATGGGACGAAAAGGTTTCACCAAAGAGGTTCAAACTCGCACCACCCAGTGCCTCAGTGAAGCACATTACCAATGAGCTATTCAGGCTCACCAGCGAATAAGCAGTGTCATGTGTTTAGTCTTTTTTGTTGATGGTAAATGAATTTTGTGAGTTAATTTTGCAATATGGTAAACAAGCTAGGTGACTTGCAGTCGCAGTCCACCTGAAATTAATGTTAGACAGCTGCAGGCAATCGACAAGAATATAATACCCAAATAAATATCTAAACATATTTAATACCTGAATAATAAACTTCAATAGAAGTTAAGAAATGTTAAAATAAGTAATAAATATCATGTGATACAAAAATATACTTATAACTAGCTGGAAATGCATTTAATCAACAATCACTGACGCAAAAACGTGGTTGTAGTGTAAGTGGAAGAGTCCTTTTACAACTAAATGAACAGTAGTATGTTATGGAAAGATATAAGTTAGACATGCTCATCATTGAAGACATAAATATATTTATTAATAAACAACAGATTTAATGTTAACGATATATACCATTTAGTGTATAATAATGGTTCTTCACAATACATTATAAGTATTAGAATTTATTAAATTACTTACATTGTGATAATTTATCTCGAAAATTGTTTATACAAGAAAATTTCATTGGAGGTACATGCGCTTCAGTGAAACGTTGTTCAACTTCATTGAAATTTTCTTCAAAATTTACCCATCTTGCAGTTTCTAGCCAAAGAACACGGAAATGTGCTGTTACTGGCATTTTAAAGATGGATTCATCAAATTGTAATCCACCTTCAACTCTTGGTACCAATTCTTGAAGTTCAATAAACATTTGAGATGGATAAGAACCAGTATGAAAGCTAAGTTTAAATCCATCTCTGTGATCTGAACTTCCACTATGTTCTTCTTCAACAACTAAAATAAAGAAAAGAAGAAAAAAATAGTTAGAATACAGACAGAAAGCATAATCTTTTAAATAACGTTTGAGTATTTTTATAATGAAATCGAAAGTTTATTCTACTCAGTGAAACTTGTTCAAAAAAAGTAGCGAAAACTTGTTATCACCTTCCTCACATATACCCACTGAGTAACTGTAATAAGTTCCGTTCAAGATATCATATATAACCCTTCAATTGAAATTAACAAGCTGCCTCCAAATTACTGCTGGTCCGAAACTAAATTTTCATTTCACCCTCAGTCTTCATCCATTCCATCGCTAATTTAATTTCATTAATTTTTTAATTTTGGTTATAGCTTGATTTCACACAGTAATTTTGGTACAAGTATGGAATTTTCAGCGCAGAAATTTCGCAGGCTGACCGTTGATATCAGGTGTGCGTTGGAATGGGATCGAACCTCGGACCATGTGCATGGTCGGCGAGCGTCTTCACCACTGTGCCACCGATAACAGTCTGTCCATCCAACGCTTTCCCAAGTAATCTCACCATCAACACAGAATTGGTTCTAGATTAATGTAGGTTCCTTTTTAAATCAGTACTAAAGTGACTAGCTCTAATATGTACGAGAAATATGCAACTATAAAAAAATCTGTTTTTAATTTAGATTTGTTGGCAAACTTCTCAGATTTCAAACTCCTTCTATTCCATAAAGTTATTTTTTATTCAACTAAAAATCTTTAAAACAAGCAAAGTAATTCAAATCTTTAAAAGGGTTACATAGAAATACAACTTGTTAGTTGTATTTAGAAATTTTGATGTGGTTACTTCTTTTGATCTAAGTGATTTAATTCAGAAGCTTCCGTGGTCTTTAGAGACAAAATCTTCACTCCCTACTTCGATCTGAGGTGTGTGTCTTTATAAATTCTCTGACACTTCACTCATGAAGAATTCAAAAACCCGCTTCAAATTGAATTAAGCGCCAAAGATATTGTCTGTAAAGACAATGAAAGCTTAGGTAGCAAAATATCCAATTCAGAAAACAGAACCATATCAGAAACATCCAACTGAGCTACAAATCCTCTTCATTAGGCATTCGAACTATTAAACCTAAATTATGCATTCAAAAGAAGTTCTTACATGCATTATCTCTCTCTTGGCCTATTAAGACATAACCAACTGATGACTTCTCTACCACCCCTTACTTATATTTTCAACCCCTCTCTTATTATCCCTTAATCTTATCACATCTTCATTAAAAACGTATTTCATTTACTTCCCTTACTATCCGGTATTACATAATCGGTTCATTTGTTTTTCCTAGCCTTTATCGACTACTTCTACCTGAATAGTTGTTTGTTTAATCATGCTGTTTTTCGTTATTCTTGTTATCACAAATCGTCTCATCCTTACTATTTACAGAACCCTTATTATTATTACTATCATTACTACTATTATGACTATTTGCATAACTGATATGCACCATCTAATTATCCTATAGACAAAACACCATGATTGGTTTATATTTATTATTTATTCGTAAAATTATGTACATTAAAGTTAAGCCTGATGAGATCTAATTGAAAACAATATTGTTCACTTAAATATGTTGTTCTAAATTATATTAGTTGGACAAAATTTGTCAAGGACACGTTGAAAAACTCTCCCCAGTTATTTTTTTCATGTTTTAGTAATGTATTAAATATAAATAATCTAGGTCAGTTTGATGTTATCTTTTAGGCTAGACAGTAATTAAGTTTCATAATAATTTGAGGCTCTAAATAACAATAATTAAAGGAGAACATTTTCTAAATTAAGAAAACTAACAATTCTACTTGATTACTTCTTATACAGAGTAATAAAAGAAAAAGAATAAACTGATTTAATTGTTAGTGTTAGTGGAAAAAATTCAGGTTGCTTAAATCATGTTAAAATTCCATTCACTTGTGATATCGAGCATGACAACGAATTATTTATTAACTTAGTTTCAGTGAACAGTTTGTCCTAAAAATTATCATGTTGAAAATTACAAATTTACTCAACCATTTATTGCTCAACTTTTCTTAAAGAAATGTCATAAATATATTTTTGAGAAATACTAATTACTTCTAATATTGGCGAGGTATTCCCTTCTGAATCATATTCACACAATCACAATTTCAATTTTAATTTTGAAATGAAAAGCAAAAACACTAGTTTGACGGTGGCTAACAGTGGAATATGGGATGAGGGTTTCTTCGTCATCAGTTGAGATTATCTAATCCCCAGTGAGTAATGGTGTTCCCACTGATACTGGAATCCAGTACCCATCGCTTCAAAAGACAAAACGTTACCCACTAGACAGCTTAGTCAACAGATCCATGTGCTGTGAGAAATCACTCTCTTTTCTAAAATATGATTACTTTTATATAAGTTATATAATTTCCATATTAGTTTATGAATTTTAGAAATAAACAAGACCTAAGTATTACTCAGTCGTCAGTAAATAAAGACAAGGAATGTTACTTAATTCACTTTTCAAGTACATTATCATAAGACTCGATTTATGATAGGCGGTAGATAGACTTTACAGACATCTATGAGTAGCTTAAATGATAAGAGATATTGTTTATCGTTAATGCTATATAAGAAAACAATGACGAAAATAATATATGTAACAGTGTTTATAATTACCATAGAGAATCCGATCTCGTTTCATTAACTGCACTCAGAGAATAATGATTGTGATAATATTATTACGTAGGTATATTTTTGTTGTGTTCTTCTATAGATTATATGAAGTATATAGTCCACAATATGTTGATACTCCTTTGATTTATCACTATTATAGTGCTAATCCGTCTCATACATCTTTTTTTATTATGAATTTCAACTGTAAATAACCTTGATACACACAAGTTCATCAAGATGATACACACACTCATATGATCCTGTGACTAGAATTGTATCATCACTGATAGGCTCTTTTAAAAACAGAAATTATGATTATTATTATTGCATGTCTAGTGATTTTAGTTAATTTTGTGTAGAAAGCGTAGGAAAATAAATTATGATGTTATGTATTTTGTTTTAAAAAGAGCATGCATCATGTGTCTACTGTACAGTTAGTTAGTTAGTGAGTTGGCAAGTTAGTTAGTTAGTTAGGTGTCTGCTACTACTACTACTAATACTAATACTAGTTTCACATATATTAAGAAGAATAAGTGAGGAAAGTATTCTAATTAATCATCTTTCTCTTTTCGTAACATAATATTTTCCAAATGAACAACATTATGAGAAGTGGTTCAATCAAACTGAAATAGATTTGTTTAATTTAGGTTCACGTTCATATATGTATATATATATATATATAACGTACAATATGAACGATATTCCAGGTTTAAAAAAGTTTACTCCAACCACATGTTAACCATCTGTAGATTACCAGAGCAGAGAAAATAAGTTCTTACTATAAAGTGAAATGGCTAAGAAAACATTTCCACATGGAATCCAATATTGAAAAGTTTTATTACTACATTTCATGCTGGCTAATAAATAAATTAGATCATCTAACTGACTTGATTTTCAATACAAACATCAAGTCAGTTCTTCTATATGGATCAGAAACTTGGTGGGTCACAAAGAATATTTCCAACAGCTGTCTTCGCTCTATATACTGAAGATCAGATGGCCGAAAAGAATCATCAACAAGAAACTATGGGAACAAACAAAACAAGAACCAATCGCCCAACAAATATGCAGGAGAAAGTGGAGATGGATTGGACACTCGCTGAGGAGGCCGTTGGGTGACATCGCACGTCAGGCCCTTGAGTGGAACCCGAAAGGGAAGCGGCGAGTGGGACGTCAGTGCAAAGGTGACATGGAGGAGATCGTGTGAAGAGGAGTTGAAACAGTATGGGATAACATGGATGCAAGTGAAAAGTACAGCAGAAGACAGAAGCAAGTGGAGACGTGCAGTTGAAGCCCTATGTTCCACTAGGAACCCAAGGGAACAATAACAATAATCTAACTTAATGTGTTATGTGTAAAACAAGTAAAACCAAGACTAGCAGGTTTTAGAATTGTCAACAAAATTGAAAACAGTTGTCGTGATCTTTTGTTTTTCTACCCTGTCTCACAATGTGTTTTTTAAATAGAGTAAACCTGAAGAAATGAAAGATGATTTACTTCTCAATACAGAACGATCTGTTTACAACACTTGTCGGAGAAAGAAATAAGCTAACGTTCATAGAGATGACCAGAATAGTTGCCTTTCTTCTGTCACCAAATTTATTCCTGTCGTTTATCTTCCTTATAGAAAATTCCTTTATGTTATTAGAAAGTCACTTATACATGACTAATTGTGAGTAACAGTTAATAAACGGGTGAACTGACTAAGATTGAACAGATTTACAGTTTCAAAATGTATACTTGCAAACACTGATTAATTTTGTTTCTCCTAGCTAGTGTTAGCTGGCTACAGCATAGACAAAATAACAGAGGTGGTTAACATCTTTAACAAATTTACACAGTTTACACTGGTGTAAAGTGATCGCATTCATGTTGCAGCTTCATACTTGTACGACTCAAATGCTGTAGTTAAACATTTTCTATTTTCAGGTTTACCTCTAAGGACTTGTAGCTGCATTCTAGCTACTCTCTATACTGCTTAAGCCTGAATGAGTAGTATGTATGGACTCCGTAAATCTATTCAAAGCAGCGACATCTCTCTATAACCTAAATAAGCCAATATAGCTGTATCTGTTTGTTTGACTTCTGGGATGGATGGGTGGTGTGGTGACAAATTATCTGCTAGATTAACTTCCTATTGTATCGAATTTATAGATACCCTCAACAGACCAGTGTTCCAGTTTACAATATGCAGGAATGTATATTGCATTAATCTATTCACTGCACCTGAAATCACACAGCCTCTTATCAGATTGTGAAGAGTTTTCATGCTAAGTTCCGACAGCCAGTGATATTCATTAGAGGTGACCGAAGTCACCACATTAATTTAATTTCATCATAGATTTATTGATGAATATAACTGTTTGATTTCTACCTTCGGAAAAACGACTTGTTACTAGGGTTATGTCTCACTGACTTGTAGTACACAGATGATATACCCCTTCGAGGTTAAAGTCGTTGAAAAAATATCAGATTCTCTTTAACACCTTGAACAAGAATCCAAGTATGTTTGATATACTATTCTCACCTCTCAAGTGAGGGATAATGTGTTGAGACTAGTCTGCATTGACTTCTACTTTAAAGACAAGAATTTTGAATGGCTGAGTGAACTGAATTCTTCACTTATTTTGGAAGCTGCATCAACCCTAATGAACTGACTGCTGGCGACATTTCAGCACGGATACAAAAAGCTAGCGAAGCATTCGTCAACTTGCGTCATCTTTGGTACCGGTGTAAATTTCTCAATATCCATTGCAATATGTGTGTCCTGTGCAGCAGCTTACCCTATCCTTCTTTGTGGTTATGAAGAATGATCATAAGAAATAGAAAATTTGATAAGATTCAAGGTTCTTAAGTGCTGATGCGTTCGTTTAACCGTTGCCGTTAGTTCAACTGACATCAAAGGTAATTGTGATGTTATGTAGTGTTAGATAAGGAGAGAAATTCAATGGATGACACTGTGGAGTCACACTGATTGAGGTGACCAGAACAAGTATTAAACAGACTTTAAAAAATCTACTTTCCAACACTTATTGTTATGCCCAAATTAAAAAATTAAGGAAATCATGTTGTGTCAAGAAGTGTTACGGTGTACAGTTTACAGTGACATTTTACTCAACTGTATGTTTGCTCAACACCTTACAGGATTAAATGCTATAGCCTTAGTTGCAGATAAAAGTTGGAACTTATTCATTCGTCAATTTATAATTAAACGTAGATACATTGTTAACTTGATTGTGAAAATCTGAGGTGTAAATGATTTGGCGATATAAAAATAAACGGTAGGCTTTTCGTGAAACACTAAAATGAATGCTAGTTATGCAGATGTATTTAGCAGTGAAAGTTACCTTATTAGCGCTTTACACAGCAAAGATTTTATCAAGTATTCGTTTGTAGGGAATTTCGTTGGACTGGTTGGAGGATTTCATCATGAGCTGATATCAGTTAGAGAACCACTGTAGAACCAACAGCGGGTACTGTTTCATCCTAGTTTGGGACTCTTCACCAGTACGCACCCACCGGGGTTCGAACTCAGGACCTCCTGGTTACAAGGAGGGCTCGTAGACGAAACAGATGTCCAGTACTCCCTGTTGGTTTCCCAGTGGTTCTCTAACCGATGTCAGCTTATGATGAAGTCCTCCAAATAATAAATTAAGCAAAATATCCTAGGCAAATTGAAGTTAACCGATACTGTTTATATTCTACATAAATTATAAAATAATCTGTTTCATAAATTACCTGCATAAAATAAAATACTACCCATGCACCTCACTTAAAATACATATGTGATCTCTTTTTCATCCTATAGCTAAATGCGTCCACATACGCTGTTTACAGCAAAAAGAGTCTCTAGTTGTTGTCAATGTTGTTGTTGTGTGTGTTTTTTTTATCCATCTGCAACAGACTACCTTATGAAATACATCAGAAGAAAGTAGTTCAGTGAAAAAATATCTACAAAAAAAACTAACTGACACACAACACAAAAGCATAAGTTAAGTATTAAGAACAGCTGACTTACCATATAATTCTTTATTCATTGTGTTTTATTATGTCTGAAAATTAAATACATTTTAATTACTATCATTTTATACAGATGAAAGAATATTAGAAATAAATGAAATTTATTAGGAAGAATAAAAATTGTACTGTTTTACACTGTTGACATCAAACATTCAATCTTTATATTGGTATAATAAAGACTATATTTCATTACATTTCTTCGGATTTATGTAAACTTTTTTGTACTCATAGCAAAGTAACGATCCTCTTAGAACAGGAATGTTAACTAAAGTAGAATTGCTTTGGAGAAAGGTTGACTAAAAATGGTTCACCAGTGTAGACCATTTGGGGACTATTTATGACATTACTTGAAATTATCTACAGTGGGAAAAATGTACTTCTTCTAAACAAAATGGTTATGTTGCAGTAAGGAGTTTATTGAAATACACATTTATTGTTATTATTACTATACGCTTTGGTTTCGAGTGGAACATAAGGGATTCAGCAACACATCTCGACTTTGTTCTATTTTCCGCCATCCTCTTCAGCTGGGTCCACGATCGCCCATAATCTCTCATCTCTTCTTAACACGATCTCCTCCATGTCATCCTCGCACCGACGACCCACTCGTCACTTCCCATTGCGATGGCCTGTGTTGCGAGCGATGTCATCCGACGGTTTCCTCAATGTATGCCCGATCCATCTTCATTTCCTCCTACATACTTGTTGAGCGATTGGCTCTCGGTTGGTTTGTTCTCAGCCAGAGTTTCTTCTTGCTAATTCTTTCTGGCCATCTGACCTTCAATATGCAGCTAGCGAAGATAGCTGTTGATAAAAGTTCGAAGTAGCCTGCTGGAAATCCTTTTCGTCACACGTAGTGCAAGTTTCTCACCCACAAAGAAGCACCGACTTGACAGTGGTGTTGAAAATCAGAATCTTGTTCTTTATGCTGTCTGAATGCAGAAGATTTCCATACTGGTTTCAGGTTGATGAAGGTGTAACTTGCTTTTCCAATTCTGGCTGACTGACTTTGACATCTTTGTCCATTCCGATTGCCTGTGGTTGAAACGATGCTTCCTAGATAAGTGAGGGAAGTGACCTCTGTTAAATCTCTACCACTGATGGTGATTGGTGCTGGTTGTTGTTGCTGTTGCGGTTCGTTGGTTATCTCCATCACCTCCGTCTTCTCTATGTTCACTTGCAGTTCTGTCTTCGCTGCTTGCCTCGACTCTTCAGCCAGTTTGTTGGATTTCGCCTGCAGTTCTTCGAGTTTGTATGACATCAGACACATATCATCTGTAAATCCAAATCTTCTAGATTCTTCTTATCGGTGGTCCAGGGTATTCCTGTATCCTCGCTCCCAACGCACAGTCTGACGCATAATCCAGTCCACCACAATTAAGAATATCATCAAGAAACCTAAACTAGTTTACTAGCTCACTAGTTTTCTAGCCGGGTTGGACGTGAGGCTAGCGATCCTACACCACAAAACCAATCAAACTGCTACAGAAACTTCAAAGCCGGTCGGTCGGTCGGTTTTCGACATAGAACTTTGCACATATGTGCGGCAGTTCAAGTCGCCACAATCCATGTAGCACGCAAAGCAAGAGAAGAAAGTAGAAGAAATGCATAATATAGACAGTAAACAGAGGTGTGAGACAAAGGAATAGTAATAACGGAGAACAAAGTAGTTTAATTGGAAATCATAAGTCACAAGGAGTGGATGCATCTGCGCCATTGAGAAAGATTTTGAGCACAATAAAAATATTGAAATATACAGCTAAGATGTATATTCACTTTACGAAGTTTATTCTAATATTAGACGGCAAAAGTTTCTTTGTAAATTCATTATCAGTGAGTGCGTTCAAATCCAAAGACACATATAATCCAGAATCACATCACTTAAAGGCTGAACCTTTGCGTTCATTTTGTAATATTTTTCCATGACAGACAGACAACCAGAATAACTTATTAATTTTAGAAAACATTAGTCTTTTATAGTTGTAAATTATTCCACTGGCACTGAAAAAGAAATTCATCATATGATAAAATCGACTTTATTGGTCTGATAAGAACTACCACTATTATTAATTCCATGCTAATTGTCATTAAAATATTTTATCTACTAGGTTGTAACCACCTAGACTACCAAGTGTTGGTTTGTAGGGATTTGATTGGTTACAGGATTTCATCATGAGCTGACATTAGTTAGTACTCCCTACAGGTTTTCCAATGGTTCTCTAACTAATGTCAGCTCATGATGAAATCCTGTAACCTAGACTACCCCATTTGGATAAATATAAGTATACAAGTTTACCTTATTAGAAAATAATTAATTGCAGACTGTAATATATAGCAGTAATCATACTAATATACCTTCGTGAATAACAACATTTTACTCAATACAACATGTTAAACAGTCTGGAAAACATCACATGCACAAAGTAGTTGTTAAATAGTAGTAGTTCGAAAAAATAATAAAGATTATCTTTTTAGACAGCTTACTTAGACTACGAACAAGTAAGGATAAAGTTATTGCCAAAAAGAGCTTAAGAGTTGTAAAAGCATGTGAAAAAAAAATAATTTTGAGTTTGTATAGGGATTTGGATGCTTAAAAGTCAACAATAAGCTAAAGACTGTTTCTAATATATATCATCCTTATTCGATAGTATACGGAGAAAAATTGATTATGCATAGGATGAATTCCCTTATCAAAAGACACAAGGGGGTGTTTCTTTATCTTCATTAACAGAAATTTCTTTAAGTTGTACGACATGCTATTTATTGAACAAAGGGAAGTATAGGAAATCTGATGGTGTCGATATGAAATCACAACTGGGTCTAATCCTGTCGGTTATTTTTCTCAGAAAATGTATGTCTGGAAGATGTAATAAAAAACATAGTTTTACTGCCGCTATATGGATGACATGTCTATCTAGGAAATGTGAATGAGGCGACGTCTATACTGCAGGGGGTTGAAAACAGCTTAACCTGCCGTAATTTTTGATTTAAAAAGAGAACGAAATGGCGCTCTCCCATTTCTGGATGTTCTGATGGCGAGAAGAGTATGTGAACCAATAAATAAACGTATAAATAAACTTGTCAACATATTAAGTCTTTGAATTTCGTCTACCTGTATTACAAACCTATTATAAGAAGGTGTGAACCAAAGTTCACAAGGAAGAGTTTTTTCAGGTGATGCTTACAAATACAACTCAGTAATTTTTGTGGTTTATTCACTAGAATCGGATACCTGATGAAATTCCTGAGAAAATATGAATTTAGCAATTACCAGAGCTTGTGTGTCTACTCCTCTATAAAAGAAAAACAGTTTTCCTGTTGCTGAATTTTATTGGCAGTGTTGTCAGCCAAACAGTATTACAACACTTTAGAACAGATTATAGAGAAAATTTTATTGCATGTAGGCTATGTTGTTTATTTTTAAGCCAGCTAATACTCAGAAAAAAGGCTAGTTATTGTGACCTCTCATCAAAGATGTACATTTATCTGCACTGAAGCTACATTGAGTAAGGAATTGGAATCCTTCAAAAACACTCATTAAAAATATTAGCCTGACTCCCATCACCAATAAACATTTAGAGGAAAACACCAATATACCGTAAAACCTGGATGTGCGAAGAAACAACTAGTTATAAATCTAAAATTCAGGGGAGACGCAATTAGGGAAGTTCTACAAAGTTTTCTATTCGGAAGCATCTAGAAGAACATTCTTTTCTGCGTTTCTACGCCTCACCTTCTGCACATATGCTCTTGCTCACTGAAACGCCAAAGATAGGACCCCACTGTTGGCAACCTCAGTCCATTTGCCCCTGTAAAGTTAATCCCATAGGCTGTACCAGCAAAACATTGTGTGGGTGTCCTAATGAACACCTACCTGCATGGATCTCGAATAAAGAAATTACAAAAATCAACAGATCAGTTTTAGAGCATATTATTCCTTCTGCTTATGCCACATCAGCACGGTCTACATTCAACGTCATGCATAAGGTAAAATCGAGCAGACCTAAATTACTTAGCCTACATCTTCAAACAACCGAAGCTCTTGCTATCCATAAGCAGAAATGTTAATTTTGTGTTCAAAAACATTTTATCCAACTTCTTTTGTTACCACTGTCTTAGATTCAATTTTCTTTTCTTGACTTTTTGTATGGTAAATTCTGTGTAATTGTTTTTTGTGACTCATTTTCAATTCTTTGCGTACTTGTTTCCTGGTAGTTAGCTCCATATAAATAGTTGTACATTTTCTCGATTGAGTAAGATTATTCATTATTTACCATATATTGCTATTTCTCATGCATTCTGATTTGTCTTTCATACTGTTGCATGTGCTACTGATATGATTTATTAGTAGTATATAAAGGGACGTTCATTGGCATAAAGGTATCAAAATGGCAGAGAGATAGATTTGACGCCAAAGGCAGAAAATGAACCAGAGTTGCGGTAAAACATTGGAGACACGAAAAGAAGACAAAGAAACACAATACGAAGAGGGCAGAAATAGCACAACATGGAAGATCTATGCAACTGACGATTTTCAGATAAAGTGTACATAATTTCACTATATAGAGATACCTAATTCCAAATAAACATTCCATTACCAATTCTCTAGTTTTCTTCTATTACAATACTAACTAACATTAACTGAGAATCCTTGTTGGCAATTAACGTTAGACATATAACTTTACAGTGTTAATGAGAAGCTATGAAAAGTGACCTCTTTGCTGACTTATGCGTTCTTAATTCATATCATAAAGGAATTATATACTCATATTGTGTTATAATAGAAGGTCTTAATGTTTAACCGTTATCACGATTCCCATGAATAATATTTGTCCCTTTCACAGCTTAAAATAGATACTGTCTTACAGCTAATACTTCTGACTGTTAAAATTTTGATTCTTTGTAATAGTGCAGAGCCACTAATGAGGAATTAATCAATAAAGAATATATTTCTTCTTTCATTTTGTCATTTTCCAATATATAATTCTCGAGAAAGGAAGCGACAAAGGCAAACAACTTCTGAGGTAATGCACTGATACGAATGATTTAAAATCTGAATTTCGGGAAGTAGAATATACCGAAATGGTGGGGAAAAAATACACCATTCACTCAGTATAGACATTTTCTGTGAACAAAACAAAGTCGATGGGACTAAAAACTGGTGTTATACCACAAACTACACCATTTTATTCAAAATAAGGGATAAGAAGTAAATAAAAGAAATTTAAATACATAATTTCTAAAATTGTTATAGCACAATAAACGAATAAATATCATATGAAAAAGAGAAAACGTTCAGCGAACAGACTCTTTTCGGCGAATTCATTCGCATGGCTGTACAATCGCATTTATATATAATTATTTGTGTTTGTGTGTGTGTACATGAGGTTTGTCAAGTTTAGATAATTGATCAGGTTTTACAAAGGAGAAAATCGATGCCCCCGCAGTTCCATCTTAGAACATCTGATAGAATCCAGACACCAAGCTACACCCCAGACAAACTTCAAAGTCGTCTACAGAGTAAGAAGTAGTCTTTCTAAAGGTGTACGAATCAGACTTCTTCAAACTGCAGAAGCAATGGCGATTCATTTGCTAAGTCCTGAACTCTGCATACAGAAGTTCGTTCAATCACTACACTTGCAATGGACGTAATCTATCTTAATATATGACAAATAAATTCTACCTTATCTTTTTTCTGTCTCTTCATTAGTATTATTTTGTCTTCTCAATTGCAAAATTTTACATTTTCAACTTTCTTGTTCTCTACCCCCACCCGATTTAATTTCTACACCTCACTACCACTGTTACTGACTTGACCAACGCTCAATTTATAGTCATTTATGTTACGTCATCCAACTTATTTGCTCAATTTCAGTTCTAATTTAAATGGCATTATTCTCTACCCCACTTTTACTTAGTCTCTACCTGTAATTACCTCTGTTGCTACCCTGATCTAAGTTGAAACATTTTAGTCAATTATTTTACGTCATCTAACTTACTAACTCAATCTTACTTTAACTGCTGTCTGATTAACTTTGTTTCTATATTAGATCATTCTTGTATTACCTGATCAATTATCTAAACTTGACAAACCTCATGTACACACACACACAAATAATTATATATAAATGCGATTGTACAGCTATGTGAATGAATTCGCCGAAAAGAGTCTCTTCGCTGAACGTCTTCTCTTTTTCATATGAATATATATCACATAAAATGTATTCCGTACACTGACAGCTTATATTACAAAACTATTTGGCGCACAAATTATCCAAATACATAATCACTGACCAATTTCACTGACTTTTAGTTAAATAAACTTAGGAACTAACATTGTATGAGTGTTTAGTCATTTAAATTATTTGATATTCAAGTGTTGGTTTGTAGGGATTTGATTGGTTACAGGATTTTCATCATGAGCTGACATTAGTTAGAGAACCATTGGAAAACCTGGGAGTACTGGACAGCTGTTTCGTCCTAGTTTGGGACTCTTCATCAGTACGCACCCACTGGGATTCGAACCCAGGACCTTCTGGTTACAAGGCGAGCTCGTATACCATTAAATTATTTGAATAAAACTGTTTTTTCTCTCCAACATAAAAGATGTATTTTGCTGAGTGTGTTCTGACCTATGATATTGCAAGTAAACTTTACCTAGATCTTCACAAAAACTAACTGTAGGCCTCTATGATGTCATGTTTTATGTATTTTAGGCATTCAAAAGAAATGCCACTATTCTCATTCCGATAAATTTAAACAACTAACCTAATAAGACTGTATGATACTGTCCTTACATTGAGAAAGATAACGGAAACCCATTGCTATGTGTTTCTAAAGGCACAAAAAAAAATTCTCTGATGTTTCTTTTTCACTTAGGAAATATTTTATCAATAACAGTTCAACTAGTATGGCAAGCATAAGTTGGAAACTGTTATGTTTTGAAGTGAAACATTAGCGAAACACTTATGTAAATAAGTAGTCTCGTAGACTGATTATTCAGTCAAAGATTCTAAGTTGTATACAATTCTTTCCATTGGTTAACTTGATTCCAAAAGAAAAAGAAAAGAACAACAGTTTAGACGGGATAATACGCTATCAGCTTATTACGTCAATTTTTGTCAACTATACAACAATGTTGAGAATTTTCAACATTGATACACACAAAAAATACGGTAGGCTTTAACTAGTTGCCTTGTAAGTAGAAAGATGTTACTGTTTATGTTATTGAAATCCGAAAAGCTGAATAAATGGAATGAGAAGTGTTAGCTAAGTTTTTTTTTCTAATTGTAGAACAGGATATAAATACATGAAGAAAAAGAAAAACGAAATGAGACAAGGACTTTCTTAATTTAAAAATAAAAACGAAAACATATTGCGTAAGAAAAACAGAGTTAGACGACTCAACGTTATTTGGAACGAAATATGTTGAAATCAAATAGAAATTTTAGAAATATAAACGCATTTTGTTTATCTGAATAGTGAGGCTATTTTTTAATTTGTAAATATTTGGGCTAGAAGCAATAAATTATCTAACTTAAACTGTTACTCTGGCTTGTTTGAAATATCTTGAATACTGCAATAATCTAAGGAATCAGTAGTAGATCAGTACAAAAGTATTTGTTTAATTTGTCTCTCATGATTTATACTGAATACATATAAAGTTGGATTGCTCATAGAGAGAAATACATGACATGCATATATATTTATGTCATCAAATGATCATAAATTAAGTTGCATGGAGGATTTCATCATGAGCTGATATCAGTTAGAGAACCACTGTTTCGTCCTAGTTTGGGACCCTTCATCAGAACGCACCCACCATGGTTCGAACCCAGGACCTTCTGGTTACAAGGTGACCACGTAGACCATTGAGCCACTGGGACCTGATCCAATGGCCCATGAATTCTAACTTCTGCCAATTCACGACATAGCGCGATCCTTTCACAATGTCTTCTTCGATGAGTTACTGCCTCATCTTCAACCTGCTGTACCCTACTGGTCACGGCTTCCCACTAGAACCCCAGGTCACTGCCTGAGTTGGGCCAGTCGCTAGTGAGCATCAAATTAATTTTCATGTATTGGTTTTTTTAGGGATTTTGTTTGATTGAATGGAGGATTTCATCGTGAGCTGACATCAGTTAGAGAACCACTGGAAAACCTGGGAGTACTGGAGTACTAGAATTCATGGGCCATTGGATCAGGTTCCAGTGGCCCAATGGTCTACGAGGTCGCCTTGTAACCAGAAGGTCCTGGGTTCAAGCCCAGTGGGTGCGTACTGATGAAGAGTCCCAAATTAGGATGAAACAGCTGTCCAGTACTCCCTAGTTTTCAATGCTTTTCTAACTGATATCAATCCGTGATCAACTCGTAAAAACAAAACTAATCCTTACAAACCAACTATAGAAAGTTCTTAAATTTCCCAAATACAAAATTCAAATATGTCATTAAGTTTTAGATAACAATTAGGTAATACTGAAAGCATTAACTGATTTGAAACTAAATCAAATTAATTAAGTAAACCGAATAAAATAACATAATTGAGAGGACTGAGTAGAGCTCAACTAAAGTAGAAATAAGCTCAAGTTAAGATATGTGTTATAAGTAGTAGAAATATAAAGATAGCGTAATAAACAGGTTTGATTCGTACTCCTTCAAACAGCAGAACCTATAACAGTCCACATGTTAAATTCTGTACTCTGCATGTATTATTCAGTGAATGAATTTACAATGAACCTAAACTGTCTTAACATTCGATGTGTCATTTTTGTTAATCCTAACTTTTTAAAATTTTATTTTATTTTTTCTCTGCTTTTCCACTACTACACTTCTACTTCTCATGACACTGATCTTAACTTGACTCTCTTTCAATTTTAGTTGAGCTCTACTGAATTCTATCATTTATATTGCATCATTTAATTAAATTATTAATTTCAGTTTAGTTGCTACTGGAGAAATCAAATGTATTTCTTCATGAATCATTCTTCAAAGACTTTAAATTATTCTCAAATCCTTAGTGTTGAGCATTTATAGTAAAAAGAAATACTTAAATGCATTTTGTTAATAGCATCTATAAAATACATCATATTTTCCGGTATCTAGTGCGATAGGAAACTTATCAATTTCTCAAGATTTTGTTGGAAAAGCACCGATGATTGGAACTAAAACAACAAATAAAAAAAATCGAAAAAGATGGAAATTTCCAACTTTCTATCTGTAAATGTGAAGAGTGTAAAACAGCACATTAAAGGTGGGGAAAAAGACTGTTAACAAATTCAGGCCACAAGAGTTATTATGCAAGTGAAAAACAGGTGACGAATGATGAAGTGAAAAGTAGCTTATGAAAATAATTGTCTCAACTACGATGAGAGTCGATGGCACAGCGGTAGAATGTTCACCAATCACCCATGTGGTTCGGGGTTCGATCCCTGGCTGATGCACTCCTTTACCTCGCTAACCCACTAATAAGACTGGTGAAGAGGGAAGGTTAGACATTAGGCTAGCAGCCCCACCCCTTAAAAATAAATGTCACTACTAGTGAAAATTCAGAGCTCTACCTTGAAGCCCTATGTTCAACTGGGAACGTAAAAGAATAGAATTTACAAAAAACGGTGATTACACTTCATAATATTAGTCAGGGGTCTTCTCGTGCTTAAAAATTTCGTTTGCTGTTTTGACCAAGTGAACTTTAACATTTTGAATAATCTGGGTTGAAAATATGCTATAGAAGTTTTAGGTAATGAATATTTGGAAAACACAGCAAACGATGAGCACTTTCCACTGAAATAACAACTTATGAACAAAAGATAGCAAAAGTACTAAGCACCCTAGTAATGTGACAGTATAAATCATCTGGAACTTTAAAAAACATCTTCACATTCAGAATTTATTGGCTATCAGTAAACTGACAGGACAAAAAGAATTATAAAATTTAGATAAGGCAGGCACCATATATAAATCTGGAGGTACTTTTGTAGTGAATCCTGATTGTCTTGACAAGTACTTAGTGGAGTTTTCTTTATAATTCAAATGTAATCGTATAGAACTCAGTCAGCGTCAAATAAGTAACACAAGCTAGCTGAAACAACCTCATATAGACTTTCAGTTATCCTCACTAAGTTTGTCTAATTAAAGGAAATGAAGTTAGAGGAATTAACTTGAAATTTATACGTAATGGTCATGCACGATGTAAAATAACTGTCTTTTTCACTTTTACTCATTTCATATAGACAATTTGTACAACTCTGATACAGTTTTAGTGGATTTCGAGGAGTTAGCTGGTTTCAACTTTATTTTCACTCCGACCCAGAGTTGTCTAAGTTGCTAGACATTGGCTAACTTCTTTCTGTAACTAAAAGACTTCCGTAACAGTTATCTAGAGCAGTGAATAAAACGGTGTTTGAAACCACTTGTTCTAACCTATCAAATAGCTCTAAAGTCAGATCCTATTTTACTTAGCTGTTTTCGTCTAGGAATGGATAAAATGCCTAGTAATAGTGGTAATTCTCATTTTCCTAAAGGTTTTTATTTATTACATTTAGGACTAAACAAAAAAGACTAAGAGTGGATTGTAAAAACCTCGGCAGTTGGAAAATTTCATGATTATTGTCCTATTTCTGGGCTGTGGGTCTCAGAGGAATATAAAAGTAAAGTTTTTTCACTTTTCACTGGTTGCTTTTCAGAATCCAGTTTTGTACTTACTGATAGAAAGACAACATAGTCATAATATAAGAATTATTCCAAATGCTTCTTGTCTGATATTAATGTGACCTCAATGCATGTCATTTGCCTGTAAGACTAACATTTAAACCATTTATGATAGCAGCGCTGAAGCACAAAATAAAACTACGATGTTATCGTAATATCTCATTGGTAGTATACTAGATATATACTGGCTGTTCCTCTTAGTTAATGTATTCCTGTTAGATTTAATAGCTAAATTAACTCACAAATCTTTGATAAAAGTTGTGGAACATAGATCAAGTACATGCATGCGGTAAACACAGTTAATGTGGCGCACTGTAACATTTTGGTTTTGACAACAAAAATGTATGAAAGTTTGTAATATATACTGTAATAATAGAAACATCAGCCATTTGTTCTATAAAATTATCATGGTTAGTCTACCAAATGTAGCAATAATCCTACGAGTTTCTAACCTAAAGTACAAATGACATGTGACTAATTCTGTTGAATTCATTCATTGCTGATAAATGATTGCTGCATAGTTTTATTTACAGATTCATACCTTTAAAAAACTAGACTTTAGTGAAGAAAGTTTGATGGAGAAAACTCTTGCCTATTGTCAAAACTGTGGTTTTTCATCACTCTTTAAGCGTTATATGTATTATTCTACACAAAGATACTCTTCGTGTGCTAGATATCCCAATCTATTTTCGTCATGTGCATAATATGGTTGTTTCATTATTTGGTTCTAAATAACGCAAACTGAATAAGGTCTGAGTTTGACGAAATTGTATTGTAGATCTACCTGCCTTTATGGAGCAAGCTTTCCATCACAGAAATTTAAAAAACCTTGTGATAA
The DNA here is from genome assembly GCA_944472155.2 of Trichobilharzia szidati. Taxonomy (NCBI): domain Eukaryota; kingdom Metazoa; phylum Platyhelminthes; class Trematoda; order Strigeidida; family Schistosomatidae; genus Trichobilharzia; species Trichobilharzia szidati. The sequence continues at coordinate 99,816,056 of OX235271.1, read as the reverse complement.
ACCCTATGTATTGCAGGTTAAAATGTTACCCACACTTAATTTAGTTATTAATGAAAGCTGTAGATATTTCTCATTGGCTTTTCTCTTACGATTCATTGTTCACTGGTTTATAATGAACGTCTTTTAGAATAAATGATCAAACTGTTCACTGGCTGACTCTTCGAAAGTTGTCTTTGTCATATTATCCAAATATAAGCTACAAAATGAATTTACCTAAGCTGAGTAAAAATGTCATAGCCAGCCTGGGTAGGTTTCTGTCTTTGTGCCCTTCAATCATTAGCAGACAGCTACAAGCGGTTAGCTTGGCCTGTTACATATTGACCCTGGTGACCCAGTATGGAAACTACCACATATGACAAAAACTGAAACACAATTTTTACATTCTTCCACTTTCACCTGACACCCAGTATTTGTAGAACTACTAAAACGACTTTTGATCAGGGTTCATATAAAAATGTTAGAAAATAAACATGGCTTTTGGTGACAGGTAAAGTTATTACCTACCGCTACATGTTTTGTGTAAAACTGTTTCCTTTGGTTAGTATAGAATATTTAAATTGAGGCTGAGAGTACGTGGATGTCCTCCAAAGCAGGGACTATACTAAACACCGATATATTTATGCCGAGAATGTAATATCTCTCACGGAGTCGGGCCAGACACAAGATCACACAGTGGTATATTTTAGTGTACTGTTTAACTTCCGCACTTCCACATAACTTTCTAAGCTAATCTTTCTGTCCTCCTTACCTTTACCTTCCTTCTTTTTACATTCTACTTGATATGCTGATGTGGGTTGTGGCAATCTGAAACAGTTTGTGGGGGTGCCAAATTTTTTAGGGAGTATTTATTGGTGCTTGCAAGATAGATCAATTCTGCCTTGAAAATATTTCTGATTGGAAACCAAATAGCGCAATTTTCAACCCCTCCACTGCAGAGACTTTTTCACAAATGTTTACACCCACAGAAGAAATTTCTTTGAGGTAGAAAACAGCTCCGTTGTTAAAGTCTTTGTGTTGTATATGAAACATCATTCCAAAAATGTTCACAGAAAGTCACCTTATTCCACAATGCACTGAAGTTGTAAACATTTCTCACCCTTATTATCTGCCCAAATACAAATTGTTTCTTGTAAACCTATTTGTTATTTTAAGCATTATTTTGGTATACACTTGTAAATTCAGTAACAATGTCAACAGCTTAGAATCGTTAAATGCACACTAAAGTGAATTTCATATACAGCCTGTAGACATTCTACAATTTTTTCAATATGAGACAAAATAAATGCATTTTGAGTCAGTAAACTAGTGTGGTATGATAAAACTTGTGTGTCTGGAATGTATTGAAGGAATCCAGCAGGGCATATCAGAAGAACACAAAAGTACAATAGCCAGACACTTAGTTAGGGGTTAGTCACCTGGAACAAATTTTTCTAGCACCAAGCTGGGAAGTTAACTTATCATATGACCACCTAGGCTCAGGTTAATGAAGTGGGACTAAAACCTGGTGCCCACCAACTGAATGCCAACTTATCGAGCCAATGGACCACATTTCCATGTTTCTAGAAAGCAATCTGATGTCAGTTCACAAAATGAAGACTATAAACTTCATTTTAAGGTATAACTGGTAAGGTGCTGAGGTGACAGATAAATAACGATGACATTTTGGGTTGTACAGAACTAGCTGGTCGTGGTTCTTGTGGCTATAAGAATCAGTTGATGTTAGATGGTTGGAGGCAATCGGCAGAAAGCCTTACTCGACCCAGGTTTCGTGCTAGTTGGCACTCACCAGTCAGCAAGGCGTATCTGCAACCTTGAAGGAACTCATGTCCCACCCCTCAGAGATTCAAACCTGCGTCATATAATGCTGCAGTCAGAGTCGTTAACACTGAGCTACTCGGGTTCGCGATTGACCTCCTGTAGGACTGTGGTGGTTGCTTTGATTGGGCACTAGTAACTAGTGTGATGTGCCTAGTCCTTTTTTAATGCAGACTGACTTCTATCACTCAGGTTCGCAATGTGGCCACCATTCTAACATCATTAATTCAAAGTTCATCATGATGGCGAGCCACCTAGAATGGTGGCCACATTGTAAACCTGACTGAAAAAATTCAGTCTGCACCAAACAAAGGACTAGACACATCACACTAGTTAATGGTGTCCAATCAAATTATTCTGTTTGTATTATAATCAGTGTTTGGGGATTGTTTAAATGAAGGCTTAAAATCTCTTGAGATGTTGGATGTACATTTACTTTTTGTCATCTCACAGGTTCCTAAAATTATTTTCAATCTTTATTCGGTAGTTGTCTCCCGTACGGGTTTATTCATTTTATTTTCATGACACCTCTTTCCTCTACTTTTAAGTTTTTCTTGCGAAACCAAGACAAAGTGAAGTGGTTCCTTATTTGTGAATATATCGGACAAAACTAGCTACGTGAACTACAGAACAATAAGCTTTTTAAGCTAAACATGAGACTGGGAACATATGTAATCGGCAAGAGAGAATCCATCTACATACGGAAGATGTTTATAAAAACTGGATTCTACCCGAGTGACACTAAAACACCGAAAACAAATTTTCTTGATGCAAACGTTGAATCCGTTATATAGTAAATTATTTCAAATGTTCCGTAACACCAAGACAATCTTTACAAAGATTTTTGTCACCGGGTAGGCAGACCACAAATGATGCATCATTTTCGCCTTGTAATACTTTTTCAACTCTTGATATAAGTTTTTATGAAAGAGCCTGACCGTAAGGTGCTCAGAAGTCAATTTTATAAATTACTTCCGTATAATTTATTTCCAGAATATAGGCAGTAAAAGGCCTTGAGCAAATAATGTTTAGTGCTGGGTAATATTTCAATGACACTCATGAACTGAGAGCACACTACTCACATTTAACTCCATTAGATCAGCAAGCAATATTTGTGATTGGTAAAATGACAGATGCATAATTACTTTTCCTAACTTGCTGAAGTTCAAAGTACATGGAAATAACTTGCAAAGTACAACAAACTAAACATAATTATCGATTTTTTTAAACAATAGCTTAATAATAAGTAGATTGAACTGAAGTTTAGGAGCCAACAAAAATCTAATTAGATGTCGACGAAAAAAGACTATTAAAAATAAAAGCCAATTTTTCTAGTGTATGACTTCAGTTTCACCGGAGGAATTCCTTCATGATATGAATAAGAAATAAGTGTATTCCAAAATAACGAATTGTTACCCATAACATCTATGAAGTGATAAACTTCACTATGCAATGCCTCGGAGAGTTTCGTCTTATTTTTGTTTGACCATTTTAATATTCTACAGGCAGCCTATCAGGCTCATACTGAAGTAAATGTTAGGCAGTGGCTCAGCTTTCTTATATAGCTCATTACGCACATCGTCTTTGGCCACCACAACATTAATGAATTCTTCTATGTTAACTCCTGATAAAAGAATATAAAGTTACAAGATTTGGCTAACGATAAATGTTTTCAAAACCATAAAAACAATGTCCTTAATAATCCGGTCTCATTTAGGTACATATCCACGGTTAATACAAATAATTACAGAACATTTAAAAATCATGTAAATACATCCAGAAGTGAACACAGTTGCCATGTGGAGGGAAATAGTCTATGTCCTCCCTTTCTGAACGCTGGTACTGGTTACCACATACGACAAGTTACAAACTTCTTGCAACAAGTTAGCTGTCAGTGAAATTTCACACAGTTTTCAGAGATCACAACTCCAAATTATTTAACACTTTAAAATTTATTGTAGGCAACTTATAGCATACAAATCTGATATTTACAAATCGATTCTTGAAAAGTGTACATGTATTATGTAGTATAATTACGTGACCCAACTGAATTTCAGTAGTTTCTGCCCTCTCGTTTTATTAATTTATTAAAACCTCCCAGCTAGCACTGACTTTAGGAGCACAGCGCAATGTTTGTGGCAGGCTTAGGGGTTTCGTCCTATGTTCGGCAGTGCGCCCGAGGTTCTTGGCCCCGAAAATTCTGCAGTGCCCCCAAAGAAAATGCTAGCTGGGCCATAGTGGCAGTAATGTAATCAAGTACTTGACATATAGCGAAGCTCTTTTAGTTTTCCATTAAACAACAGATTCAACAAGAGTGTCGTGGTAACTGACACTCGTAATTCACAGCTATACGATAATGATTCACCCATTTAAAAAACAGGAATATATGTGCAATATGTAGCCAATACACTATTACCATTCTAAAATTCCAGCAAAAAATTTAACAATCAATCAAAACTAGAATAAAAGACAGCTTTGTTAACAGGATAATGACAAACCTCAACGGTTCAAACTATTTAGAAGAATGGAAAACGAAAAAGCAAAATATTTTCAAAATAACGCTTTTATTATTGTTTAAAACAAAACTATTTGCAGGTTGATTCTTTTGCAGTTTTTAGTGCTATATTAGCATTACCAATCATTTATGTCCACTGAAAGAGGTTATTTCGTTGAATAATACGACTTGACATTGCTAAAATGTTCAGCATACATGTGAAGCAAATAGGAAATATATAAATGACGTGTTTTGCAAGCTGGAACCTATGATATAATTTCAGGGCCTCGTAACTTCAATATGCAAGGTCTTGCTTTACGGTATATTCTAGGATTTCCTGTCTTTGCTGAGATAGCCCATGAATGACATTGGGATAAAAACATCATTAAATATATTTAAGTCATATGGCAGTGAACTTCACCAATTGATTCACTAGCTGATCGCGGATAAAAGCAGTAGTATGTTGCATGAAACCCTCTCTCATCTTCTGTAGTCAAGTTAAGATTTCTGTGAAATCCTGTATTTCTAAATAGCGATACACTAATCTTAAAGATTTATTCCATGTTATTTAGAGAATTTCTGACAAGAAAATTGCGGACTAAACTAAGGAAGGCTTCCACCAGATGTAAATGAGCACAGAAAATAAGTTTTAATGTGCAAATAAATCTAAACAGTGACCAAATTCTCTCAGTCAACAGTGGCAGATCCTTAATCAAAACAGAAGAGAAAGTGAACATAACCGAATATCCGTAAATCGAATAGTGAAGGAGATTAAACACGTTTCGCTTTCATGTGCGATATCTGAAGTCTTTCATTCGGAAGAAAGTCCGTGTTTTTAAAACAGTGTATAAAAACAGACACAGTCTATAAGAGTCCGAATTTTTGTATCACTTACAAAAATTCCGGAGTCCTACATTTGTCTGATTTAATAAGAAACAATGTAAATATTGTCGTAGAGACAAAAATAAATATTCACAGATTTTACTCAGTGGTGATGACGGAGTCACTCCAGATTCCAACCAGTTAGTCTGGGTGAGATAATATATACACAATTGCTTCATGAAAACATTTCTATAGGTGGGACAAGAAGTGCGAGAAATGCAAAGCTATGGCACAATGATAAAATTACTCCTTTCTTTTATTGAATGCCACATTCCCGAAACACTGTGTTCAGATCCAGTGGGAGAAACATATTGTTCAAGAAGTATATCATATTAGAAAGTTAAAGAAATATTGAGCAGAGCAAATGATTTTATTGGTGACCATGAAATAACCAATAAAGGGAAGAGAGGACGGTTTGAATAACTAACAACACATTCACGCAAAACCTCTAACAAAGTGCTCGAAAGTGTTGAAGACATGTTTCTACGTAAATAACTGTAGGCTCCTGCAGGATTGTCAGCATACATCCAAATGTCCAACATGTAGGGTAGGAAGTTAGATTTAAGGCGTCAAGTTAGCACTTAGGGCTAGCGTTAGGACTAGGATTATAATCTGAAGTAAAGGCTGAGTGTATGGCAACCTGTACATCACGATAACTGCATTATTGTTATTATTATGATTCCCTTGCGTTCTCAGTGGAACATAGAGCTTCAACAACACACTCCACCTTTTTTGTTTTCTGCCGTCCTTTTCAGTGGGGTCCACGACTGACCAAATTCTCATCTCTTCCTCACACTACCTCCCCCATGTCCCTCGCACCAACGACCCACTAGCCCCTTCTAATTTGCATTCCATTCGAGGGCCTGGCGTGCGATGTCATTCGGCGGCCTCCTCCTCAATGTGCGCCCAATCAATCTCCACTTTCTCCTACATATTTGATTGGTTTGTTCCCATAGTTTCTAGTTGCTTATCCTTTCTGGCCATTTGTCCTTCAGTATGGGTCAAGCAAAGGCAGCTGTTGATGAAAGTCTTCAAACTGTTGGAAATCCTTTTCGTGATGCGTAGTTTAGAGGACTGTCCAGCGAGCTCAATAACATAAAAAGTATGTGAATAAAAATAAAAGTCAATGAGATGATAGTATAACGATATATTATCAAAAATGCTGTCATGAGCTATATTAATTAAACGGCCGCTTGGATATACAGTTAAAGTCCACGGCTACAAATTATTAATGTAACCACAGAAGCGTTCACTGTTTGAGTCATGTCTACTGGTAGAAGCTGTGTACCGGCTGTAGAATTGTCTTCGGATGAGGATAAGAGGTTCCTGCAAAAATCCAAAGTATACAACACAATTATGAGTGAAGCAGGTAGACAGTGTAGACCAGTGCGAAGGCGAAGCGACCAACAGTACACTCCACTTTAGATTGTACTCGGAAGTTATCTATACTTCAACGTGAATCGTATGAAACAAAAGTCATGCACAATGTCTCTAATTTCAACATCTAACAAAAGAGTGTGCAGTTATATTGTTACGTACTCCGCAGCAGTACTAGTTTCTGACCCATATTGAAGAACTGACTGACTTCACATTGGTGTTTGAAACCCGAATCTTGTTCTCTATACTAACTGAGTGCAGAAGATTTCCATAATGGTTTCAGGTTGATGAAGGTGTAACTTGCCTTTCCAATTCTAGCTGGCTGGCTGGCTTTAACATCTTCATCCATTCTGCCTGTAGTTGAAACCGTGCTTCCTAGATAAGGGAAGGAAGTAACATATATTAAATCTCTCCCGTTTATGGTGATTGGTGCCGGTTGTTGTTGTTGCGGTTCGTTGGTTATCTTGGTCGCCTCCGTCTTCTCTATTTTCGCCTGCAGTCCTGTCTTCGCTGCTTGCCTCGACTCTTCAGCCAGTTTATTGGCTTTCGCCTGCCTGCAAGTCTTCGAGTTTGTGTGACATTAGACAAATATCATCTGCGAAATCTAGATCTTCTGGAGTCTTCTTATCGGTGGTCCAGCATATTCCTGTCTCCTTGCTCCCAACGCACAGTCTGACGCATAATCCAGTCCACCACAGTTGAGAACATCATCGATGATAACAGGCAGGCAGTTTTGTCTTACGCCTGTATTCACTTCGAAAGCCTCTCTGAGTTTTCCTTCGTGGGTCACCTGACAGGTGGCATTGTCATATTGCCAGCTATTGAATGAGGCTGATGAAGACTTGTGCACTGCACGCCATAGTGTTGAAGCAGCTGCTAAATTACTCCTCGGTCTACGCTGTCGAAGGTCTGCTCGAAGTCGATGAAGTTGAGGTTCACGTTTGACTACCATTCTATGCTTTGTTCAGTGATGGGGATGCGTAGAGTTGCAATTTGATCAGTATATGATTCGCCTTCCCCGAATCCAGCTCCCTATGTGGTGGAGTTCTGTATCCAGTACATCTTTATTCTGTCCAGGATGATGTGACTTACTATTTTACTTGGCACGGAAAAGAGCATGATTCCACGCCAATTCTTGCACAGGCCTGAGTTGCCCTTCTCTGGCAGTTTGACGAGGTAGCCCTTCTTCCACTCAGTAGGCACCTTTCCTTCCTTCGAAACATTTTGCACTAATGAAGTGAGAACATCTGCTGTAATCGCTGGGTCCGTTTTCAGTGCTTCAGGAGGAATGCAGTCTGGTCCCGCCGCCTTCCCGGACTTCAGTAGCTTGATCAGACTCACGATTTCTTCTTTCGTTGGAGGATTGGTGTCCACTGGCATTCCCATGTGTGCTGTTGGTGGTATTTCTAGGCAAGTTGCCGGTGGTAGTCGATTCAAGATTCGTTTAAAGTGATCAGCCCATTGTTTGATTAGTTCCCACCCCCCTTGATGATCATGTTCCCTTGAACATCTTTCATTGGTTTCACTATATGGGTTGATCTCTTCCCGGATAGATACTTAGTTATCTGATATATATTGTCCTGAGGTCTCTTTTATCTGAAGCCTGCCTGTTCTGCTTCAGTTGCCAGCCAGTGTGTCGTAGAATTGTCTTCTGTCGTTCCTGGCGCTCTTCACTTTTTTATTCAGTGCAGTGTACATTGAACTTAGTTTCTCCTTCTGTTGTCTATCTTTCCATTGAGCCATCTTCTCTTTCACCATCTTCCTCTCCTCTCTTCTATTAGTTTCCAGGTATCCGCTGAGAGCCATTCCTTGTCTTATCTCTTCGGCTCGTGAGAGTTTCAACGTTCTTCCACACAGGTTTCCACAATGATGCCACGTAGTGTGTCCGACTTTGATCTGATCTGATCTGTGGTGGAGGCATCCACTGTGTTTTTTCTTTCAGTTTCTGAATGGCGAACTCGAATTGTGCTCTGTCTCCAGTTACTCTGAAGGGTAACAGCTTCACTTTGAAGGTTCCTTGAACGAGATGATGGTCTAAGCCCACATCCGTTCCCCTTATCGACTTTGTACCTAGTAGGTTGTGTCTCCACCTCCTTGAAATTAATATGAAATCTATTTGGCTTTGGTTACCGCTGGTGATATCATGATAGCCACTCACTGCCTCAGTGTGTTCGAGGTTGTCGTCTGGATGACCAGGTTGGAGTAGATTAATGACTCTCCAGTTGACAATTTTGACAGTCCACATCCATTCCATCTGCTCTCACAGACACCCAGAACTTCTATACCATATCTTCGTATTTCTTTGGCTACTTGGTCAGCCTTCCCAGCCTCGCACATTGTACGAACTTTTTATGTCCCCATTCCTATTCTTGCTTTCATCGAGAGAAGCCAAACTGGCTGGCTGACTCGCTTGCCGAAGGCTTTCACCAGCCCACATCAATTCGCTTCCCTGATTGGAGCGAAGAATAAGATTGTGTATTTGAAATTTTTGTGTTTAAAACATATTTTCTGTGCGTTGAAGTTTTTCCGGCGATTTAAGGGATTTAGTGGTGTGAGGTTGCTAGTCCCACGCCCAACCCTCCCTCTTTACCCGGGCTTGTGACCAGCTAGTAAACTAGCGAGCTAGCTAACTAAGTGAGGTTCATGATAACTGTAGTGGCCAATAATTGTGATATGTCTTAAGGGTAGCCTTTAATGCAAACATCCATTTAACTAGGTCTTCTGGACAGATTTTTAATCCACAGACTTATACAGTTTTTAGTTGTATTATCACTCACTAAAGTATTGCATCTTTTTTAAGAGGGAGAAGAAAACGGAAACACTGCAATGACTTTGGCAGAAAGACTTGGAGAATAGATACCTCCTAGTGTCTTGCCTTGCAAAAAATAGTCAGATTTAAGTGCCTTTCATCTTCTTGTTCAGGCAAACAATTCCGATAAGTCATTTTCTCCCTACATTTGTTAATGTTTCTGATGCATACTCGGTTCTTAGTATTCTAGTGTGGAGAAAATGCAAGAAAGCTTGAAAAAGCAAGATCGTCTTATCCACATACTTCAATAACATTTTTGGATTGAAAAAGCCTACACATACTGTATATCATTACAAATGAATAACAGATTGTTTCATGTCCTTTGAAAGAAACACTATTCTACCGAGACAAACCCATTATAAGTCTAAAGGATTTCTTTGAAGAAAGAACGCATCGCCACAAAGCTTAAAAGCCTTTTATCTAAGGGTTGTAGCCTAAAGGTGAACTGTTGGATATGGTAAAAAGAAACTACCTCAATTAGACGTTCTTCTTAATTAGGCGGAATCCCTATATGTTGGACCTTCACATAGCAAAGAAGCCATAGTGCACAAAAATCTTGTTTATGTGATCTTTAGTCTGTAGGATTTCGTTTGCTATAAATTCCTATAATGAAGACACTTACAGAGAATAACGCCGAAGTATACATCAAATCAATCTAGGAAACTTGATACGTTGGTACGAAAGATACTTAGACTGTAAGCCTTCACCCCTCCTTAATGGTACAGACATTAATCGGTGTGGAATGAGGGCGAATGTTTCAACGAGCTTCATCTTTTGTATTTAAAAACGCGTAACTTGCGATTTCGCCTTAAGAAGAATTTGGAAAAGTCTAGTTGTTGACATTGTTCTTAGATTCGGTACCCTTAAATCAGAGACGCCAGCTAAAATTAGATATCTCAATACAAACTTGGGATTCAAAGCCATTGGCTTGCCAGATGCGAACAGGTCAAGTAATTGCATGATATTGAATATTGAGTGTTGAACATTGTTTTAAATTTGCACAGAATACTTATAGGCTCTTCCTGTTTGCGAGCCCACTTGAATTTCTGTCTCTGTCTACGTGATGTTGGGTTCAGGATTGTATGTTATATCCACACATTTATCTTAACTATTTCATCTCTTAGAAATCTCTCCGGTCACTCTTTTCCCAGTGTTAATTCCGTTTCAAGATTTGGGGAAGCGTCTCCATATAATCCAAATGCTCCAATATGTTCATATCCACGTTCACTATTGGAGCACATAGTTAGTTTGGATATCGATCATCAACCTGCATACATTCGGAACACTGGTATAATATGTACAATCGGTAAGTACTGTCAGATTAAGTAATGTAGTCGATTAGCATTTCCAAAACTATTAACCTACATTTTACATGCGGCACCCACACATTCTATTGTGTAATCCACCCCACCGTATATACTGAAAGTAACTTTTTTTGTCAACTTCGAATTCTCATCACCCACCCATATTATTGGCTCCTTCCTTAATAACGGATATAAGTGAGGACTTAGTTACAGCCCTAGCTCACACCAGGAAGATCTGTAGCATCAAACCAGATCATTTGTAGTCATTTGTAACATACGTACTATTTCCATCAACTTAGTGGGAGTGGAGTCTTGTTCTGATACATGAAGAATGGTTCATGGAACTAACAGTATATATCCACTTGCTGGAGTTTCTCCGACGTTTGGTCTCAGTACTAAGTTGAGTACAAAAGGCTTCAAGCTAGTATATATCGTTGTGTTAACAGAAATATGTGCTTATCTAATCAATTCTTGCGTGCATGATGCGGACTGTTGTACAGTTGAGTACGTCGATTGAAAGTACCTATTCCTTGAACCAATCCAATTGTTTGTTGAGATCTCTCTAAAACGTAGGCATACCGCAGTCATCCTTGAGTTCGAAGTTTCACCTGCGTAGAGAATTATAAAATATCCAGCAAGCCCAGATAATCCGTCGGTACACAAATAGTAGAAAAGAGCCGAGTACAAGGAATTCCCAATTCCAGTTAAGTAGGCCGGCACTTCCCGAAATCGCCAGTTTCACTTGAGGCACTTAGTCGAAAGCTTTGCTAAAATCTTACATCTCTGGGATTTTTTGGTCCTCGAAATGCACCCAGTTTGTAAGACAAGGCGTTTATGTGAAAGCTTCGGCGTGGACTGAATAACAGGTTGTTTCCCAAACACGCTATAAGGGCCTTCTTAATCTCTCCTAACAGTACCTTGGTCCAGGTGCTGGTGTAATTAAAACGCCTGTATTTGCAGGAATATCGCTTACATTTTCCTTCTTGGATGGGGGTTACCACTGCACTTTTCCAACCACGCGATAATACCATGTTAGAGGGATGTAGTGAAGTTATTAGTTAATGGACCGGCTATGTGAGCTACCAACCCCTTGAGAAGGCTGCGGTGAATATCACGTCCAAATGATATTTCAGTGTCTGATTTGCTTAAGGATTGAAATACAATGTTTTAGTCGGCATCAAAACAACCTGTCCCGTTTCCTCGTATACCCAGGCCATTTCCACATGAGCTTCAGTTCGCTGTTGTATTTCTCGCTGAGAAAGTTAGCTGAGTTATAGAGACTGCAATATACTGCGATGACATCGATGTCTTGTCCTTTGTATTTCGATAATGGTGTTCAGCTAGTAGCCATGATTCCGTATTGTCTATGAATTCCTGATTTACCGAGCCCATTTGCATGTATCGCGTTCTACCCACAAAGGTTTGAAAAACCCTAGCTCCAAACATTTGCTGGCTGAAAACCCATAAAAAGGATTTTCCTGATGTGACGTTACCGTTAACTTGACACCTGTTCAGCAGACTGTCTCCTGTTATATCCTGCTAAACATTGGTCTGTGTGGAGGTAGATGCCCAATAGCTTCAGTGTGAGCATTTCTCAGGACTGCGCCCGTATAACAACAAAAGTCGAGTCTAAACAGAAGTTTGCATTAATGCACAACTTGTCAATGTTCTCGTGGTCCACGAAGTAGTCCAAGATATATGTGTACACAGACCATGTCTCAAAACAATTCTTCAGCTGTGTTAAGTATATACTACTGTAAAAAGTGTACTCCAGTGTATTAACAAATGAATCGAACTGGCACACCTGTTACTTACTATACCGTACTGGTCAATTATATTATGCATTGAAATTAATTTGGAGAGAAACCGTTGTTTGAGGAAATGCCTGAAGCAGGTAGAGGATTGAGTTAAGGCTTCGTTGGTTGCGCAGTAGTAACTGCAAATCTAGCTATCGAAATTCAATAGTGCATTTTGAGCAACAAAAGCCTAAAAATGATGACTTCATAGTAGGCTATCACATTGTCGGAAGTAAATAACTTTTATATGTATTTTTAAATAGGTCCCGCTTGTCGTACTGTCGAAATACTTCAAAATATGATCAACGCAGGAATGAACATTGCCCGATTAAACTTTTCTCACGGTAGCCATGAGTATCATGCAGAGACCATAAAGCTGGTTCGTGAAGCTGCCTCGACTTTAAAGCCGATGTCAAGACCAGTCGGTATTGCTTTGGATACAAAAGGCCCTGAAATACGTACTGGACTTATAAATGGGGTAAGAGTTACTTTTCAATGATTTATTTGCATACGTTTGGCAGGTGTATGTTTATATATTTGCTTGCTAAAATTGAAATATAGTTTTGCGTAACCCTAATAAATATAATCACAATTTATTTTATGACCTATCGTATGAAGTGATTGCATCAGATAATAACTGTCGACTCCTAAACTAATATCATGTGTGTATATTTTGTTTCACAGAGTGGAACTGCAGAAGTTAGTCTTGAAGTTGGGCATAAAATTCGTGTGACTACTGATCCTGCTTACATGGAAGCATGTAATGCATCCACTCTTTACGTGGATTATCCTAATATTGTTCATGTCTTATCAGAAGGCTCGAAAATCTACGTTGACGATGGTTTGATCAGTTTAGTGGTCAAAAATAAAGGTAAGCGTTCAATCAGTATAGTGTAACTGTCAAAACTACTTTTCTAGTAATTACAAAACATTGATTTCATTTTCTATTAGTGATACGACTTATAATCAACAAAGCGAAAGATTTCCTAGTTACTGTTTTTTTATGACTTGAGTCACTGCTGCACCACTACTGATTGAGCTATCCTCATGTGTGCAGTAATTTAACACATTAATTTGCAATAACCAGTAATAGATAGCATTATTTAGTCGATATTTCAAAGCTTACATTTGATGCTTTCTGAGAGACACTAACAAGTTGCACGAGCAACTGTAACTTTCCTCTTAATACGAATCAATGTAGATTATGGTCTCAACCATATACAGTATTCACACATTCTCTGTCAAGTGTACGTTTTTTTAATCTGAGGGAATGTCAATAATCTTAATGACTAGCTGGAATCCCGAAGTTCGTGGGTTTGGGCCCACTGTACACATATTAGAATAGTCGCGCAGTATCACTAAGATTCAAAAAAGGCTTCGAAAACATCCATGTGAAAGTGAAATGTTCTAGTCGTTCACCATACTTGAGATAACTCGAAGTTTTACTGTGATTCGTCACAATTTGCGTTGAAAAAGTAGGAATTATTCATGTTCTCTTATCAGTAATCGGTTGTAAGACAGTTGGGATTATGTATGGAAACTTTTGTTCGCTGCTGTTCCTAAAAGCCATATGTGAGAACTATTAGAAGCTCGAAGCAACCTGACGTGAAGTATTGTTTTACGTCTCCAATACTTTCTCAGAATAAATAAAATCACCCTTAGTAGCACCACCTCAGAAATTAACATAGGAAATAACCTATTTCATATACTTTACTAATTACTTCTGATACCTTTAATTTTGATACTAGGTCCCAATTTTCTCGAATGTGAAGTCGAAAACGGTGGAAAGCTTGGCTCTCGTAAGGGAGTTAATCTTCCAGGAGCCCGAGTAGACCTGCCTGCAGTTTCAGAAAAAGACAAACAAGATCTTCGTTTTGCAGTTGAGCATAACGTAAGTTTCCCGTCAAATTTAATTAGTTTGCATTCGTGTCGTATCCTGAAGCGTAATATAAACTTTTTCCAATTTCTTGCCTCAATAGCTACATAATTTGAGGCTTGACCATTCTGTAGTACCGTTTCTCAGAATACTTTTGAAGCAACGCGAGTAAAACGTTTGGCAGTTTTTACCATTGTATACCATCAGTTATCACTGCTACGTAAAAAGGCACATAAATACCAATTGTACCAAATTTTTTATCTTGGAATATGTTTCTCACCTACTAAGTGTAAAGTGCCACTTCATTATTGATTTAAATAGATACAGTAACTTAACAGAATCAAGTGATCGAACAAGCCAACCGTTTCACTTTAGATGGTTTGGCGGTGATGAAATCATGACTTACACACATGAGAAGCTTGCTTGACTATATTCAAACTACGTTGTCGACTGTGCAAGCAAGTTGTCCTATCGCTCATTAAGCGTCTCGAATGTATTTCTCAGCAATTCATTGTATCTCACTTTATAAATGAAATGCGGTCACTTAGGGTAGAGGACCCACAAGGATCTTCAGACATCTGACCCTCGTCGCCTTGATGGTATTACCACCATTTGGCAGGACCTCCACGCGATTACTGTAGAAGTTAGGCGTAGAGTACTGGGTGAAATGAGTTAATTAGTCGTGAAAATTGAGATGAATGGAACACGCAGTGCATACCTAGACCATCGTCTTCCTTGAATTGACATACATTAGCCATCCGTTAACTGAGGCTTCGATTTACCACTTCTAATTGATTTAAAACATTGTTCTTTTCTATTTTTCTAAATCTTAGGTTGATATGGTGTTTGCTTCCTTCATTAGAAACGCAGCTGCAGTACATGAAATTCGCAGTCTCCTTGGTGAAAAAGGTGCTTACATCAAAATAATTGCGAAAATTGAAAACCATGAAGGTGTTCAAAGGTTAGTTTTAAAAATTATTCTGAGGACCTATCATTATTATTTTGATTTTTGAAAAAATACTATCCTGACACAGCTAAAACGTAGATTTTAAAAGCACATTGCTTATTCTAGATATTTTAAAAGGCTATCCATTTCAAGTTCCGGTGACACGAGTAAGACATTGAATCAAGGATACAAAGAGTCAAGAAGAATGAAATCGACAGAAATTTAAATCTCATCAGACCTGCAAAAAAGCAAGTAGTTACCAAAGTGATCTTCATGATCTCTGCCACTAAATAATCGAACATATACTTCGAAAGACTAGTCATAATTTGTTTAGTCGTTCTTCACGCCACAGATAAAGTTTCTTTATAATTAGTGGGACCTTCCTGTGTTTATTGTTCCTTCTTCATCACCTTAATTTCTTTGGTTTGCTTCACAACGGCTTATTATCCCTGCTGTCGTTTCAGATTCAATGAAATCCTTGAAGTTGTTGATGGGATTATGGTGGCTCGTGGTGATCTTGGAATAGAAATTCCAGCAGAAAAAGTCTTCTTAGCACAAAAGATGATGATTGGTCGTTGTAATCAGGTTGGTAAGCCTGTAATATGCGCTACACAAATGTTGGAATCAATGACCACTAAACCTCGACCAACTCGAGCTGAATCATCCGATGTAGCTAACGCTGTACTTGATGGTGCTGACTGTGTTATGCTTTCAGGTTTGTTAAAATAAGTAATCTTATTGATATGTATGTCATTTTAATGTAAAGGGCTGTGTATTTGATTCAATTGTGAGAATGCAACTGTTAATTATTTGTTGTTAGTTTTTAAGATTCCTATTTTTAACCTACTGCAACTGTATTGACCAACGTTTTGTACGTAAAAGATGTTCTTATACAAACAGAAGTAGATTGATGTGGACATTTGATAACGATAAACTGTCGTTTGAAATTACAATGCTAGTGATCAGGTGTCTCAGTGGAATTGATCGGGTTGGGATTTTGAATCTTTATAGGGAATCCTGCACATTGAAATGCTAGTTTATTCATTGAGTATGACGGACGACTGTCACGTCTTGGATTCCAGTATTAAATACCATAAAAAGAATAACAACTGCATTCCTTACGCTTATTTTTGTCTACCATCAGTAATCGTATATGGTGTAATTATTAGAAAGAAACTTTTGATTGTTACTTTTTACCATTTATCATCGCATGTGTAACACCTTTTTTCCTTTTAATAATCTAGGTGAAACAGCAAAAGGATTGTATCCCCTAGAAACTGTACAAACTATGCATCGTATTTGCGTACAAGCTGAAGCAGCAATGTTCCATGGGCAGTTGTTTGAAGATCTGAAAAACTCTTTGTGTGGTCCCACAGAGATGGCTCACACTACAGCTATTGCTGCTGTAGAAGCTTCTAATCGGTGCAATGCAGCTGCTATAATTGTGATTACCACTTCTGGGCGGTAAGTTGTTGTCTGTCTTTTCTTCATTTAGTGATGATTATAACGATAGCTTTTTTCTACATACAATTCTTTCGTTTACACTGAACAGTTTTCAAGTAAATAAAAAGATCGATGTAATGTCCTCATGGGCGATTTTTTTCACGTGAAACATGCGAAAACCCTACTATGTTTGATTTCATGACATAATTGAAGTGGGTAGAATAACCTGAAATTCAATAAACCTAATGTTGGATGGAAATTTAGTAGTTTAATAATATTTAAACAAGTTGCAATTCGAACGCGTGTAAGAAAATCAAAGTGACTGACTATTATTTAGTTGTACATATATTAGAATAATATAAGATACAATACAGTATCTAGATTTTACTTAGATAAATATTCAGTATTCTTCTAGGTCACCTTATTTTCAATCGACCAATGTAGTAGTTATATGTTTGTGATCAGGTATTGCAACACTGATGATTGCTCTGTCGCCCATGTTAGTTTGAGACTAAGTAGTATCATCTAGGCTGCCAACTTTCAAGATTAATCGCACTATACTTTTGTTGCCACAAGCCATTTTACGTTGCATATCGGTTTGATTCCATTGAAAAATTTCTTCAGTAGCGTATCTAGGTGTTTTGCATTGAAAGCTACAGTTCTGCCCCGTCTTAAGACTCATCCTAATCAGAGTTGACTATCAACTGAAGATAGTCAACTGGTTGTTTATTTGATAATTTCAAAGGTCTCCGTGGCATTAATTGTTGCAATTTGTATATGTATTCTGTAATAATCTTCTCTCTTACATACTAGGTCTTGCCACTTGATTTCACGTCATCGACCTCGTTGTCCAATCCTTGCTGTTACGCGTCATGAAGTCATTGCTCGTCAGGCTCATCTTTATCGTGGTGTCCATCCCTTATACTATGGCGGTAAGCGATTGTTTGTTGTGCTATTTTTACCGTAATCTTCACTAATCCCAACAAATGAAAGTATACTAGTAACACTTATCTCATATGCTTTTCCTTTGCATAATTTACAGAAGCACGAACTAAAGAATGGGATGAAGATATGGATCGTAGAATTCGTTTTGCCATTGACTACGGTCGTAAGCGTTCATATTTCACTCCAGGATGTTATGTGATCATTGTAACTGGTTGGAAGGCTGGTTCAGGTTCAACGAATACACTTCGTGTTGTCAAGTTAGAAGATGCAGAAACCAAACCAATAGTTATGGTGCCAAGTATTACTCAATTTGATGATTAAAGAGTGTGTTTTCGTAAAAGGTTTATTGTGCTGTATTATGTGAGCGACAGAGAAATATACATTAAACTTAATTCTTCTTACACGTTTCATCAGTCTTTTTTCTTACACCTTAGTCGATTTATTATCCCTCACCTTCTCTTAACTGCATAAAGTTCTGTTATCACTTTCCAATCGATAATTCAAACTTCTGTGTGCTAATAAGTCTTCATTGTCCTGATAGAACCATTCGGTAGGTGTGTGAATCCGTCAGTATTCATCTTTATTAAAGTACTTCTATAGTTGTACTAACCCAATATTTTCTTCATGTATTTTTGACTTATACCTCGGGAGAATTAAGGTATATCGATTTTCTTGATTTATTCTCTAAATTAGATATTTCTTAAATCATTTTTTGCATGTAGACGTCATACTGAAAAGAAAAAAACCACACAACATTATAAGGATAACATTTTGTGTTCTTTCTTACTCAGAGTAAATGGAAGTGCTTGTTTGATTCGTCATAATTCAAAAGAATATGGGCAGATGAAGGGGAAACTCATGTAGTGGATGCAGTGTTAACTTGAGGCCGGATTACATATTGTAGTTTCAGTTACACCAATTACCTGACCGACTAGATCTTTACCCGTATTGCCTTCTTTCAATCCAAATGCTATCACTCACTGGTTTTTAGTTGTATCCACCGGAAAAACCCCAATCTGGACATAATTCCCCAGTTGTAGTTCCACTATAAAACTAACAAGATAACCCAATTCTCCTGATTGTAGAATTGTAAGCGGAATTTACCCGCTATTTCTCAACATCTGGAGTAATCTCTTATTTGATTTTGATGGGAAATTCACATCTTTAGTCAAAACAGATGCTCTCAACTATGCACTCTGAGGGTTTTATTAGTATGAGTGATATAGTTTTTGTTCCGATTTTATGATCAACCTTGGTGGATGTTATCTCTGTCTGTCTGTCTGTTTTCGACATAGAACTTTGCACATATGTGCGGCAGTTCAAGTCGCCACAATCCATGTAGCACGCAAAGCAAGAGGAGGAAGTAGAAGAAATGCAAAATATAGACAGTAAACAGAGGTGTGAGACAAAGGAATAGTAATAACGGAGAACAAAACAGTTTAACTGGAAATGATAAGTCACAAGGAGTGGATGCATCTGCGCCACTGAGAACGATTTTGAGCCATGTCGCCAATTGTTTCCAACCATTGGTTTTTACCATCCCGAGGGCCCCAACCAGGAAGTCTACATCTTCCTACGTGGCTTAGATTAACTGTTGTGGATTTCATTGATTGGTGCCATGTTTTGGTTTGACTGCCGCTAGCTCTTTTCCAGCCTGACCCTATATCAGCTAACATTGCCCGTCGAGGAAGGCGATGACTAGGCATACGTAGCACATGTCCTAACCATCTCAGTCGATGCAATTTCACAGTCTCGTCGATTGATTTCCCCGCCTTACCTAGCACTCGACGCCTAACCTCAATATTGCTCACCTTATTATTCCACTTCACGCGGGAGATAGAACGCAGACACCTATGATCGAAGACAGCTAATTTTTTCATGTCTTCTGCTCTCAATGGCCAGGTCTCACAGCCATAAAGGAGGACGGAGCGGACTGTTGAGCAGTACACACGCCCTTTGGTCGATAGTCGGATATCGCGTCTACGCCAGAGACGGCGAAAACTGGCGAATGCGAACCTAGCCCTCTGTATTCGTGCTGAAATTTCGTCGGAGATCAACCCGTTGGGGCTGATGGTACTTCCCAAGTAAGTGAAGCGGTCAACGTGTTCTACCACTTCACTTCCTATTTCTAATCTAGGGGTCGATGAAGTCCAATCCTGCAGCATCATCTTACATTTTATAGGGGCGAATCGCATGCCAAACATGCGGAGGTTGTTGCTCAGGGTGTTCAGTAGACTCTGCATTTTGTCAGAGTCCTCGCCTAGAAGGACTATATCGTCCGCGTATTCTAAGTCAACGAGATTCTTCCCTGGTAGCAAGTCAATCCCTGAGTCGCTGAAGTGAGTTAGGGTTAAGTCCATTAGTACATCTATGATGAAATTGAATAGGAATGGGGATAATGGGCATCCTTGACGGACGCCACTAGTCATCACCACTTCAGATGACAACTCGCCATAAGCCCTCACCTGGCTGCATGAGTACGAGTAGAGTGCCTTAATCAGTGCAATGTATTTTCTTGGCATTCCCTTTACAGCCAAGCATCGCCAGAGAACCTCCCGGTCGACGGAATCGAATGCCGCCTTTAGGTCAAGAAATATAATGATTGTCGGACGCCGGTAGGAATGCCTATGTTCTAGAATCTGTCGAAGGGTGAAGATGTGATCAATACACCCTCTACCTGGCCTAAAACCTGCCTGGTTTTCTCGTGTTTGTGTCTCCCGAGCACCACTTAATCTACGCAGTATTATTGAGCCTAGGATTTTAGATACTATATTAGTCAAGCTAATCCCTCTGTGATTATCACAAGACGACTTGTCCCCCTTCTTGTATATCGGGATGATCAGTGACTCACACCAACCCGATGGGACTTCCTCTGATTCCCAGACGCTGCCTAGAACCTCCGTTAACGCAGACAGTAAACTGTCTCCTCCGTACTTAAATACCTCTGGAGTCAATAAATCAGGTCCCGCTGCTTTGCCTAGCTTCAGATTGGTGACAGCTTTAGTAACCTCGGTTAAGGACGGAGGACCTGTGTCTATCTCCCATTCAGGGAGGTGCTGGATGTCCGGTAGGTTAAGTGTGGCTGTGGGCCAATTAAACTGCTCCTCATAGTGTTCTTTCCAGCGCTCCAGACGTCTATCCTGGGAGCTAATTATGGTGCCATTTTTCTCGGAGATTGTTTCGCTTATCATTTGTTTTTTACCACCTGTTTCCCTGATAAGCCTGAATAGTTGTCTGGTGTTGCCTATCGCCGATGCTTTTTCCATCTCTTTCGCCTTTGTCAACCACCACTGTTCACGGTCCTTGCGGAGACTTTTCGTAAGTTTCCTCTTGTGCAGCTTTCGCTCCTCATTGAATTCGGAGCTCGCCGGAATAAGTCTTCTAGCATCTATCAGTTCGGATGAGGCAGTCGAAATCCAATGGTTTTTACTCACCTTTGGATTTACCTTATTCACAGCTTTTACAGCTGTATCTATGGCTGACTGAATATTCTTCCAGGCTTCTTCAGGGTGAGCGCAGCTGTCAAACTCAGATATGTGTTTAGCTAGTTCTTCCTCAAATAGGGACTTAGTTCCCTGGTCGAGCTGGGGACGTGGTGGGTTTACCGCCAGCTGTTTCCTACGTCCGTTCAGTCGTAAGCACACACGAGCGCGGACCAGTGCGTGATCGGTATCTACACACGTGTTCCAGAAGGAGCGACAATCCCCTACCGACCCACGCCAACGATAGCTTATTGCTATGTGGTCTATTTGTGTCCAGCGTTGATTTGATGATGGTGGTCGCCAGGTCAAACAGTGTCTCTCCTTGTGTTTGAAGTTAGTGCTTACAAGATACAAATGATTATCTGAACAGAACTGTAGGAGACGGTCACCGTTATCGGTTCGCTGGCACGGAATTCCGTATGTGCCACCAACATTCTTCTCAGATTGACACAATTTCCCTACTTGAGCATTAAAGTCACCAGCTAAAACGACTATATCTGAGCGTCTAGCCTTTCGCAGCAAACTGGACAGCTTTTGGTAGAACTCATCCTTCGTTTCATCCGAACTGCAGTCAGTGGGGGCGTAGGCGGAGATTACGAAAAGGCATCGGCGAGTAGTGCAGTCCTTTCTCCTTTTCACTGATCCGTTCAGACGGACAGCACACATTCGGCTATCTACCGGGATCCAGTCAAGTAATGTCTTTTCTGCTCTAGTACTTAAAGCTATCCCAACACCAGCTAATCCTCGTGAGCTAGCCGTCGCATCTCCTGACACCCTCAAGGTGAATTTTGCAGATTCATCCTGTTGGCCAGGTGGGGTTAGGTGAATAACCACACTTGGGTCTTGTATGCGTGTTTCTGAAACACAACATACATCAATGGCTCGGGATGCCAGAGTCTTGGCTAGTGATGCTTGTTGTCCTATTTGGCAAAGTGTCCTAACATTAAATGCTCCTATATAAAATTGGTGGCGTGGCTTTAGGAGACCATCAGTGGTGGCTTTTTGGCTTCCATCGTTATCAGTGCACACAGAGTGAAGGGGAAGTGAAGAGCCAACAAGTAGAGGAGTTGCATTAGTAGAAGGAAGGTAAGATAATAGAGATGAAGATGAAGACAAAGATGAGCGAGGATTAGAGGGGTTTCGCGTGCACTTCGGATTGTGAGGGCGATTGTTACTTCCCGGCTGCCCACACCGTGGAAGTTGGTTGCGTGACCGCAGAGCCCAGGGGACAACTGCTTGAGGCCGGTCACACACGGCCTGTTTTTGTTTGTTCTTTTTTATTTGGTGTGTCTCAGTAGCGTATTTATCACTTCTGCCCTGTGACACGGCAGCAGAAAGCGCGGTCGTTGTTAATCCGGGCCCCGACCGATCCGGCATGATATTTTGTGATTTATTTGAAATCATAGGATTGGATTGGGTAACTGCTTTTAGTCTAACTGCTATCCAAACAACCTTTCTGGCATGGTAGGACCTGCAGGAACATAAGTTCCAGCCAGTATAGCTTGTTGGGTCATTGCAGTGTTCAAGCCCGACCACCACGTCAAGGTAGCAGCTATCGGTCGGGTGGATGTTATAATATCTTATGATGACATCCAGTTATAGAGGGAAGAGTCCTCATTTATCCATTACGACTGTGGTAATTATTGCAAACAAGCAAATAATCTAGGCTTATTATTACTTACCAACAGTCTTCTAATATCAAAGAAATTGCAATATAGAATATCGTCATTATTCCTTAGCTATATGGCTGAATTCCTTGGTAATTTTTCACAGAGTTTCTTGTTACCGAAGTTAGGCTGATCAAATAAATGGCATTTTATTTAGTACCAAGAGAGGAAATCAGAGCGTTTGCTTGCGCTCAATGAGTAATTTAATCGTGATTTTCTCATAGGATATTTCCAAGTCCAGAATTTCGACTCTTAACGTAACAACCCCATTTCATTCTCATTTAAAAAAAAATCTACTTGGTTTCAACGTAGAACTTTAGCAGTTCAAGTCGTATGAAAAACTAGAGAAAAGAAATTCAAAAGTTCAATAATAAGCAGGAATGTGAAGGGAAGAGAATGGTAACATGGAGAAACATCAGAGTTTAGTGGATATAGGAGATTACGAAAAGTGAATGCATCCATGCAACTGGGAACGATTTTGAGCCATAGTCACCGATAATCTTCAGCTATTGGTTCTTAGCATCCTGAGAATCCCAACCAGGCAGTCTACACCTTCCTACGTGACTCACACCAACTGTCAAAGACTTCACGGACTGATTCCAGATTTTGTTTTGGCCACTCCTAAGTGTCTTATGTCAATTAACATTGCTCGTTGAGGAAGGCGGTGGCTGGGTGTGCATAACACGTCCTAGCTGTCTTAATCGATGCAGCTTCACAACCTCATCAATTGACTTTTCCTTCTTACCTAATACTTTACGCCTAACCTCAATATTACTCGCTGCATTATACGACTTAATATGGAAGACAGAACGCAAACATCTGTGGTCAAAGCTAACATTGTCCACTTTCAATGGCCATGTCTTACAGCCAAAAAGGACAGAGCCAACTGCCTTGCAGTACATACCCTTGATCGATAGCCGGATATCACGTTCGAGTCAGGGATCACGTAGGTTGACAAATGCCATATGAGCTTTTTGTATCCGTACTGAGATTTTGTCAGCAGTCAGTCCACTGGGGCTAATGCACCTTCCCAAATAAGTGAAGTGGTCAACACACTCCTGCCTATCTTTAAGCTAGGAGTAGTCGATGTAGTTCAGTCTTGCAGCATCACCTTTCGTTTGACAGTAGCGATTCGTACTCAAGCATTCGAAGATTGCTGCTCAAGGTATTCAGAAGACTGCATTTTATCAGCATCTTCACCTAAGAGTACAATGTTATCTGCATGCCTTCAGTCAACAAGACTGCTTTCTTGCAACAAGTCAACCCCTGAGTCGGTAAAGTCATTTAGGGTCAATTCCATTAATACGTCTCTGATAGAGTAGGGACCCCCGACGGACGCCACTTCGTGAGTTCGAGTAGAGTGCCTTGATTATTGCGACGTACTTGCTCGGCACTCCCTCCATGGCTAAACATCGATCAGTGCAGTCAAATACCGCCTTGAGGTCAATAAATATGATAAGTGTTGGACGCCAGTAAGTATGTCAGGATCAGTAGGAAGGTGGAGATATGATCAATACATCTTCCAGGCCTAAAGCCTGTCTGGTTTCCTCGAGTTCGTTCCTCGCGATCACCAATTAGTCTGAGCCTATTCAGTGAACGGAGAACTTTGAATGCTATTTTAGTGATGTTTATCACAGGGAAGACGCCTCCCTTTTGAACTGAGATAATTAGTGGTTTACGCCATTCTGACGGAACTATCTCTGATTCCCAAACATTAGCTAATGCTTTAACTAACCCAGACAGCAATTTGTCATCACCGTCCGTATACAGCTCGAATCATTTCATCAGGTTCTGCTGCTTTCCCTCGTTTCATATTAAAGATAACCTCAGTCGTAGATTTTAGCTTTGGCTAAAATCATCTAATGCCCACAAACACGCGTGTTATTTTCACTCTCTTGACTTTATTCTTTGTTTAGGAATTTGACTATTCAGGCGTCAACCAATAGCATTCGTCTTCTGAATAAATCGATGGCTCCTAATCCTGTTTACAGATTTGTCAGTAAAAACCTGATAATCACGTGATTGAAAGAATGCCCTGAATAGTTTCTAAATTCAGTATTCCTACCTGACAGTTTTTGACTGAAAAAATGTCAAATATATTTACGCTTAATCTTAGTACTTTTCACTTTATCTGAATTGCTTTTAGTGTATGCATATCTTATAACAATGACCAAAAGTAATTACGTGTTTCCTAGTAGGACTATGAGTGTGTATTTTAATGAGCTGTGAAGTGGAGCGATGTAACTACAACTGGATTATGCGATTTTGTAAGGATTTGAATTAATTTCAGGGTAGTTTTCATCACGAACCAATACTAGTTAGGGATCATCAAAAACACGGGAGAGCTGGGCAGCTGTTTCGTCCCAGTTTGACGCTCTTCAATGACGCACAATCGTGAAAAATCTACACAGAAACTAACCCAAATATTGATGACAGCTGGATGTGTGCCCTGAAGCTGTGTTTAGAGGTTATGGCCCTTAGGGCCACTGACGGTGGCGCTGTATCACGAATCTACGAAGTTAGAATTCATGAGTTGTTGGATTTCGGTTCAAGTGACTGAATGGTCAGCAAAATTGGCGAAGTAACCCGAAGGTTCTGGGTTAGATCCCTGGTGGGACGTGAGTGTGCACTTCTGAAGAGTCACGAACCAGGACAAAAAGGCTGTCAAGTGCTCTCTGAGTTTGACTGATCACTAACTAGTGTTGGTTCGTGACGAAATCTACGCTGCTACTCCGTGACTCTTGAAGAATTTTGATTTGATTTAATCCCTCGAACACTCCACGTGCATAACTGAATATTCTAAAAGCTAATGCGGTTAGGAGACATTTCCTCATACCTATCAATTTATAAGTGTACTGTTCGGCAGTTTATTGTAAACATAAATATTGAGAATCATAAAGTTTTGATCATGTTTTCGAAGAATAGCTCTCATATTGAGATAAACAAAGTCAGCAAATATTACACATTAAATGTTAGATTGGGTAAGGAAGCAGGAACATGTATCTACTATCTCAAATTTTGTTTACATGAATGTCAACCTATGTAGAACTAAGATGGAGAATAATTTACAAACCAAGAGATACAACTAATTAATGCAGTTCGTGTCCTCGAGATTCACTGAGTTTCCTGATCCAGTTGGTGACTTGAGACCTATCCTATCTCAACTCAGGTATCGTTTCAGTTTCATTCATTATTCACATGACATCAAGTCGGTATTTCAAATTAAGATTTCCAGAGACAGTCTCATTCCCATTAAGTCATCATCATTGAAACTGATATTAGTAGACCCGT
The DNA here is from genome assembly GCA_944472155.2 of Trichobilharzia szidati. Classification (NCBI taxonomy): domain Eukaryota; kingdom Metazoa; phylum Platyhelminthes; class Trematoda; order Strigeidida; family Schistosomatidae; genus Trichobilharzia; species Trichobilharzia szidati. The sequence continues at coordinate 99,789,929 of OX235271.1, read as the reverse complement.
TTGACCTGTTAATGTAATAGCCATAGATGGATAGTGAACTCATGGTCTATTTGATAGAACTCCTGGTCATGGATTCCGGTACGGTGGAAAACCAGTTTGTCGTTTCTCTTGTACTACATTGTATTTTACCAGTTCTCAAACTAAGATTTGAATGAACAACTACTCTGAATTACTTCATTCTGTATGGTTATAAATCTATTAGCATTATTACAGAGCAGTCAGTAAAGGAAAAATTATAATTATATCAGAAATAATAAAATATAATTGGGTTCACTGACTATATGTGTGTCCATGCACCACACAGTGAGTCATAAGGAATAGTGATGTCATCTAGTTCTACAACCCTCCTGATAGATAGGATAAAGTCTTCATTAGTGATCTTCTGGTTAAGTCACAGTAACATTAATCTATACCTACCATTGTATGCAATAAATTCCAACGTGAAATCGTATCGTTCACTATACATGCCACTTAGTTGATAATTCAAATCTGTTATCAATGAAATCTGGACATTATATGATTCACTCTACCATAGATACATTTGTTTACTGTTTCCTTAACAAACTGTACACTTGATTACACATTTTTTTAGTGTATATTATGAAAATTTACTAAGTCATTTATGGCTTTTTAAAAAACAAGCAATGGTTAATTTTTTCTTAACATATTCAAATTTCAATAACTACGTTTTAAGTAGATTGATTTATGTCTGAACAATATGTTGCGTGTGAATGTATAATGGTTTAACACAACCGTTGGTGGAAATGAGATAGTTAATTTATTTGTTAGATTTCATAGAATTTGATTAGCTTCAAAAGTGATTACATCATGAATCGACATTTGGATTAATCAGTGTTAACCAAATACAGCTAAATTTATCCTTAATACAGACAATTATTAATATTAGATGGTTGTCACACTATACACTGTACTGGAAATCACGGGTCTACGTCTTGTCCATTAATAGGAAATAATGTCGTTATTGTTTCAGGTACCTGGGTAGTTAGAATCACACTGGAGAGGAGAGAGGAGCAGTTGACGAACAATGAAATCTAGTCACTAATACTCAAAGCTCCTTCGACTTTCACTGAGAGATATTCATATGTCTAGTGAAGACTCGGCATAGTGAACCGAAGTTCGCTGAATTCTAATACATAGTTACTCACTTCGCTTACTGAAAGCAGATTATCTACTAAATATCTAGATGGTGAACCATCGTCTCCATAGCAAGAGTGTTTAAAATTCGGTGAAACTGTAAAGTTTTGTAGAAGACGGACTTAGAGTTTCAGGCAAGACCGAACTATAAATTCACCTACCGTTTGTATGCGTCATGTGATGAAACGGTGCAGTTTTAGTGTTGTTATGTTCTCTGAGATGGATAATCTAACTGCGAAGCTTTCATTATCTTTCTGAAAGGCATCTTCAGACTGAAGTTAGCCTTGAAGGTGAAGTCTAGATGGACAATGAAAAGTCCTCAAAACTAAACTATCTAATTCAAAGAACATAAAATCAAAAACATCCACCCGAGCAACAGATTGCAGTTTAAAATCAATGAACTGAAACTTTACCCAACAACCATTTTCATTTATATGCAACCAGCTATAAGCCATATCTCTTGCGTACTAACTGATAATATTATATAGCTAACAGAATCTGGGCAGCTGCAGGCACATTCAAGAAAGTGACTCAATTATTTAAAATCAAATAGCTTAAGCAATGAGCAACAGTTCTGAAACCCACGGTGACTCATAGACACTCATACTTCCTCTCCTTTCTTCTTTCCCATCATATCCTTTTCATCACTGTTTTCCTCTTCCATTTTACTTGATACATGATGACTTGGAATATTACCCAGAGATTCCAAGTCTTATCTCAAGGACGCTTACGTGTTTAGGAAGTTATGAAATTATTATATTTTAATTTTAAGGTACCGACGATCACAGTTTCAACGGCCTAGTGGATATCGCTTTGGGTTTCGTAGAGATGGGTACTGGATTCAAGTCTCAGTGGAAACAGCATCACTAACTGAGGAGCAGATGTGTTCACCTGAAGAGTCTCTAGTAGGACGAAACGCATCCTACGTATTCCATTTCTAGGCACTATCAAATAAACAAGTTAAAGCTATTAATCTTGATAATATCGAGGCAAATATTTAAAGAGTATACACACCAAAATGAGGATGATTAATTCTGTCCAGATTGGTCGGCGGGAAGTCACCAACATCAAAAATTCAGCACTGAATAAAGTTGTATCATATTATTTTTGAACTTGAAGTCATTAAATATGAATTCTTCGGTGGCCTAAGTCTTCCTTCCTTGCTTCAATCCCTACTGCTGTCTACGTCACTAATATATACAAATGACCTCAAGTTATTTTCTAGTTAACCTTTTGACTAATATAAAGCGTGAGTTGTAATCATCAGGATTTTAATGACTAGTCATTTTTATGGTGTAATATTCATTCAAGTTGGAAAATTAATTGATCAGTCAAACATATAAACTGACTACTGTTCATTTAATTTACATGATAGCAGTATGCACAAATATCAAGCTGGTCACTGCACACAATTTGACCAATCTGCTGACTTTAACAAAATTTAAAATAAGCCTTGATATGTTAATACTTTCAATCCAATAAATATGTGTTTGTATTCTTGACCACATGACGGTAGAAGATAAGTTTTTTTAGTATTATAGGCACTATTTTACAGTTACTTTTGAAGTAATATTCTAATTATTTTCATTACTATCAACATCATAATACTAGCGTGATCTGTACATTGTATTTTATGTTATTCCGTTGAAGTCTAGCAGGAGAACTCAGGATGCGTGTTTTGTTCTTTCCAGGACTCATCAACTGGATGTGCCAGCATCCTATTGAGACTGGTGGTGTTTCCGGAAGTTTCAAATGTTTCATCACATATGTTGTATTCAGTAATCTTCATAAAGGAAAATCAAAACCCTTTTTTAATTGAAACCTATGGATTTCCGGCTGCTTTTTCATACTAGGCCGAAACGATGAGTCCCTAGGTGAAGTACCGATTTGTAGAATGGATGATTCTATGGTGCCTTTGATTTTAGCTGTAGCTTATGTGCTGGGTGATAGGTATTCCGTGTTTAGTTAGGCCAGTGAATAAAGATTTTTGCAAAAAGAAATGATGACTGTTGGGATAGTATCTCAGTTAGAATATCACCACTCACTTTCTTCTAGGGTCTGGTGGTGCTTTATTCAGATAGACTTTGATCATTTTAAAGGATGTTGTTTTTTCTGTCGATAAGCTAGCTGATTCGTCGTGTTCTCGTTGAATCCTTTCATTGGGTCACCTAGATGAATTGCTTATAAATTCCCTCTTACTTTTCATTTTTGACACAAAATTTTTGTTACGTGTCCAGATGATTACTCACTATCTTCTCCGTTTATGTGCCGAGCCTGTTATTATAGCATTTCCTGAAATAATGACATCTAAAACATCGACTTATTCATGAGTAGTCTTACCGACTAATTTTTCCTTCAGCAAGAATCCTACATGCCAATTATTTTTGAATTACTGCTTCCTAGTATTCTTAAGTTCTACATAAGATTAAAATTTGAAAACTGCATATCACCTGAATTACTGAAGAGTTTTGAAATTAGGCGACATAGCCCTAAGGTGTTCCCTAGTTTTCAGTTGTTCACAAAATGATATTATTTCTTGACAAAATCCATTTCTGAACTTATCAAACTAATGACAACAATCATTTTTTTTCTGAGTTAATACAACTTACATTTTCACAGGTTTTGGTGAAATAGAAAGAAACCAGACGATTCCACTCAAACAGGCAAGTTTCTACAAGGCAAATTATTGATTTCCTTCAGTTGGGAGACAAAATTTTTAAAAGTCTACTAAATGATGTGCAAATCAACAAATAATAATGGTGTATACAAAGAAATTTGTTTAGGATGTATGCAGTTGATGAGAATCCACGAAATAAAACGAGCTCGTATTATCCTGCAAATATGTTCGTTCTTTCTCTCTTCAAATTTGACAAATATTAGCTAATAATATGGGTGAAATAAAGGTAGAATTAAATTAAAATCAATGGGCTTAGAAAAACTCGAAAAGAAATGCTGATCACACTATGAATCCAACATACGTTAACTATAACAAGATCAAGCTTGTCTTAATGTCTTTCTGTGAGGGAAGATCATTTTGTGATTGCCTGATTATAGTGGATCCAGTTTTAGACCGAATAAAAGTAAATCGTCATTTTAAGGCTAACCTTTACATAAATTCACAGGTCACAGACGTGTAATCCATCTCATGTCAAGTATAAGACAGAATGACCAACCAATATACGAATTACAATCCTACAGGAGATCAGTCGAAGTGCTAATAGACTGGTAATAACCTATCTAACTACCTCAAAGGATGAAGCGAGTTTGCTTCTCTTTGAGAATATGAAGCATGCATGAGTTGTCAATGATCTAGACTCTAGCTAATCTAGTGAAGCTTCTTGGCCTAAATGCAATGAGTAAAAATACATTTGGATCTTTGAAACCATCTGAATGTAAATTTCCGCATATGTATGGTTTACCAAAACCACATAAACCCAATAATCCTCTACGTCCTATATTGTCAATGTGCAGATCCCCAACACATAAACTTGCTAAATGGTTAGTAGAATTATTGCATCCAGTCAAAACACAGTTCTGTAAGTATGTATTAAAAGATGCATTTGAACTGGTTAATTGTCTTGATGATATTAACATTATGAATGAAAAATATGTATTCCTTTGATGTAAAGTCTTTATTCAGTTCTGTGCCTTTACTTAAAACAATTGACATTTTGTGTTGTGATTACATTCCCACACATAATTATTGCATCCCGTTCCCTATATTTTATTTATTTATTACTTCTATGTACTGACAATGTTAGCTTTACATTTGAAGACGATTGTTCCCGTCAGGTTGATGGTGTTGCTATGAGAAGTCCGTCAGGGCCTCTTTTAGCAGATATCTACATGTCGTACATTGACAGTTTATCGGAGGATTTATCTAAAAATATGCCGCTTTATGGAAGGCATGTAGACGACATTGTAATCATAAGTGATAAGCCTACTTCTGCCGTCTCAATTTTAAATCGAATGAATGAAGTTCAGAATGGTATATCACTTACATCTGTAGAAGAGGAAGACAATTGTTTATCTTTCCTAGAAACATTACTTAGTCGACGGCTTGATGGATCAGTAAAAAGATCTATTTATAGAAAACCTACCTGGACAGTACAGTATTTTAATTATCACAGTTTCTGTCGTCTTCGGTACAAAAGAGCCTTAGTAAGGTGCCTCTTCAGTAGAATCCAACGAATATGCACTGAATACACACTTGATGAAGAAGAAGGAAAGTTGACACAAACTCTGGTTGATAACAATTATCCAGACAAGTTCATCAGGAGATTTAAAGTAGTCAGAACACCAACACCCATTATCCAACTCGTCACTAAGAAAGATGTGTACATCAAGCTGTCCTATATGGGGCACCATAGCAGCCTGACAACTAGATAAAGGTTGAACGCTGCTGTTGAAAAGACTTCCCATGCAACAAATATAATAATAACTGAGAATGTGAAGCCAATATATCCACCGTCTAAGCCCTTTGAACATCCCACTGTATTTACTAATTTGAATGTACGTATGGACGCATTTATATAGGGAGGACTCATCGATTTCTGCAATTAAGGGTTGGTTTCAGAGGACATTCCTGAATGGCTCCAATAGCAAATAGAATCCCCAGAACCCATTAATGGTGAGAACAGGAGACCTAGCTCCTCTATTGTGAAACATATTATAGAGATAGACCATAAAATTGATGTTCACATATCTTTAAAACCTACCTATTCAACGTGTTTGGGGCGTATCCTAAATTTTGTGGAAGCCCTAGCTGGCAATTAGAAAGCTTAAACCACCTTTATGCGTTCAAAAACAATTCATCATCACTCTAACCCTTCCTTAGTAAACTTTGTTTTGATACCATAACATATGTACTATTGCCTGTGTGATTTGGTTTGGTGATCTTCGTTGTTATTTTGACCTTCAATATGTCATCTTAACTTGACCTAAATTTATTTTCTCACGTCTTAGCTCTTTATTAATTTCATATAAATTTCTATGACAAGTCCATGTGTGATCAGATTGTTCGCAATGTGTTGCTCAAATACATTACATGATTCATGCAAATCACGTCTTCTTTATTGCTTTGTCTAAATATAATTATTACTTTATTTATTAGTTAAAAAATAGACCGTGATGTTATTCACAAGTGACAGCAATTTGTTGAGGGAATTTTAACTTATATGCATAGAAGGGATTATATGTTTCGCTATGCATAACCTTGGTGACATATTATCGTCCTACGATTTTATGTTTTTTGTTTTGTTCACTAACCGTGAACACTGTTCATATTCTCATTATTTGCAATGTACTTTAATTCATTGTTTTCTAAAGATGATTCTCAACATATGGTTTTATTGTTCTGTATCTGTTTGATCTATTCACCTGAACTCTGATCACACGTCGCCAAACTTATGATGTCTAATCAAACACACGCACACACACACACACACCATTGTATACCGCATATACACATATATATTTTTCATATTCAGTTATCTATGACCATGAACTGATGCAAAAGTACACATTGATTAGTGTTTAACACAAGTAGACCAGCATTTGGAAATCCGAAGTCAAATGTTGATCACAGTTCATGCAATTTTGTTTATTGTATTTTGATGCCTATTTCATGGCTCATATAATAATAATAATAATAATAATAATAATAATAATAAGCGTGAAACCTGTGACTTGCTTTGTTATTAACAACATAATTTCATATTCTTTTATTTCTCTCTTATTTCGTATTCTTTAGTGAACTCCTTCTTCAAACTTACTTAGCTACCTGAAATATTAACATTGGCTTCCTTTTTTGTACTTTACTATATTCCTTCTATTGTGTATCCACTGGTTCCGACTATATTAGCACTATGAGTATTACAAAATTGTCGTGTCATTAACCATCATGTATTTATTAGTTTTGTGGTTGTTTTTCTTATTTTCTATACTTTTCGGCGATATTAAACTGACAATCATTGTTTGTGAATGCCATAGTCACCACCTCAAAAATTTTGTATTATTCAGGATTACTCACACTACCACCACAAACACTGCATTAGACCTTGGTAGACTTTGGTACTTTTTCGCATTCATAATTATTTTGTGTTTATCCTGTTTTTTTTTGCTGTTGGAGTCTTCAGATTTTTTTTTTTTTGTTTAATACTTATTTTAAACGTCGGTAAAATTAGATGCAAATATTGTAGATATGTGCTGAAAATTCCACACTGTACCACTAGTACTGTTTCTGGAATAAAGCAAATTATTATTATTAATATCTTTATTCCGGACGGTATTTGTAAAACATACAGAATTTTCAAAGGAGTTTATTGCAGAATATATTTTCCCTTAGTAAAATATCTTCAAGTAAAATATTAATTTTACGAGTTGATCACGGACTGATATCAGTTAGAGAACCATTGAAAACCAGGGAGTACTGGACAGCTGCTGTTTCATCCTAGTTTGGGAATCATCGGCAGTACGCACCCACTGGGATACTCGTAAAACATAACTAATCCTTACAAACCAAAACTAAAGAAAATATTAATTAACAATATATCCTCTGACCCAATGGTCTCTCAGCTGAAGCACAATCCACCATTCCATTATGATTTATCTGCTTTGTCTCCCTCAAGAAATCCACGATATCTAGTTGAAAGCCAACTGTAAGATGTTCAGAAGTACATTTTGAGACCTAAAGACATAAGTGAAGAACAGTTATCTCATGTGTTGGGATACGTTGTCACCCACAACCAGGTCATTCCTCAAGATTAGTAGGAACTTGCGAATCAGGAGCTTGTAAACATTCTGAAAACATACAAGAATAGATAGTACCAATATAGGCCATATCATAATCGATTAAAACAAACCTGACGAGAGAAAATATAGACAATAGAGAGATGGCAGTTTTTGGTAGCCGAAATTTTAAGCAGGCCGCAGAATAATTGGACACAGTTTTTAAAGACAAGAGATTTCAGATTTATTTGTTGAGGATAGAAGGCTTGGAGCCTATGTTAATCCTTTTCTAGTAAATTTCTGCGCTTGTCCAAACCCTTCTTGAATGAATCAGTTGAGGTTGCAGACACCACTTCTTCTGGGAGTCGGTTCCGAGAGTTTACGACTCGATGTGAGAACCAGTACTCAATAGCAATGTGTTTTCTTCTTGGCTTTTGAACTCTCCTGCTATGTCCTCTAAGGTGTTCTGACCTGGTGGGAAGGAAAAAAGAGAATAGGTCAGGTCCGTAGTCATTATTTAAAATTTTAAACATTGTGATTTAATCTCCTCTCTGCCTACGGTATGACAAGGAGAAGAGATTTAAACTGTCTAGTCTTTCCTCGTATGATAAATTAGTCACGCTGAGAACCATACGTGTTACCTTCCTTTGAACCCTCTCTAGAATGTGTGAGTCCCCTTTTAGACAAGGACTGGCTGCCTAGATACAGTTTTCCAGTCTTGACCTCACCAGAGATGTATATAAGGAGGTGAACATATCTCTGGTGTTTCTAGTAAAGGCTCTGCGAATTGCCCATAAGGACCTGAAACTACGTGCAGCCACCGCGCGATAGTGTGCTGTAGTTTTTAAGTCGTGGCTAACTATGACACCTAAGTCCAAGTGAGTCTGAACTGATGATAGTGTTATTCCCTCTAGTTCGTAGGAGCTGGTGCTTGCTTGTCCGATGCCAAGATGTCTTTTTTATGTGCATACCTTTGTTATTTTAATTTCGATTAATTTTGCCTGAAGAAGTTCGGACCAGTTTGCAGAAGGAAACATTGGAATTACTCATTTCAATTTTGCAGAGATTTTATAAATTTAATTTTTACATATGTCTACTTCTCACTCGCACCCAGTTATTTTGGGACTATTCGGCCAAATATTGATTACAGTTCATTTGAATCTAATCACTTTTGTTGTTATTGTTGTTGGATTTTTTTGTTTATTGACTGATTTTATCATGATTTGTCATCAGAATAAAACATTTATAGGTGTTTCTTATATTAGTGATTAGCGCATGAAGTCTGTTAATTTGTTCGTATATGTGATATTAATGTGTAGGCGTGAAAATGCCTATTCTATTAATTTAATGGTTGACCACTGAAATCAAAATCTGAATCATAGCAAAATTCGAACTAGTAGGACTCGAACTGTTAGTCTAGCCATCTGTTGGGTGAGCTATGGAACTCATGTAGGTCATTATTTCACTACAATCATCACAGGTAATGCTCAGCTTTCATATGAATGACATGGAAGTGTCCGTTTAGCATCGCTACACTAACTGTCCTTCTAGGTCCTCTCCTGTCAATCCTAATTATACAGAATTATAAAGTGAAAAACAGAGTGTTAAATGATAGTGTGACAACCTGGGATTGGCAGATTAACTGAGTTTGCAATATTTTTATACCACGCCTACATGTGACTACAAATACACCTTTTGCTGCCGTACTGATTAAGCAATCTACACAAAATCAGTACTAACTGCAGGTCACTGCTTAACAAAGTGGACCATCTCTAGTCTCTAATATCCTCAAATGTGTATAGAAATGTTAGTGTTTTAACTATGCAAGAGACTTCGCCATCAATATGACTATAATCTAATCTCATCAAATGGATATAAAATTTTCCGTCAGGATAAAACGTAGTCTAAAGAAAGAGCATGGCAGAAAGGTAACCACTTCTATTAATATAAAGTGGTCTACATCTAATCATGTATGTTTTCATTTTTCTAATGACAATATAGGCTGTATCACTGTTGAGTGTCGTCGAAAGCATTTAAATAAATATTCCTATATTTAAATAACGAATGTTTATATGACTCCAGACTGCAGTTTCCTCTGATATATCTACCTTCGCAGACGAATTTGCCTTGGACCTATTCGTTGACGAAATGTCAGACGTTACTGTCTCTAATATTGCCTCCTATATCAAGTTCTGTTTGGACAATTGCTGTCCTACTGAAACACTGTTTACGAGATTTTATAGGATCTCTTCTCCACACCTAAAAAATCTTAGAAGAGTAAAAGAGAATGTGCATAAATCACACGATAATCATGGTGTTCAAGGAATAAACTCTCTGGTAAAGTCTGAGTTACAAAGACTAAATGGGATATATAATGAAAATTTTTATCATGTAGGAATGCTTCCAGTGTCTGTAAACTTTTTAATCAACTTGCAAGTGGAAAACAAATTTCGCATGACGCTTATTCTTGTGTAAATGCCTTAGATCGATCTTTTACAAGACAACAAGCTAACATGATTGAACCTGATGTTTCTAGTCAGGTACATGATGATTTTCCTGGTTTTAATGGAAAAGGATGTATTTCCATGTCTCAAATCCTTAAATCCATCATACAGCCTAGGTCTCGATGGTGTACCAAGCATTTCGCTTCAAAAATGTGCTGATATTTTGTGTCATCCTTTTACACAAACCTTTAAATCATCATTTCACAGGGATACAGTGCCTGTTGTCTGGAAAGAAAGAAATGTGGCGCTTGTACCAAAATCGTCTTCTGGATCAGGTCTAAGTTTAGGCCAATCTCCATCACATCTTCATTTTAAGAACTATGGAAAAACTTCTCTTGTATGTTCTTAGACCTTCTTTGAAATCTTTTAATGACCCAGAGCAGTTTGCTTACAAATGAAGTAGAAGCACTTACAATGCTTTCGTTGCACTCTATCACAACATTATTTCAAGTTTTGACAGAGGTGCAAAGTTTCTTCGAGTCTCCTTTCCAGGCCACACTTCTGCTTTTGACTCTATTCCTAGGCCACTTTTACTAAGCCAGCTGATTTCAGTAAAAATAACATACTGCTTTAAGTGGAAAGAGCTCTACTTCTCTGTTCATGGAAACTGGTGTGCCTCAAGGCACTGTACTCTCTCTATTCCTTTTTTTTCTCTTTGAATGACCTACCACATTCTTCCGAACCTAACTTCATTATATGTGCCGATGATCTAACCATTTCTGTGCCAGTAGTTTATAGCCTGGATTTTTTCGAATATGGATAGATTCTTATCTGCAGTTAACAAATAGTGCCACTCAAATGGTTTGAAACTGAATCCATCTAGATATTATGCGATCGATTTTAGTTTCAGGCGAGTACCAGATTTGCGTGGAATGATTCAGTCATGTGATTCCTGTAATATGGACGCCAATGTGATAGGGAGTAAATAGAATATCTCTTATCTCTCGGCAACAGTTTCTCTTCGAATCTCTGTTGATCGTCTCATATCCTATTACATAAAAAAGTTGAAACTTTCAGCTGGCAAAACTCAACTTCCTCTCTTACAATTTATCACATCGTGTATTCTACCCTTCCTCCTTTATTGTTCGCCACCCTCCTCCTCAACCCTTATTCTTCCCTGCACTTCTCAAAACAGACTACATCATATGACGTGGAATACTGAAGACTGTAAGTAGAATTAGTGATGTGACTTTGACCCAACCAACTAACATTTTTCTCGTGGATAGACATTTCACTTCTCGCAAGCAGTTGTCTGACGTTATCTTGTCTGATACCGAACATCCTTTCTACTTATTCTCCACATTTTCCTTGTACTTTTCCTTTAGTAAAACCAGAAAAATTTCCATGAGAATTTATGCTTGTGAAGTAAAATATAAAAGTCCAACCACACTATATTCAACACAGTTGTTGTGTGAAGAATCGTATGCCAGAAAAGAACTTATAAACTTTTTTAAAATCAGTAAATAAACAATAATTATAACAAGAATTATTATTACACATATAATTTATGATATTATTTATCTATCATATTATTCACTATATTCCACTAACTTTCAGTTTTTGTGGTTTTATTATTGTTTTTACTGTATAATGTACTTATATATGTATGAAAGAAGCCTAATTGTTGCAATATGTATAAAAACGCTGAGGATTCCATTCTGTATAATTATTATTGTTTGGAATAAAGCGATTTTTATTATTAAAAATTGTAGGAGAGAACTTCTTTTCAGGAAAACACAGAGTAAAGGAATGTCTAATTTAGGTTCTTTTTCTCCGGTAAATTTTAAAGATGAATAGCAGCTGCTGAATGAGTGCAAAGTACCTTCAAGAGCGAAATCCTAGTCGTATATGATGAAGGTGTCGTCTACATATCTTCTGTAGGTATCAAAGCACCCAGCAGCTTGATGAAGCTGAATGTTATTAAGCATTGACATAAAGCAGTCAGCTAATAGTGGATCTAGAGGTGATCCCATAGTAATACCATCATTCCCTCTGTATATATATCATTGTAAAAGCTGAAATGGATCCTGGATGCACAGCTCAGTAATAGTTCTTTTTTGCAGGTTGTTGGCAATCATATAGTCGCAAATATAGCCAACACTTATATAAACAACGATATTGCGTCTATTGAAAACATGACTTTAACATCCAGTGAATTAAAACTTATCAACGCTGGAAAACTTCTAACAGGTTCCATTGCTTTGGTTAGCCTTTGAGCGATACCATGATAAGAAGAAGAAGCCATATCTCAAACTGGACAAAGTAGTAATACTATTTGATGAACTTCAGGTAGTCTGAATAAACGTGGGATTGTGTAGCCGATGGATCGGATACATTCATATAAATTTGCTGTTTAAAATGTTTTCATCTGATTTTCAGTTAGCTCTGTTTTGTTTATTTCACCCTAATAACTGGTAAATTTCATTTGGTCAAAAAGAATTGCCAAGATTTGATCAATTTATTCCTGGTGAGTCATAAAAACAACCTCGCCACCTTTATCAGGGTGGCTGAGAACAATATCACTGTTATCATTTTGTTGTCCAGGTTGGTATATGCGGTCTTTGGCCAATAAGTTATTAAAACTTAGTTTTGAATTAGTAAATTGATGGCAACAATCAATAAAAGTAAATTTTAAGTGTTGGAGCACCTGTGAAGATGCGGGTACAAGGCTAAAAGTCTGACTGATTAAGTTTTCAAATTGCACCAGATTGTGTAGTCTGCTACTTCTGGATTGAATAATATTTTATAATTTGATATTCTGGTTTTTCAATGTTTCACAGAATATATCTTAGAATAATTCGTATGACAGGGCTTGAAATCCTTCCATTTAATGAGCATGCGACAATTCAATCAATTTCAAGAAAAGATAGACTGGCTACACATTTTCAGCTAGAGTGTGTTAATGTGACATTCTGGTTTTTCTACGCTAGACGCTGATAAATTGTATCATCACTTCCAAAAATACATTGTAGTCTATATTTATCAGTTAAAAGAAACAGATAGGAATATGTCATAAATATTTGACATTCACCCTTAATACACATATATAATCTATGAAAGAACTCCTTGCTTCGTCGCAGACTCAAATCTGAACCATAAAAACTGAGCTTTACAACAAGAAGTATCATTGCCACCACTACTCAAAAGAGTGAATTAAGTAAATAGATAACACTCAGGTACTGAATCGTAATTGAGCCCTGACAAGTACTCCGATGCGTGCGTCAGTGGAACAGCGGTAGAATGCTCGTCAACTACACATGTGGTTTGGGGTTGGGGCCGATGCACTCCTTTACCTCGCTAAGCCGGGAATAAAACTGGTAAAGAGGGAAGGTTGGGCATGAGGCTAGCAACCCAAACCCGTAGAAATAAACACCACTGCTACCGAAACTTTTCAAACCTCTAGCTTGAAGCCCTATGTTCTACTAGCAGCGTAAAGGAATAAATAATAATAAATAGGTACCCCTAGCCTATCAAAACTGAACTCTATGGCGTATTTGCTGTTCTTTCTATAGAGCTTCAAGAATGATTCTGTAGCGATGTGAAGTTAGTTACAGAATCACTTGTAGAAAAGAACACTATATCTGTAAAACCAATATAGTTTTGTTTTTAATTCATTGGGAAATACAAAAGCTTATATAATAATGACGATATCTGTTTCATCCTAGAAGATAAACTTTGGGAGTGAATACATACAGACAATACAGAAAAGAATGCAGTTAAGTGCTGTAACGTTCTGAAGCGAGCACATCATCGTTTAGTCGACTAGTCAGCAGAAATCCAACAATCCATGATTCCTGAACTTTAACAATTCACAAATCAATCATTCAGATAGTCAAGAAAACGTTCCACACAAATATATGTAAACAGGGTTAGTCAAACCTGCAATAAAAGCCTTTCCTTATAGGGTATATCAATTATATCCAACTAATCATTATTGTGACAGAATAAGTATTGTTAAACTTCATTTTCTACCACTTCAAACATGTCTAAACTACTTAATTAGTGAAACGATATACACGATCAATTGTTGGAAATAGCCAATCATATAATTTAAATCTACACCTAGGGTAGATAGACTGTATGCGTAGGCGTGAAAACACTTTTTCATTATCTGATAAGCATTGTCTTAGCCAGACTAGTAACCTGTATTGTTATCTATTAGACACATACATTCTAAGGGTGAGAAAACCTGGAACAACATGAAAGAGATGATTTGTTTTGCAAAATAGGCTTCTTTTAAGGTGATATGCTGTGCTCAACAATATCCAATCCATATTAGTGTATTCCACTCAAGTTTAATATGGTTAATTTCATTGTTGGCTTACGACGAAATCTACATTAATCCAAATTCCTAAAAACTAACCCATAATCTAAATTTATATGATTAATTCTTAAGAATAATAAGTAAGGTTGATTTCCAAGTTATTACCTGGTTGGTGAAAGTTAGCTGTGGAAATCAGGAGCTGCGTATCGTCCTTTTTGGGACTCATCATCTGGATCCACCCGCTCCCGAGTAAATGATGATGTTCCCACTGAGATTCTAACTTCTGGTGCAACAGGTATCACTGGAAAATGAAGCAGCAGACAACATTCTTGTTCAACATTCTATAGGTGATTGTCACAGGGACAAATATTCTTTCTCTGTATATGAATGTGAAAATAATATTCACGCAGTTCAAACTTCACACAAATTGTTTCTTGTTATCGGAACAAGATATCAAAAACAGTAGTATCAACTTCTCCATGTGTAACTGACAAATTACACATATTAATACTCATGAGTCGCTTGAACTGTATAACTGTATAGCTTTTTGTCGACTGTATACCTTTTTCAAGTAAATACTACAATGTCATGTTGACGAAATTTCATGGTCACTGGGATGCGAAGAATATCGCACTATATACTCGTTAATACATCCAGGTTCCCAACGTAGTCACTAAGCTAACTGACTTACCATTCTGATGCATATTTTGATCTCTCCTAGGTAATCAGAAGCATGACTCTGGAATACAGACTTGAAAGTTTGCTAAACTGTCTTTGCAACCAACTTCAACGAAACTAATGCATATTATGAAATTTAAACTCAGTTTATGACAGCTGTAGCTGGACTCTTGTTAGAAAGCGTTATTAACAGACCTTGGTTGAATGTCACTTGTTTTAATCGCCTTCTATAAGCTCAAACTAAGAAATAATAAACTTTTAACTCGATGTAAAAGTAGCCATGCTTGATTTTAAACGATTGAAATATTATTATTCATGTTTATGATTTGCGGCTAATGTATCGGGTTCGAACTGATCAGTTTCATGTTAATATATGAACTCCATCATCGAATGCCTCTATATTACTATGCAAAATAACTGGAAGTTACCTCTCAGGTACGTCCAACTGACGAGCCCTGAATAGGATGAAACGCGTATCGTGCATTTTACAGCTACCCAACAAGTCACTTCGAGTATTATTCATAGATTGAATAAAATTTTTAGCTTAACTGAGCAGATATCTACACTTTCTCAATCACCTTTAGCGAACTTTAGTCAGACAAACAAGTCTTTCTGTGTGTATAAGGGGCAAAGACAGTGATGCACAATCCGAAACAAACACTTTCCCTTCATCAAAATGTCTCATGGTGAATATCAATTGATATGAGTTTGAAATTTAATAATTCCTCACAAAATTTGTTTAAACATGGTATAGAATGTAATCTAAACTTAATCCCTAGATATAAGATACCCCAAAGGAACAATGAATATCAAATAACCGTCCTATAATCCAATCAATATTAAAGCCTAACTCATATTTCTTCTTAAGAAAAAAGACAAATTGTCTTCACATGGACATGACAGTTGACCTTTTAAATGATGAAATCGTAAAGGTCAAGACCTCTTATCCTCCATCAGATAAAGATTTATTGACACCACCCACACAAATTATGTCATGTAAACATATTAACATAACTTGTTACATGACTTAATGTCAGTCATTGTGTGTAGACCATTGAAATATGATTATACTTTATTTATTACATAACCTCACCATTTAGATCTCACATTTCATTACAATATACACTGTTATTTTTATCATATTAGCATTAAATTTTGACATGTTACTGATATTGGTTTTACATCTTTTCTATTGCATGCATCAAATGTTGATTGGATAAAAATAAGATTTGAGGATACTTCTCTCTCTCTCCCCTCGTTCATTACTGCATGTGTCACACTACACAAATAACAATAGTGATAATTTTTCGCACATACACAATTATCCTTACAAATCTAGTTCTTCTAGCCTCATCCATGGAGTTCACATTCTTTTTTCATTCCTCGTCTTCTGAGTGGAACATAGGACAATTTTTGAAGATTCAGTAGCAATGGTGTTGTTCTTACGAGGGGGGAATTGCTAGCTTCACACCCCACCTTTCCTCCTCACAGGGCTTACTAACGTCTAGGCCAGGCTTAGGAGTATAATTTCTACTTAGTGCTAATTACGCAGATTACTTAGTTCAATTTAACAACTAGTGTTGTGAGTACGATCAAGCAAGATAACTCTTAATCACACTAAGTTGCTTAGATAACTTTAAGATCTTGTTTGGATAGATCTATTATTTCTTATCTTTTGATTTTATTGATAATAATAATATTATTGGTGTTCCATTACTCCTAGTATACGTGTTACGTTGGAATCCTTTGATGTTAGATGGTTGGAAGCAATCGGCAGGAAGCATTACTCGACCTAGGTTTCGTGTTAGTTGGCACTCACCAGTCAGAAAGGCGTATCTTCAACCTTGAAAGAACTCATGCCCCTTCTGAGCTGAGATTGAAACCCACGCTAGCCAGTACTGTAATCAGAGATGTTACCACTGAGCCATTCGGACTCGCGATTGATCTCCTGTAGGACTGTATTGGGTGCTTTGATTTTTTTTTACTATAGCTTGATTCCACACCGTATTTTTGGTACAAGTATGGAATTTTCAGCAAGCGATATCGTTAGCCCAAATTTTGCAGGCCGACTAATTGATATCAGGTGTGTGTCGGTAGAGGATTGAATCCCGGACCATTTGCATGGTCGGCGAGAGTTCTAACCGCTGTGCCACTGACACTAGTAACTGGCATAATGTGCCTAGTCCTTTGTTTGGTGCAGACTGAATTCTGTCAGTCAGGTGTGCAATGTGGCCACCATTCCAACATCAAAAATTCAAAGTACACCGTGATGGCGAGCTATGTAGAATGGTGGCCACATTGTAAACCTGACTGACAGAATTTAGTCTGCACCAAACAAAGGACCAGATACATCACACTAGTTACTAGTGTCCAACCGAAGTACTTTTGAATGCGATTAACAAGGTATCAGTGATAAAACACTCCTTCAGCTTAATTATATTATTTAAGAGAAGTGTGGTCCTGCTCCACTATATTATGCTGTTGTGTTTTAGTTCGTGTGTTGGGAATGTTTTCCTAAGTTGGTCATTTTCAGGTTCAAACATTCTGATTTAAGGTCCCAATTGTTTAACTGACTCCGATCTACTGGAGTGGCCTATGCAACTGATCTCACAGTCACGTTACGGTTTCTTTGTAGATGAGATTATATAATCTAATCTGGTCAACAGAGTCATTTAACTTGCAGACAGGAACAGAATCACACTTCTTATAAGGAACAACTGACGGCTGAATCCCTGAGTGTCGAATCTGCACCAAACACGTATATTAGGAGTAGCGCGATACCAGTACTGGAAAATAATACCAATAAGACCTTAGGGATAAGAAATAATGAAACTATATAAACAAAATCTGAAAGTTCTCTGAGTACCTTTATATGATTATGAGCAATATACTGTGCTGGAAATGTCATCAGTAAATAAATAATACTATATCACAGTGTGTTTTACCAAATAGAATTATTCTATTATGAAATTACACTCTACCACTGTCTCCATGTTCTAATGTAGCATAGGCGACGTTAAAGAATAATGATTCAAGTAAACGAACGTCAACATAACGCTGAACTGGTTAATCCTCGTGAAACAGTTTTATTTAGTTGATAAGGCAGCATATACATGAGAAAAATCTCTAAATAAGTGTAACAATGTTAATCAGTATACATTTTTCTACAGTGCCTCATAATAGTGTTCCTGTTCATTCAAACGGTTATCGCTTTGTGCCAGCGCGGAGTGTGCTACTGATAAGATTTATCAGTAGTATATAAAGAGCCGCTTGTCGGCATAAAAATATCAAATAACAAGGAGATAGATTTGAAGTCAGAGAAAGCAGATGATTCAGCGTTACACCAGGATCTGGAGTTTGTCACAAGGGCTACAATGGGCCACTTTAAACTTGGGGTAAGGAATTATTGCTTGGAGTACAGTTTATGCCACTCCTCCTAGTGAAATCTATCGCTATATGTTCTGAAGGGCATTCATTATTAATGAAAAAAAATCGGTTTATCCATTCAAACTTCTGTATTGAGTGAGTATATAAGTTATGGTAAAACAAACATGCTGTCCTTTCATTTCGGCCTACTTGAATGTGTAGAACAGTGGCGGTCAATCACGATTTAATTTCCTCACGTAGTTGGTATTATGTGTGGTTTTTTATTACGTGCTTAGGAGAGTGTTGTAATCATATCAGATGTTATCAAGTGTTAAGTCAACTTTTTTTTACACGGATGGAATATTTGTTGTACAAAAATACCTCACCTTTCAGTATTATTACCAATCAATATCTAATTGACAGCTTCAAATTCATTTGTACATTCGTTCGCTTAGATCATTGTTCCTTGACTTCGTTGTTACATTAAACAAGTTAACATTTAAATATGCATTATTTATAAATAACAGCAATTCATCTTACAAATAGGAAAATCTTTTAGTTTTCTAATATGAAAAAAGGTGAAATGTTTCGTTTCTATGGTGAGGAAGTTTTTTTCTAGTAGAATCAATATTATGATATTTCTCAGCATTAAAAACTGGCTTATAACAAATAGAATTACGAAAGTCGCATTCATTGTGTAGATGAAGCCCATTGCATTCACAGGTATTTACTCATAAATTATACTTTGAAAGTTATCTAACTGAATGCTATGATACGATTGTATGCTGAAAATGTCATTGAGTTAAATGGAACTGTCTTATTGTGTGTTTTTTTATCCAAAAATACACATATCAAATACTATGAAAATCAGTCTCCTTTTTCCTAAAACTATTTTTCAGTTTTGACTCAAAATATTAGTTAGATATTTAAGCAGATGTAAAATACATGACATACACTGTTGAATGAATCTCCTTAAAAACTTAATCAGTGGAACTGATCCAAACTTAATATACTGATTAACTAACACATAGGTAACTGTTCTGCAAACAATCCAGGCTGTTAAGTGATGTGTGTTTGTCTCTTTAGGTCTCTAGATACTCTTTATTGATGGGTACCGATAAGTGGAAAATTTACACCGTTTAGGTTTGTCAGTCTTAAAGTCACTCAATGGTTTAATTTATCTAGAGGAAAATCAAGCTTTCTGTTGTCAACATTTTTGTACTAGTCACCCTGTGGCGTGTGCTACTGATAAGATTTATCAGTAGTATATAAAGAGACGTTCATCGGCATAAAAATATCAAATAGCGGAGAGATAGATTTGACCTCAAAGAAAGCGAATGGACTAGCATTGCGGCAACACATGGGAGACGTGAAAAAAAGACAAAGAAACACAATATGGTGGTCAGAAATAGCATAACACGGAAGATCTGTGCAGATGATGATCTGCAGATAAGGTGTGCATAATTTCGCTATATAGCGATACCTAACATTTCTTTATCAAGTCTCTTGTCATCTACCATTACAATATCTACTTCCATCTTACTGTTCACCAGAAAGTTAGACAAATGTATTACATAGGTGAATTGTAGAAATCTTGTCTAAACAATTCCCTTAAAAAAGAAAGGTGGCGACGTGACACAGTGTCTTTAGGACTCAACTTGCAGGCACTTGGTCATTGGTTAGAACCGTACTCCACCTACTTCAACAGGGGTACAACTTGTTAGTATTGTTAACCCTAACAAATTAATTGTGGCTCTAGCTGTTGCGTTAAAAATTTATTTCAGGTAATTGAATTCCAACTAACGTTTTTAAGAAAAGTGTTCATTCAAAAAGTCTGTATGAAATATTGTACATATACTATTGCAAATCATTGGAAATGTCAAATCTTACCTTCACATAAACAATTCTCAATCAATAATTCTGTTTTTCTTTCCCTAGAATTAATAATTCATTTCATTCTTATTTGCACCTGTATTTTTTTTCAAAAATAATGAGTCATACTGTGGTGAGAGCGGTCTACTAGCCAAGTGGTGGACAGTAATTGAGGTCAAAGGTCAAGGTGGACAGACGGTTACAGTTAACATATAGATGAACTGACACAGCCACAAGAGATGCAAGGTTTACTTTGTGTGAGAAACAACCAATCAACAGACTGTATTTTCTACTAACATTGACCTACAATAATGTACATAAAAATCTATAAATACGTGTTGATTTTTCGTAATAAACGATCTGTTGCCTGGCCCTTGTCTTCTGTTGTTACATTTGGTGTCGCTGCCTACCGACAAATGGAAAGCCTATGCCCTGCAGTTTTTGATGAAGACATATGGATCTTCGGGCAGGACTTTGAGGCTTATTCGCAGTTGAGTGGCGTTCAAGATCTGTCAGCGATAAGGCTGCTACTTGGGACGCTGCTGGGAGGTCGGGAGAAAGCAGCATATGGAAGTGTGAGGCGAAATACCTACGAATGTGCGACAGGGTCAGGCAAACAGTTTCCAAAGTGGGAAGGACCATATATGGTCACGTTGAGATGGGGTTACGCAGACACAATCGCAATGGTAAACACCGTTAAACAAGTGGACATCCGCAAGCGCCGAGATTCCAGACAGCAAGACAACAGAGCAAAGCCCCAAGAACCGAGAAGACCGAGCCGACTTCAGTCCAAACTATTTGACGGGGGGACGAGTGTGGTGAGAGCGGTCTACTAGCCAAGTGGTGGACAGTAATTGAGGTCAAAGGTCAAGGTGGACAGACGGTTACAGTTAACATATAGATGAACTGACACAGCCACAAGAGATGCAAGGTTTACTTTGTGTGAGAAACAACCAATCAACAGACTGTATTTTCTACTAACATTGACCTACAATAATGTACATAAAAATCTATAAATACGTGTTGATTTTTCGTAATAAACGATCTGTTGCCTGGCCCTTGTCTTCTGTTGTTACAATACTAGGGAGGAACGTGTCGTCTGTACTAATTACACACGAAAAAACAACCATTCAAATATCTAATCTGTCTAGATATTAATTTCCTGAAAAAAAATTGTGTACATATTCACGAAGAAGACGAATTATAACCATTTACCAAGCTTTTTCTCTTTCTCAAACAATCAATAATGCATTAGCTCTTGCAAATAGTATTGATTATTATTGATTATTGAAGTCAATTTATGTTCTGAACAAATTTGATTTTTTTTCTGGCTCCCTACTTCTTGTGATCTTTCGGTTAACTTGTAGAATAAAATCAATAAATTTCGCGTTCAATGCACTGTTACTTTTTAAACTCCACTAACGGAGTGACAGAAAAGTATCGTATTTCATACATGCAATAGAATCGGTGTGGGTTTTTTTTCACTAAGAGTATAAAAAAGGAATAAATTCGTGGTATTTGCATTTCAAATCACTGAATTATTTTAAATTGATCATTGAAAGTTGTTTAGTTGTATGTGCCTAATTATGTCTGGTAACTACTGATTTTATTCAGTAGTATAGTTTATACATTGAGTTAAATTCTGTTTCCATTTAAAACAATCTGTAGGTTTGTTGGTATTAGATGGTTGGAGGCAATCGGCCACAGGAAGCCTTGGACCTAGGTTTCGTGCTAGTTGGCACTCATCAGGAAGGCGTATCTGCAACCTTGAAGAAACTCATGTTCCTTCTGAGATTCAAACCCGCGTCACCCAGTGAGAACTGCAGTCAGAGACGTTACCACTGAGCTATTCAGGCTCAGGACTAGACACATTACACTAGTTACTGACTAGTGTGCAATCAAAAATAATCTGTAGGTTTTGTGGGCAGGTAGCCAGTCAAGTGGACAATAATTTAAACGGATTATTAACAAAAACATCATCTCTCACTTGAAAGCAAGTTCATCCAATTAGTGAATTTCACAATAATCACAAAAAATATTTCATACATTTATTAGCCTTTATGAATTTAAATAAAGCAAGGACAACAGTTTTAGCAGAATAAAGTCGTACCATCATTTATTTCGTTGGTTTCTCATCAGCTGCTTACATGCCAAAGTCATTATTAAGTATATCTGCAGAGACAATTTTAACATACTTGCACAGAGTTCATTTTTAAACAAAAATCAATCTATATATGCATTAAATAATAATGTATACAATAATAATAATGATAATAATAATAATAAACGCTTTATCCCGAACAATAATGACCATACACAAAGGGAACTCTCGGTACTACGTAATCAGATGAAAATATCCGGTGACCAGGGCAAGGAAAGACTGATAACTGTTTCTTTCTGAACGCATAAATCAGGTTTCAGGCACTTGATGGAGATTGCTTCAGCAAACTTGAGGAGAATTGAACTCTTTAGCCTATTGATAATTTTGAGTGATCTTGTGGCGTCCACCTCATGACCCGCGTCGAGCAGATGCCTAGCGATGGCATTATTTAAAGCATTTGTTCCATTTAGACATAGGCTTTTTAGTAGATGTTCAGAAAGTCGGAGGTACGCCCTTCTTCCTGTTCTTCCAATGTACCTGCTCCCGCAGATACATGTAAATTTGTATATACAGTTGGAGTTAACATGAGAAGGATATCTGTCGACTTTTGGTTGCCTCAAAGAGTATGTTATCCGATAGATGGTAAGCAACTTAGCTGCAGGATAGGCTCTGCCTAGTGAACTCCTCAATCTTCTGTTGACAGTCTCTGTAATATTTTCACCCTTAAAATCAATTTGAATGTAGATGGGCTTTTTTCTGTTGTGATTTGCTTAACATTTAAGCTTTCAGATCTTCCGTACTTGTTAATGAAGCTTTGAGGGTAACCGTTGAAAGTGTGCTAAAATTGTTTCTGTAGACATACTTAATAATGAATTTGGCCTGTAAGCAGCCGACGAGAAGCCAAATAAATAAATAAATAATGGGAGCATTTTATTCTGCAAAAACTGTTGTTCTTGCTTTATTCAAAGAAATACTTGGATTTTAGTGAGTAGGCAGCATATGTATTCCAAAATCTCTTATTTACTGTGTAATACATGCTAATTATTCACTGCATATTTTCATACATATATTGCTTAGCCTCTTTCTCCGCCTAATTCTAGACTATTCACTGACTCCTTCTGCATTTCTGTATAGTGAGGCTTACTAACAACCTATCATGAGTCTTTTTGATTCACTCTAACCAGTTTCAAGTAGTGGACTTATGAAGATTTAGTTGATTTCAAGGTGGATTTTGCCATGAAATGACGTCGGTGTAATAATGAAGCGTAAGTACAACTGGTTCGACGTATCTGTTTATTTATTTTGAAGTCATTTGGCTTAAATATAAGAATGAGTTTCTTTTCAGTGAGTAATAGAATATTAGGATTGTTTCAGACTATTTAGTTAACAAGTGCTTTAACAGATAATGTAACCTAGCTGACTACGAGTAATAATGTGATAAGGAAACCTACTCTAATTATGAATAGATTCTCATCTAAGGCTAACCAATGGTCTCACTCAAATGGTCTTAAACTGAATCCATCTAAATATCCATACTATTGATTTTAGTTCCAGGCGATTACAAGACTTGCGTGGAATGATTCAGTTACATGATTCCTGTAATATTGACGGCAATGTGATAGGGAGGAAATAGAATATCTCCTCCCCACCCCTCAATCTTCCCTGCACTTCTCAAAAAGACTACATCATATGACGTGGAACACTGAAGACTGTAAGTAGAATTAGTTGTGTGCCCTTGTTTCAACCAACTGATATTGTTCTTTTGGATGGACATTTCAATTCTCGCGAGCAGTTGTCTGAACTTATCTTGTCTGATAACGAACATCCTCTCTACTTATTCGCCACATTTTCCGGGTATCTCTCCTGTAGTCAAACCAGAAGAATTTCCATAAGAATTTATGCTTGTGAAGCAAAATATAAAAATCCAACCACACTATATTTAACACGGTTGTTGTGTGGAGAATCATATACCAGAAAAGAACTTATAAACATTTTTAAATCAGCAAATAAACAGAAAATTGTAACAAGAATTATTATTACGCATATTATTTATCATATTATTCACTTATTATTCCACTAACTTTCAGCTTTTGTA
This sequence comes from Trichobilharzia szidati, assembly GCA_944472155.2. Taxonomy (NCBI): domain Eukaryota; kingdom Metazoa; phylum Platyhelminthes; class Trematoda; order Strigeidida; family Schistosomatidae; genus Trichobilharzia; species Trichobilharzia szidati. Next base: position 99,765,165 of record OX235271.1, on the reverse strand, counting down.
GTTTTGTTATTGTTTTTACTGTATAAAGTATTTATATGTTTATGAAAGAAGCCTAATTGTTGCAATATGTATAAAAACGCTGAAAATTCCATTCTGTATAATTATTATTGTTTGGAATAAAGTGATTATTATCATTATTGTCATTACCCATATTGGCAGCAAGATGAGCAGACAGACCGTTAATAGAGAGCTTTTGGTGTCTCAAAAGAGGAAAGTAACACGTGAAAGCATTGTTAAGCTGTTGGCTTTTAAATGACCTTGAATAACACTAAGTTGATTGTTAAGTTCAAAGACTCCAGTCATCAGGATGGGTGAGAAATACAACAAGCCACTTTAGATCATGAAAACAAAATAAAAAAAGAAATTTCTTACGGTAATAGGCTAATATCATGAAAAAAAGGACAAGATTCACTGTAAATGGGTGAAGTCATACTATTTTGCTAAAAGTATTGCTTTGGTTTTATTCAAACTTATTATTATTATTATTAACTACAGGTCGCTGGTTCGAGCATCGCTGCCATTCATATTTTCATTTTACCTGCAATCATTATCTGTTACACCACTGTGCATTTATTCGTCCAATGCTATCTCACTTTGACCTCACTCTGACAGTGGCTTGAAGTGAACTTAGTGTTTTCCGATTAGTAGGAACATTGTCAGTCAATGAAGGTGCGAGTACATCTAAATGATGAGTTCCGAGTAGCACGAAACGCATGTCATGGATACCAGTGCTAACTACCAACTAAGGAGAACTGGACAGCTACTTCGTCCTTGTTTGGGAATCTTCAGCATTGTGCACCAACGACCCTAGCTGCGATAGAAATGAAATGAATAACGACTGAGTTTTAAGTTAAATTCGCGATATAGTGTTACTGCCCACCAATAATATCTATGGGTATCCGCTTCACATTTGACATGTTAGACCTTAGTGAACACAAATTATGACTAGAACATCTTGACATGAACTGGAGATTGATTTGATATCCAGATTTATGCTTTTATAGGGATTTGGGTTAACTACAATGATTCTCTCATCGATGTTGGTTTGCAATGAAATCTACATTGAAAATCACTTCTATCTTTTATTCCTACATGGGAAATTGAGACATTTTCAAACTCGGCATAATAAGTGAACTCATTTCTACGAGTTGATCACGGATTGATTTCGGTTAGAGAACCATTGAAAACAAGCAGGGAGTACTGGACAGCAAGCTGTTTCATCCTAGTTTTTGGGAATCATCGGCTGTACGCACCCACCGCCACGGTTCGAACCCAGGACCTTCCGGTTACAAGGCAAGTTCGTATACCATTCAGCCGCTGGGACTCGATTCAGTGGCCAACCCATGAATTCTAACTCCTACCGATTCGTGATTTAGAGCGACCAGCAACCAATTAATCTGATGCTCGCTAGTGACTGGCTACAGGACGGAGTTTCCTGGAGTTCTAGTGAGAAGTCGTGACTAGTGAGGTCCGTCCAGTCAAATGTGAGGATGGATGTCTGACCGATAACTGTGGTTGGTGGTTGCACTAAATAACAGATTGGTAGAAGTTAGAATGCATGGGCTGGCCACTGAATCGCGTCTCAGTGGCTGAATCGTATATGAGGTTGCCTTGTAACCGGAAGGTCCTACGTTCAAACCTCGTTGGGGGGGTGCGTACTGCCGATGATTCCCAAACTAGGATGAAACAGCTGTCCAGTACTCCCTGCTTGTTTTAATGGTTCTCTAACTGATATCATTCCGTGATCAACTTGTAAAAACAAAACTATTCCTTACAAACCAACCATAAAGAACTCATTTCTTTTAGAAGTAGAATAACAGTCAACGTAATGGAGGAGTGTGAAATAGTACATACAGATTTACGATGAAGCGAAATTGTGGGTAAACAGTGATTTAAGAAAAAAATAATCACAGTTTGTGATCTGATTGAAACTATAAATGTGCTATTCTGGGAAATAGATGAAATAGTATAATGATATATGATACTGATTTATAAGAATAATTGGAAATCAGTCACGTCAAACAGTAGTGCTTCCTAGACAGGTCGTAGTGATTTAACCAACCACAGGCTTTGTACTCGTTTAAGGTGAGGCTTATCACTACTTGATCCTATTAGACTTATCTTAGAGAGTCAAGTAATTTCAAACCATTTGAAATCTACCTACTATTAGTGCTACGATTACCACTAGTTGGTGAGTGGTTTTTCACTGCTCGTAGCAATACCATCACACTAAAGATGACTAACTAGAAAAACAACAGAGGATTGAAGTATTCGAAAGTATTTTAGTTTTCATGAATAACACGTTCAATAGTTACAATCGTTATGACATTATTGCTTTCTGAATCTTTACAACAACAAAAAAATAAATAAGTATACATAAAGTAGAGTTAATAGAAAGTTTTTTAGAGTAACTTTCAATCTTTGATATAAGAATAAAACTTATGCACTGTGGTAGAGTGTAATTTCATTATGGGTAGAATTTGTTTTGATAAAGTCTCACAGTGTTATACGGTATTGTTTACTGATAACGTTTCGAGCACAATTTATTGCTCATAATCATATCAGGGTACTCACACGACTTCCTAACTTCATTTATATAGTTCCGTTGTTTTTCACTTGATTTTCACTTGATTTGATTGCTAGTAGTATTTTCCATATTTCGGGTGTGAGTGATGAATCATTCCTGTTGCATGTGTTGGGTGTAGATTCGATGAACAAGGAATCAGTAATCAACCTCTCTCTCCACCTACATAGATTACTTCTCAGAATCTTACCCTCTCCCACCCTATTGTGTGTGGATGTGTGTTAATGTATGCAGTGCAATTGCCGAGCTTTTTTCCAAATTACTCATCTTCTCGGGGTCAACCATTCTTACTTTAGCCAAATTCTTATGTTCCGACAATCTGACTACTCCTGACCTACTAGTTTGACCTATGTAGTTGACCTCACTCTCAGTCATTGCAGGGTATTTTGTATTTACATTGTGAGACTTTATCAAAACAAATTTTACCCATAATGGAATAACATTCAATCTTAACTGAATAGGTGAAAATATGATAAATAGATCACATCAGAATCAGTCTTCCAGCTTAAGAGTATCTGAGATTATTCCACCAGCAGTTGATCACTTCTTCTTCTTCTTCTCCTCACTTCTTCAACTCATTGTGAATAGAAGTGACCTGATTGAGTAGTTAGCATAATCCCTAGTAGGGAGACACATGTGCGCGGCTGACGAGTCCCATACTAGGAGAAAACAGCCACTAGGTTTTGCCTGATTTCCAAAGGTTCTCTAACTTATGTAGGTTCACGATCGAATTTGAAATGTTAGTTGCTGATTTCTGGCATTCAGTATATTTGGGGGGAGTGTGTGTATGTATAAGACAAAGAGAGACAATAATCACAGTGTATATTATGAACTAAATTTTCATAATTAATTTCTTAATAAGTGAGAAAATAATTCTTACTTTATAATATATCTTACATTAAATACTATCATCACGCTAATCAGCAATAAAAACAGCATGATCATTACCAATCAATATTAGTACTATCGCCTTAATTTCTGTACTTTACCCTGTTTTGATAAATAATCATTTAATTATTTTTTCTTTATATTTTTCAATAGGTGTTAGTTATTTTTATTAGTTTTTCTTTCTTCCTATCTACAAAACAAGATTTGGTGTTAATTGATATTGGACATAGTGTAGTAATAGACAGAATAAAACTTGCAATTTATAACATTCAGACACATCACACTCCTTCCTTAACTGTCCTAGTTTGATGATGGAACATCCACAGTTAAATATAAAAACCTGACAGAATATTAAAATAAATTCTATCCTCACTTCAAACTGAAAATTTTTTTCACTCATTTGAAGTTGAGCTCATCAGCTGTGTACCCTAATTCGAGAGAGAGAGAGATGGAGAGCGATGTCTGCCCTACTTGTCTGCATTAGCAGTCCCCATATCAGTAGTATGTTATCATCATGCACCCTTCAAATTAGAAATTGTGATTTGAGTATCTTTGGTTTCTAAAATAAAAACCATGGTGAATTTTTACCCCACATTTTTTATTTACAAATAGTGAATTTGTTTTGAGAGAGTCTTAAAGTCTGTCGATGCCGGACTGTGGAGTACGTAACAATATGATTATACACCTTTTGTTAGATGATGAAATTAGACACATTGCACATGATTTTTGTTTAAAACGATTCATGTTAAAATATATATAACTTCCGAGTACAATTCGAAATACAATATATACTGTTGGTAGCTTCGCCTTCTCACTGGCCATTCCTGTCTACTTGCTCCACTCATACCGTGTTGTATACTTTGGATTTATTGCAGGAATCTATTATCCTTATCCGAAGACAACTCTACAACCGACACACAGCTTCTACCCGTAGGCATAAATCCAGCAGTGAACACTTCTGTGGATTATATTAATAATTTGTAGCAGTGGACTTTAACAAGATATCAAAGTAACCTTTTTATTAACATAACTCATTACTGCATTTTTGATAATATATTGTGACGCTATCATCTCATTGACTTGTATTTTTATTCGCATATTTGTTATGTTATTGAGTTCTGAAGACAGTCCCCTGTAAGACTAAACGTTGTTCTCAGTGGAACTTCTTGAGGAGGTAAAAGTAGTAAGAAGTTTGTAGACTGAATGTCGACAAAATATATGCATCATCAATGTAAAAGCAGATGAAGTTTTCTGTGGATAGCTGGATTAGAAAAGTAAAAAATCAAACAATAACTGTTTCAGTAATTCGAGTACCACCATATTTTATCTAGAACGCGACGAATCAAAGTCGATAGATGTTTTCAGCGAATTTTTCTTCACACCTTACAGTTTTATACATTGGCAGACTGCTTAAATTTGGGCTACCGAAAAATCCCATCAATATTTCACAAATACTTTCTCCCGTTCAATTTGTTTAAATCTGATAAAATACGACCTTTGATTACGTTTTATACTCTGACGATTATTTAATGCGCTAGTTATCGTGAGAAAAAACATAACCGTGAGTTGGGGCGTATTGCAATGCAAGAGATAGCTGTTCTCGGATTGTGTCTTTGGTTCACATAATGGATTCCTGAAACTTTTCTAATTGCCATTCAATTAAATTATATGCGTTTACTGAAGAAGACAAGTGAAAGATATTATAATTTCTTGGGATGCGCTTCATGTCAGACAGAAGTGTTTCACTTGGTCCACCGTCACGTGATATTTTATTTGAAGATCCTGGATGAAAGAAAAATATCGTGCAACAAACTATACTGAAAATTTTATACAATACATAATAATAATTATTATTGTTTCCTTTAATTCCTAGAGGAACATAGGGCTTCAGCCGTGCGTCTCCACTGCGTTCGGTTCTCTGCTAGAGTCTTCACCTGACCCTAAGTCTGTCCACATGCTTTCATCTGCTCTTTACATGACATCCTCCAAGTCACCCACCCTCGCACTGACGACCAACTCGCCGCTTCCCTTTCGGCTTCCACTCGAGCAATGGCTTGTCTAGTGATGTCACTTTCTGGTTTCCTCAGAGTATGGCCAGTCCATCTCCATTTCTTCCTGCCTATTTGTTTCACAATCGGTTCCTGGTTGGTTCGCTCATTGCCAGAGATCCCTGTTGCTGATCTTTTCTCGCCGGCCATCTGATCTTGAGTATTAAGCGAAGACAGGTATCGATGAGGGTTTGTAGTTTGTTTGAGATGCTCTTCATGACGCGCCAAGTCTCTGATCTGTATAGTAGCACTGACTTCACATTTGGAGTTGAAAATACAATACATAAACGCTGTACAAAATAAAGCTGTTATTATTATAAATCCACTAATGTAAATGTACAGTTACTAGGAGTGGTAATTTAAAATTATGTCAGAAACTATATTGTGGTGCACGCACAAGATGAATAACAGCCTGTTAGTTTCAGTCACAGTTTAAGTGCGTGTCCAATACATTGTGAATAAGAACATAATTCAATGATTTGTTTATGAGTTTATTATCAACAAAAGTACAAGTTTCAAGGGGTGAAGTATAATTAGTGTCATGAAGGAAAACACAAATATTACGAAGAAATAAACAAACAAATCAGATACTCTAGATACAAGTTTGAAGGATGATGAATAAGGTTAATAATGATAAAATAATAACGATGGTGTGGTGTAAACACTAATTGTACTATTAGTGAACGATTATCAAGTAATGAAGAATTTAATAAAGTGGAATGAAAATGGCTGTGTACATAGAATAACAAAGTTGAACGTAAACCTGCAGCAACAGACATAATAGGAAAGGTCATGAAATCATGAAAGGTATGAAACTGAAGTTTGCTTATTAAACAAAGAGAGTAAGGAAAAGAATGAGATAAGGATTTAAAGTGTTAATTATCGATACATGTGTAAGATTTGCTGAACTTATTGTACAGCAGGGTAAACAAACAGGCTAGGCATACTTCTTCTACAAACAGGGACAGAGTGTTTTGGTATAGATTGTCACCTCTTCAGGTACTGATACAGGATGAATTACCAGGGACACTGTTGATCACCAAGAACACCTGTTCCGGTTTAACTGGATGCCCAGTATGCATCAAGTGAGCTAAGACCTCATGATTTATGTATTTGGCTGCCTCTTTACCCAACCATACATGCACATGTCCATAAGACCTAATTGATAGAGCTCTCTGAAGACTGCCGATATACCTATATCCATAGGAACGATCAGATTCATAGACGTACATTGTTGAGACCACCAATGGTAATTTATCCTTGACTGGTTGAATGAGTACTGCTTTAGTTGAGAAACTTGGTACCGGTTCAGCCGCATGGCATGTAATGTCAACTCACCTGTTCATTCAACAACTTGGAATGTCTGTTATGATGTTTTCTTATCTTCGGTATCCATCACTAGATCTTCTCCATGTATCGACATACTTGTCAGGCACTCAGAAGCTCCAGGATGGAATTTAGGCCAGCAACACCAACCCATAAAAATGATACCACTACTACTGGAACTTTTAAGCTTGAAGCCTTATGTTCCACTCGAAAAGGAAGGAATGAAAAAACCTTTGAATGTATGGAATGGGATAGTTTGAACTTCTTACTAAACGGTTACGTCACAGCTTCTTGGAAGGAGTAATCAGTGGGACTAAACTACGAACTGTTAGAAGATAGATGTTACAGAGTATTGCATACAGACTTACTCATCAAATTGAAAGCAAACTGTTTTCGAAACTTGACAGTTTTGACGTAATGACCCGAAGATTACAGGTCCACGAGCTGGAAACAAAAATATCTCCTGTGCTCCTTGATTTGTGGTGATGTTTACTAGTGAACCAGTCTGCTCCTAATTCCAATAAATACACAGAAAACCTATATAGAGTGACTGCTAACTACCACGAATTCACTTGGATGCACACCACTTAGATGTTTACACGCGACATACTCGAACCTTTGTTTGTTAACTTATTATTCCGTTGGGGTCAAAGTGAAACATAGGGCTTCAACTACACATCTCCACTTCGTTCTGTTTTCTCCCGTCCCCTTCAGCTGGGTCCACGATTGCCCAAACTCTCTCATCTCCTCCTCACCAAACGATCTCCTTCATGTCACCCTCGCACTGACGACCCACTCGTCGCTTCCCGTTGGGATTCCACTCGAGTGGTGGCCTACTGGTGCGCGATGTCATTCGACGGCCTCCTCAACGTATGCCCGCTCTTGGTTGCTTTGTTTCCAGCCAGAGTTTCTTGTTGCTAATTCTTTCTGGTCGGCCATTTTATCTTCAGTATGGAGCCAGTGAAGGCAGCTGTGGATAAAAGTCTGCAACCTGTTGGAAATGTTTTTAGTGACGCGCTCGCCAAGTTTCTGACCCATATAGAAGATCTGACTGACTTCGCATCTGTATTGGAAATCCGAATCTTGTTCTTTATGCTGGCTGAGTGCAGAAGATTCCCAAACTAGTTTCAGGTTGATGAAGGCGTATCCTACCTTTCCGATTCTGGCTGGCTTTGACATCTTCATCCGTTCCGCCTGTTAGCTTATGTTTCATGTTTATTGCCATTAAGTGGGAAGATGAGTCTTCATCCTATAGGGAGTTTGGTCGAGAATGAGAAGGTAAGAAAATAGTGTTTATTTGGTTAGCTACACTAACAGGTTGAAACACCTGCCAGCGTTCATTTATATACTGGATTTTATCTCTTTCTATTCATGAGATTCAATGAGAAATTAAATGTTATAGTACAGAGGAGAGATTATCTATCATTTGTGACGCTGATAATAAATTTCTCGTTTAACAAAGTTGCTCATATTTTCATCAAATCTGATTTGTTTTTCATTAACAATTAACTTTGTTAACTTTAATTGTTTTGCTGATAAATAAATGCCTAAAAATGTAAACACTTTTACGTGTCAGGTTCTTATCAGTTTTTATGCGAATCTATTATTAAAAAACTTAATGAACGTGAGTGGTTCCTATTAAAACGATTACGGGGAAACCACAATTCGTTATTATTAATAAATTAATCTCTAGGAGAGACTGGTGTTTATGAAAAGTACGTAGATGATATTGTTTGTGATGTGCCAAGATATGCACCACACTTGTAAAGTATTCTGAATTTTCAACAATATCCATCGAAACATCAGTTTTATAATGAGATGTCAGTGAGACGCTCAGTTCCGCCTGACTGATTTATCCATAAGACAAGGAGATGATGGTGCAGTCAAGAGAGTAATACACTGAAATGATACCTGAACTAGACATTATATAAACTATGCTAGTTGCTGTTCAATGAAATACAAAGAGAGGTTAGTCAAGTCGCTATTTAAGTGAGTCTGAAGACTTCTCTTTGAAGAGTTGAACTTCTTTTGAATAATATCTGTCCGAAAATGAGTATACTAAGGAATTATGGCAATGTGAAAAATATTGCTACAGTTGAGGTAAAGTCAGTGTTTATCCGATTAACTCTGGAAGGAGATGATGTATCACAACGAAGCAACAAAAGACTAATCAGTTGCCCTTTCCAGGACTTCTCAAACAGATATACTTCTTCCTGTGTAAAACACTACTTGTGTACTTTATCAGTCGAAAGTGGTCAGATACCTATTAGGAATCACCTCTAACTATATTTTCGAATTCACATGCATATGTCAAAACAAGTCCATTGGAAAGACAGAAAGATGAGCATTCACCGGTTTCTGTGGACATATTCTCAAAAGCCTGAGACTCCAAGGTTCTTAGTCCCTTACCAGTGCAACTGCCCGACATTTAATAGAATACCTACACACAGCAGATACTCCGAATGAGTTTACCACTTTCAATGAGCAATGAAATCCAAGTTTAGTTCGTTTCGTTGAATATATTACTATTATGAAACTTAAATCCAACCTGTCTAGGCAAAAAGTAACCATGATATCTTTCCCCTTAATTTGGTAACAATTATTCAGCTCATTACACAGTTTTATGTTATGGTTTCTACTATAATAATAGTAACAATAATATTTTTGGACCCAGTGATCTTAACTCACTTATTTAGTTTCAAATCATTTCTAAATGCTATCTTTTACATCATTACATAATCTTTTTCCTGTATGTCATTGGATGAATACTGTTTCTTCGTAAACCAATTACCAAAACTTCTCAAAGCTTCTTCTAAGCTTACTACAATTAATTAGTTTATTTTCGTGTCAGTTGTTATGTTTATGCCATCACGCTTCATTCTTTGCTGTGTCGTCAAACAGCGATCTTCATGCTTCGTCTCCGTTCAGCAAAAAAAGTACTTTGTTAATTCGCCAATTTTATGTACATTTCGTGCGTCGGTGGCAGTTAGGACGCTCGCCCACCGTGCATATGGTCCAGGGTTTGATCACCGGCCGACGCACTCCTTTACCTCGCTAAGCCAGAAATAATGCCAGTGAAGAGGGAAGGTTGGGCATGAGGCTAGCAACAGACACTGCTACAAAAACTTCAGACCACTAGCTTGAAGGCCTATGTTCCACTGGGGAACGTGAAGGAAAAAAATGTACATTTTAGGATATCCAGAGTTGAAGGGAAGTCAAGAAATAAAATGCCTACATGAAATCAAAGAGGCTGACTCTGAGCAATGTCGTCAGAAAATGATCCTCTGTAATGACAGTTGTCTTGATGCTATTGGTTAATCCACTTCAACAAGTGTTTACTGGATTCTAGGTATTGTATATCCAAAATATTTATTATATAATAATAATAATTAATATCCTTATGTTCAAGCAGATTTATTCGAAAACCAATTGTTTTCAAATAATTCACCACCACCATAATAGTTGAGCATTTTCATTAAGTTCATCATTTTTTAGGGTCAGTTATTCTACATTTAAGAAAATTCCTATATACTGATGACCTAAGTGACCCTGATTTACTAGTTTGACCTATGTACTTGACTTTTTGTCATTGCTCACTACTTGGTAGATTAGGTTATTTTTTAAAATCTAGTCAGTGGAATCCTTTAGACTGCATAGTCTGTTCATGAATGCAAATCAGTTTAATTCACCCCCCCCTGCATTTAGCATCTCAAGTAGGGTTTCGAGTGTTCCTGTCTTATTTGGTAGTAGGATGTTTTCTTAAAATCCTCTCTTATTCTTGTTGTGATCACTTCTTCTATGTTTTAGGGAATTTATGCTTGCTAAAATGTGTTTTTCTTCCCTTCTTTTTCATCCCCTTAATTTATGCCTTCTAATATACTTCTCAGAATTCTTGTCCAGCTGTTCGAACAGTTAACCTTGCCTAAATGAGTATTATATCAAAGAAAATTGATCCACTGTGGAATTATCCTTCTACCACATTTTCCAAAATTTTCTTATAGATAAGATTTTATTTTGATTGATTACTGAATCCTGGTTCATCGAGTCTACACCCAACACATGCAACAGAAATGACTCAACGCAAATACCAGAGATATGGAAGATATTATTACCAGTCAAATCGGAGAATAATAAATAATGTTAAAATATGTTCAATTCACACTACAACATTCTAACAAGTTACTTATTTTTACTGTAAAAAACATCTTATTTTCCATCTGACTGTATTTGATTGATAATACTAATATTATTTCCGAATATACCTTATCCTGTATTGATTTTGGTCAAATGTCTAATCAATTTTTACTCACGTATATAAATGAAGCAAGAAAGTTTTGCGAGTGACTTGATATGATTATGAGCAATAATTTGTGCTCGAAACGTCATCAGTTAATGTTACTGTGTGATTTTATCAAAATAAAATCTTATCCATAATGGGAATATACTCTACCACAGTGCCCAAGTCTTATACTTATTCCAAAATTCTATTTTTATATCAACGAAATAAAATATTACTATGAAATATTTTCCATTTTTTGTTCACCACTTTCAATGACTATTTCACTCTTAATAATTACAACCTAGTAATAGTAGTCTGTCAATCCAATACCAACAAAAAAATCTCATAAACAGTAATATATAATTATAGAAATGGCAATAAAGTAAACTGCACACTAATGTCTGGTAATGGAAGTCTATAGCAGTCTGTAGTGCACTTTGAATGTTTGAACTTTTGTTTTAACGCATTCAGGTACTATGGTGCCACGCCATCTTTGTATTTCTGGTGTGCCTCGCTCCGTCGTTGTGCTATCATTAAGCACAGTTTTCGAGCTTGCTACCCCAGCCGTTTAACAGATAAGTTGTACAGTATTGCTACATATTAGTTTTGGTTTTTCGCTTGTTATATAGGTATAATTCAAATCAGGGAACACAACATTGCATATGCCTTCTACCTCGACTCCATTCATCAGTACATACACGGTAGGTGTTGTATTGATCAGTGTTGACCGAGGAAAACAAGTTTAATAAGTGCTGGCGTTAATGCCTATCTGGAGGTCACTATTGTGCACTTACAAGTCTCTTCACGTGTTTTTCGTCATTCATCAGAGAGAGATATCTGCAATCTCGGTAATCTGAATGCTCATTACTCAATGCTGTAGTCAGAGATGTTAACAATAAGCTGTTTAGGCACTACATTTTCAACAGAAACTCTCCACATTATCTTATTCCAGTTCCGACAATTTAATGAATCCCATGGAAGCAACTTTTATTGTGGTGAGAGCTGTCTGCAAGCCAAAATTGTAGACAACAATTTACGTCAATGTTCACGTCCCGAATCAGGGTCATGAGAAAAACAATAACAAAGCTTAACCTTGAGAAAATCACCAGCCAATCACAGAGGAGTTAAAGTGTGGAAATATGATTCACAGATATATGACTTGATTTTCTGAGAAACGGCCACAAAGAGATAACAGAATAACCTTCAGCAAGAAAACAATCAATCAGAAGAGTTTGCTTCTCCGCTAACAATAAAGCTTATAATAATGCACATAAAAATCTATAAATACCTCTTGATTTTCTCAATAAATGATCTGTTGCCTGGCCCTTGTCTTCTGTCGTTACACTACTTTACACTAAACTTAATTTAAATTTTGTAATGAATTTATATTAACTAACCAATTTTAATTAGATAGTCACGAGACAATTTACTTGATGCAAAAGGTGAAAGTTATGAATACACAAAGGTAACTGTTATTAAAATATTAAAGGTCATATGAAAACAAAATTAGGTCATTGCAACTCACTAACAACAATACACTTATTATTATTATTTTTATTTTATGTGAAGGTCAGATGCACACATTTACTCACAAAGTATGGACATATTCATGTGCACAGTTGAAGTCTAAAATCTGAATGAATCCCAGCTTCAATCCTGAGCTGAATCTTTTATAAGATAATGGCTTCACAATGTTCAAGAATCTCAAGCTAGAATAGAGCAACTGTTCAGTATTTCTCAAGCTAAAATGAAATGAGATCTTCATTATTTATAAAATAAAAACAATTTAGGTTTAATTTTATGGATGATTTCATCATGAGCTGACATCAGTTAGAGAACCACTGGAAAACCTAGGAGTACTGGACGACCAGCTGTTTCGTCCCGGCTTGGGACTCTTCATCAGTACGTACCCACCGGGGTTCGAAACCAGGACCTTCTCGTAGACCATTGAGCGACTGGGGCCCGATCCAGTGGTCCTTGAATTCCAACTCCTCTAACTGATGTCAGCTCATGATGAAATCCTTCATGAAATCAAACAAAAATCCCTACAAAGCCGATACTTGAAAATTTAGGTTTGGTTGATTTTTAGTGATATTTCGCAGCATATTTTTCGATGAAAAGCTTCAAGAATTTGATATCATTGTAAACAGACAGAGTAATTATTTAATTCATTTTACACATTCCCGTTGATTTATTGAAGTGAAGTTCTCTGCCTCAGGTTGACATGCTGGCTACTAGTGCAGATGCTTCGAAGATGTCTGATTATTTGACTTGAAGTCAATTGGTGGATGGTGACTAGCAGTGGAATCCAGGATAACGCACATTTCGTCCAATTTTGGACTCATCATCTGGAAGTACCTGCATTCTCCAGTCAGTGAATGATGGTGTTCTCACTGAGGTTGGAACCCAATATCCATAGTTTCGAACGCCAATCAGATATCTTTAAAGCATATGCACAAGGAGCCAACATGTCAACCTGAGGCCGAGCACTTCAGTCCAATCAGTCAACGGGAAAGTGCAAATTAAATTAAATAATTACTGATACACGCGTTTCACAAGAGAGAGGTGGCTTTCGTGGCCCGGCTGGTCAATTGGATAACGCTTTGGCGTTTAAAATCTATGGGTACTGGGTTTGAGCCTCAGTGAGAACATCATCATTCATTGACTGGAGAATGAAGGTACTTCCAGATGATGAGTCCAAAATTGGACGAAATGTGCGTTATCCTGGATTCCACTGCTAGTCACCATCCACCAGTTTACTTCAAGAGAGAATAATTGTCAAGTTTCCATTTACTTTCTCCTTAAGTTATTAAGCTGTTGCTTTTAACTTCGCATTCACATTTATAAGTATAAATTGTATGAATATTGGTGAAAAGTTAACTTTCTTTAGTCTTCGAAGTTAATGAATTACATGATGACAATGACTTTTCTGCGTTTACCTAAAGTTCTGTTTTGGCTGCTTTTTCTGTCAAGTTATTATTTTTTTGTTTGGATACTTTCGAATTTGTTGGAGACAAGATATAAATCATCTGTGAAATCCAGATCTTTTAGGGTCTTTTTGTTAGTCCAGCACTCGTCTGAATTGATTGTTTATAATAATTAGCTACCAGTACACTGTTACTTTTAACAAGCATTAGGAAGGGACGCATATTAGATAAATTTATTTGATAAAGTACACAATGATGCAGTATTAATTCGAGCACAATTTACTGCTCATAATCATATCAGTTTATTCACACAGTTTCCTAATCTGCTTTATATATTTCCTCTCCCTCCCTCTTGTTATTTGTTGCACTTTTCCATTTCTCCGGTATATGTATTGCGTCACAACGCCTAATAATATAGGAAGGCATACATATACACATACATAACACGGATTACAACACTGTTAGAGGTAGGCCTTTTTAGAGAGAAGTTTAAGTCGGTTAAAGGACAAGACTGACTAAATGATCGTGTTGAAAGTGAAGAAATCCTGCTTATTTTGCTTGACTTTTTCATTCATGAGACAGTTGGGTGATATATTTCATATACATTTCATATTTCCGATTATAACACCAAGATTTTAGGTCTTTTATTCTGATGTCAAGGTGATGGATATTATCTTTTAGGGTGAATTAGCAGGTATACAATGTTACAGTGTTTATTCAAATACATTTGATTGATTTTCCTTGATTTCTAATTCACGCAGTTTTATATATTTGATGGATAACCGATCGAAATGTTACTTACTGTCAAGTCTTTCAAGCTGTTTTATCTTTCTATTACTTAATTTTTGTTGCCGAGATTATCTGAGATAGCATTGAAATGGCAGACTGCAATTACTGTAAGTGAAACAAAATAGAATAAAATCCGGTCAGTGACTTTCAAACCACTGACTGTCCTGGCACTCTACGTTTGAGCTAAGACATCCAAATGCCAGTTAAAACATCATTCTTTGTGCTTGCTTTTGGATAACAGCGTTCCGCACATGTTAGGCTATACAAAGATATGAAACAATAAATGTCCTGAAATTTGGACATGATTACTTCAGTTTTGTTTGACTTGTATTGATATATATATGTCGAAACCTATCAAATATGTATACATTATGTCACCAAGCTAGGTGACATAACACAGCTATAGATTCTACGACATATCTATTTTGATATCAATAAACAGAAATCCCTAAATCTCATTGACTTTACCCCTGTTTTAAACATAAGCAAAGTATATATGGCGCAGTGAGGTGAGCAGAACCTCTCCCGATCAGAGATTCTAATCAGTATTGAAATTATCTTTGATGAATGACCTCATATAAGAGTGATTTATGAATGCAGGTTGGCTACCAAATTTCAACCAATTTAGTTATTTAGCCCCTTGGGTATTGCTGGTTACTGAAAAAAATTTCTTTCTATTTCCATTAGTAAGTATTGATTTCATGAAACAGTGGTAATGCGATAAAAAAAACTGGTTATTTTGATAAGCATCGCTCTTATCACATCCATTAAATGTTCAATCATATTGATTTGGTTGAATTACTTTGATTCAGAATACACACTAAAAGATCAAATTTCAACATATAAAACATTTAAACGTGTAAACTCTATGTTCAGAAAGATGTTGTCCAATCGTCTGATTTACAGCGAATATGTTTGACCTTGACAAAGGGTTTGATTGAAAAGAAAATGATTATTTCCATCTAATCACAGTTATCTTATATCCTTTTTATACCACATCCTCCTAAATCCCATACTTTAAGGAAAATTCGGTAGGGAAAAAGTTTACTGAGACAAGAGGAATATTTGATTGGTGCTTCATAAATCAGGTGGAATGCTCGATGTTTCAGCGTAGATTCGCACAAATTATCAAGTACTAGTTCACAAGGATGTGATAGATTTCAAGTTGAATGTTGCACTGACATTAATTAGAGGACCTCTGAAAACCTGGGAGTACTGTGCAGCTATTTCTTCCTAGCTTAGGACTCTTCAGCAGCCTGCTTCCATGACCCCATCGGTGACTGAAGAAATGAGGCAAACCTGTTGACCAATCAGCCACTGGGACAAAATCCATTAGCCTATGAATTCTAACTTCTGCCAAATCTGCTAAATGTAGGGCCACCACCGGCCAATGACATCTAACCTGATGAACCCCAAATTATGTTATCCAAATTTCAGTACATACACCAGCAAAGAGCTTGTACAATGTGTCTCACTTATAAACAGATGTAAGTAGTTTCTTCACAGAAGCACGGATAATTTTTGTGTCAATGAAGAAGTCACTGAAAAAGTAGGTGAGAATGTTGAGGCGAATCTAAGAAGCTAAAAAAAATAAAACGAACAAAAGAGTAAAAATAGACAATGGATTACATTAATTGCAAACTGTAAAATCTATGTAAGGATTATGATTTCCTCTAGAACAAGAATAATTAGGGTAAGCAATCGTTTTCAAAAGGCTCTTCTGTACACTATACACTTAAAACCCATTAATGCCAAAATACAGTAATCAGTAAACACAAATCAGAATCACGTCAGTAACTGCGTTGTTGTACAAGCACAAGATGAATAATAGTTAGATTTGATTATCTTTCAAATCCAAATGATCTTATTTAACGAATCGATAGTGTTTAAAAACACCAATATTGATAATGACGTCGATTCTAGAATATATATGAGATTTGTAAAAATAATGTGTCTGAGAACTTAAAATCGACAAAAGTATACGTTTCGAAAGACGAATTACAGTCTGTAGTATGAGAAAATGTGACTACTGCAGAGAAACAAGTGGGATATACTGAATGAGAATTTCAGGGATGATAAAAAACAGTAACAATGATAAATTAACAAGAATTGCATTATGTGAGCTAGGTAAAAAGGAGTAAGAAAGGCGGCAAAAGACTGTTAATGTGTGGAATGTGATAAAATGTGATAAAATTCATGAGCCATTGAATCCGGTCCCAGTGGCTGAATGGTATACGAGCTTGCCTTGTAACCGGAAGGTCCTGTGTTCGAACCGTGGCAATGGGTGCGTACTGATGATGATTCCCAAACTAGGATGAAACAGCTGTCCAGTACTCCCTGCTTGTTTTCAATGGTTCTCTAACTGATATCAATCCGCGATCAAATTGTAAAAACAAAACTAACCCTTACAAACCAAACTATAGAAGATAAAATATATGAAAATACGAGATGATTACGTCTCTAATGTCGTTACAACACGTCTAAGTAAACAGAGAGGATAAATGTACTTTTAGGACACTGTAATTACAACTCCTATTTTGATGTGGTGATCACAGTTCACTAGATGAGATAAGGTGGCACTATTTATTGACCAGACTGCCACTTTTCCCAACCACACTAGTATATTTTTTATGAGTGAGTAAAGATAAAATCCATTGAGTGCGTTTGTTTAAGTAATTTCGTATTAATCACTGACTGCCTTATGTTGAACAGAAATTCTCGGTTTCTTCTGAGATGTAAACAACTTGTAATGATGCTTAGACGATATACGAAAGTTAACACCATGTTATTCGGTCATCAACAGAGACTATTGATTTCGGTGATGAGAAGGGTCTCAGTAGGAGATGCAGGTACATCTATTAGATGAGTCACATATAATATGAAACAAGCATTCTGGATTCCACTGTTAGTCACCGTAAACCAAATTAACAATTACTTTCGACGAATCACTGTCAAGAGCTTCACAATAGTGAACAATAGTATATATATATATATATCAATAAAGCCAACTAAATACTGGTAATTGTGTTCTAGAAAAGTGTGGTGTGTGTGGTGTAATCAGAAGTGAATGCACAAGTGTAGATTAAGAAAACCGGAAGTCAGAATTACCCTATAAGTGTGAAAAATGACCTAATCAGACTAAATGCACACAATGGATAAATACTAGGGTTTATATAAAATCCGTATAAAAAAATGCAAATTTAAATAATGATAACAATAATTATGAATAAACACAATAATAATAATGATGATAAACTAAATCATCAGACAGTAAAGTGATATTTAGATTATGTATGCGTTTTTGTAGTGACTTCCATTAACTTCAGTGTAGATCTAGTCATGAACCGATATCAGGTAAAGATAATTGAAAACTAGGAGGCACTGGAGAGCTCTTTCATCTTAGTTGTGAAGTCTCCAGTAGTGCATACCAACGACACCATCAGGGATCGAACCATGGACTTTCAGGTTATAAGACTAAACTAGTTTTCCATTCAGCCACTTGGGCAGGAATTCAATAACCCTTGAATTCTAACTTTGTTGAGAGTGGCGCTAAATCACGAACAATCTGATCACACATATACTTGCCAAGTCAGGGTGCCAGAAAAACAGATGAATTTATAAAATCGATAGATGCAGGAGGCAGACTACTAACTTCTTCTATACCTAAACATGTGATCAATATGAATTTGAATAAAGCAAGAACAAAAGTGGTTTGTGCAGAATAATATGGTACCATCATTTATTTCGTAGGCTTCTCATCAGCTGCTTACAGCCTAAATAAATTATGAGGTTTGCGTACAGAAAAGTTTTAACATACTTGCAAATTTTTACATGTTGCCAGTTGACAAAAAGTTCCACAGTAAGTGAACAGTGCTCAGAAAATTGCGCTTATATAGTTTTTACACTGGTAGTTCAAGTTTAAACAAAATAGATGTATGCATACAATAGATATCTTCTCGACACGGGTCATGAGGTAGAAATCGAGAAATCCTTTAAAATTATCAATAGACAAAGGAGTTCCATTCTCCTCAAGTTTGCCGAAGCAATCTCTATCAAACGCTTGAAACCAGATTTATGTGTTCAGAAAGAAGAAGTTATTAATCTCTCTTTGCCCTGGTAACTGAATGTCTTTATTCTCTCATCTGATTACGTAATCCTTGTCTTTAACCTCACCCCCTTTTATATTCTGTAATTTTGCTTGTCTCTTGTTTCTATGATTTGAGTTGAACTCAGTACATTGTTACCTAATTTATTAGTCACTCTGTATCTAACTATCTATCTATCTATCTATTTCGTCTTTATTACGTAACTCTTTTACCACTGTATGCATACATCTATTTTGTTTAAACTTGAACTACCAGTGTAAAAACTATATAAGCGCAATTTTCTGAGCACTGTTCACTTACTGTGGAACTTTTTGTCAACTGGCAACATGTAAAAATTTGCAAGTATGTTAAAACTTTTCTGTACGCAAACCTCATAATTTATTTGGGCTGTAAGCAGCTGATGAGAAGCCTACGAAATAAATGATGGTACCATATTATTCTGCACAAACCACTTTTGTTCTTGCTTTATTCAAATTCATCAAGGGGAATAAATGCATGATCAATATGAACCACTAGACTGATGTCAGAACAGCTTTTAAGGTTATTTTTTTAAAACGGTCAAGAGAGCTTATTGAAATTCCCTGAAGTGATGGCTATTCATAAACTTAAGCCGCCCTGCCTCCCCACTGTGTGTACAAAAACAATTTGTTATTACCCTTAACCTACCTTGGTAATCCTTATCTGATTATATAACCAAACGTGGTGTTAATTATTTCTATTATTTCTAAGTCCTTTTTGTCACTTTGTGTGTTTTAATTGGCCTTTATTTTTCATAAAAACTGTCTAGACAAGTAAATGTGTGATCGGATTGTTCGAAATGTATTGTGCAAACACATCACATTTTTTAAAGATAATCTCCGTCTTCTAGCAACACTATCCAAATTTACAAAAGGGACAATTTTTTATTTTATTTTATTCCTTTACATTCGTTGTGGAACATAGGGCTTCAAGCTAGAGCTTTGAAATTTCGGTAGCAGTGGTGTTTACTTTCACGGAATGGGGTTGCTAGCCTCACGCCGAACCTTCTCTCTTTATCAGTCTTATTACTGGCTTAGCGAAGTTTTGGAATGCGTCGGTCGCGGGTCGAACTCCGGACCTTATGCGTGGTCGGTAACCATTCTACCGCTGCGCCACCGACGCTATAAAAGGTACTAAATGTTTTAAACCTACATTGAAACAAAATGATAATTTCAGTTGAGATGTAATAAATAAACATGAACAAGAATGAAAGGGAAGCATATTTAAGACAAGATTTCAAAAAATCATCAGATTAAATTAACAGTTTCATTACAAGTTACAGACATTCCAATCGTAATCTACTTTTCCTTGTTAGATAGATAAACACTAACTGGTGGAATTAATGTCTAGCAAATTGGCCAGCAATGAAGTAATGGTGGAATGGCATTATACGTAATATACCAATTTAAAGAATTTCTGTAAGTGTTATATTAAAAAAGATCTTTCCATGTATATACGCATATATTGATTAAATTGTAGTGCACATTGGCAGAAAGTGAAATACACTTAGGTGTAGAGTAAACAGCTTGATACTAAAGCAAATAATTACTGATATGCTAGTTCACCTATAGATATTCAGAGTATTACAGGTGTAGTTTTAACAAGTACAAATTCCAATAGGCTTAAATGTTATTTTCTTTCTTCCATTGTACCGGTTAACAAGTAAACTACTAGAGTACCTGACTTGGCAGTTATTGGCCAGATTAGTTTCTGGCGGTCTGTTTAAAACACTGAGCTACCTTAATTCCTATACAGAATAATATATCCACTTTTCTCCGTTTCTTGTTGTTTTAATCTTCTAATTATGTCCTAGGTTAGCAACATGAACTCGTGCAAATTTTTAATTAGCATACAACCTACCGCTGTGCACTTTTTGAGAAGAAAATGTGAAGAGGAAATATCTCAGAGGAGTGAGTTATATTTCAGTGGAATGATCTGGCACGATTTAGTATACTGTCGACGAATATTTATTTGAAAATTCTATACGGGGAGAAAATATTATGTGCAAAGTTCAACAATAGCGTCCCAAGGGATGCGAACGCAAGCGTGACCTTCAGCCGACCAATCATAAAAATAAGTGACTTTCGCACAAAAAATGACTCATATTTACAAGAAAATGCATGAAAACACATTAAACAGGTTATCTTTCTCTGACATGATTTAAAAATATATTCCAGTTACAGTAAGGAGTATCAGTTGCTAAGTTAGACTAGTTTCTGTACATGTATTCAGCTAGGTGACTGAAAATGAGTTGTTTCTCTGAATCGTTTATCTCTCTTATCCAGTTGTGCAGTCTTCCCCAAAAGCCCTCGGTTGAATTAATGTGGTTTTCAGTATGAGGATCGACGACTACTTACCAGGAAGATGTGGATAATAAAACAAATTAAAATAAATGACACTAACTGTAAATCTATCCCCAGGTGTAAACCAACCTTAATCCTGACCCTAACCCTAAACTTCACACTAACCCTAATTACACCTTTATT
Source organism: Trichobilharzia szidati (assembly GCA_944472155.2). Lineage (NCBI taxonomy): Eukaryota > Metazoa > Platyhelminthes > Trematoda > Strigeidida > Schistosomatidae > Trichobilharzia > Trichobilharzia szidati. The sequence goes on along the minus strand of OX235271.1, from coordinate 99,743,714 downwards.
ATGCTGAGCATCCTGTATCGTGTTTAAACATCCAGAATAAAGCTGATATTTTTATTGTTTTATTTTGTTGTGCAGGATGAGGTGGATGGGGACGGTGATAAAAACTAAGCATAAAAAATTTACGAGTTTTAAAAATATCAATCGTAGGTGAGATCAATATCTTATTCTGAAAATAAAAACATTTTACTTTGTTTTTGAACAATTATTTCTGTGAAACACGTACACCAAAGCGGAAAAAACAAACAATTTAAAAAAATTCTTTTTCCAGTTTGATAAAGATTTAAACACGTTTATTCCTCTAATAAATTTTAAATGTAAACATTTTGATAAAAATGTACACTCATGTAGAGAGAAAACGAAACAAATGATTTATCGATAATGGTTTCGCATGCACATACACTTCATCAATACAATTATTTGCAATTACTTCCCAGTGGTCCTCGTGGCGTAGTGGATAATGCTTTGTGTTTCTGTGGTTCAAGGGTAAAATATTCACCAGCTACACAAATGGTACAGAGTTCGACTCCTGGCTAACACATTTCTAAACCTTGCCTAGATAGCAGTAAGCCGAGAAAAGAAGACAGATTGCGCGTAAAGTTAGTTAACTCATCTGGTAAAATCAAATAACAACAAAGAGCTATTTGAAATTCAAAGCTTGAAGGATCAAAACCCATACTGCACTCGGATCTCTAAAGAAAGAAAAAGAATTTCCCAGTTAATAATGTGGCCTTGTGTACTGCAAGGAATACAACCGTAATGTGCCACTGTAAGCGCTGGTTGCATTATCAAATACTACAGCAACAAAAGTATTACTGGAAGGCAAAAAAAGAAGAGAATATGAACAGTTGATACAGGACTTTTTCCATCTCAAACAACGGTCAAAATAAATGACAATGTATCAGATGTCGTTGAAAAAACAATAAACTGTTATTAGATGGTTGGAGGCAATCAGCAGGAATCCTTGGATCTAGGTTTCGTGACTGTTGGCACTCGTCAGTAAGACCTATCTTCAATCTTGAAGGAATTCATGTCCCTTCCGAGATTCAAACCTGTGTCACCGAGTTCTGCAGTCAGTGACGTTACTGCTGAGCTATTCATGCTTGCGACTGGGCTCCTGTAGGACTGTATTAGATACTTTGATTGGATACTAACTGGTGTCATTCATCTGGTCCTTTGTTTGCTGTAGACTGAATTCTGTCAGTCAAGTTTGCAATATGGTCAACATGACAGGTGACTGGCCATCACTGAGTGACACTAGTTGCTACCTAGTGTCCTAGGGGAGGTCAATCACGAGCTCGAATAGCTCAACGATGACGTCACTGACTGCAGAACTCGGTGATACCAGTTCGAATCTCGGAAGGGACATGAATTCCTTCAAGATTGAAGATAGGTCTTACTGACGAGTGCCAACAAGCACGAAACCTAGATCAAAGATTTTCTGCCGTTTACCTCCAGCCATCTAATGACAGCAATTTAGAGTGCACCCTGATGGTGAGCCTTCTAGAATGGTGGTTACACTGCAAACCTGACTGATAGAATTCAGTCTGCACCAATCGAATAGCTAGATTCATAACACTAGTTACTTACTACCTAATGTTCAATTAAACAATAAGTTTCTCTGGAAAGTTAACAGAATTAAACGCCAAAGACAGTAGAACACAAAAAGGCTCCTTCATTGAGCGAAACCAGGTTATAGGTTAGTGTTAGGTAAAACTTGGACAAAATATAAGGGCTTATATCAGTTAGTCTGTAACATTAGGCATCGAATTACAAAAGATCTAGTAAATAATGGATTAAATACTAGCATGAAATGTATTCAGAAGCCGAGCTGATTTGCATACATCAATCGAACTGATTTGGACAACAATCGAAAATGGCGCTAACTGATTTACACATTTGTAACAAAACACATGTCTTCAAAGAACTCAAAGGATAGTAGTTGTTCGCATTTTTGAGAAGATTGAATACGAATTCAACACGTACATAATACAATGGATCATACGTCACCTAATTGACAGTAGGTATAATATTGATAGTGTGAATTTACTCAAAGTATTTAATAAGGGAAAAAAACCTACCTGTTAGGTTTTGTTGAAATGAACATGAACTGTTCATGATGTGTACATGATGGAAGCTCTTTTTATGCAGTTGAAATAGAAATAATGGGAAGGATTTGTAGGATTTATAGGTCATTGAACTGGAGCCTAAGTGACTGAATAATTATTCTGCTTGGCCTCGTAACCCGAAGGTCTCGGGTTATATATATATATATATATATATATATATATATATATATATGGAGTTAAACACTTATTATTCCTGAAGAATATAATTTGATTATAATTTAGTGATACACTGTTACAGTAAATCAAAAAAGCCTTTGTATGGTTTGTATGGTTTTTTCATTCTTTGAGATCCGAGTGGAAAACAGAGCTTCAAGCTTTGAAGTCTTAATAAAGATGGTGTTATTTTAACGAGGTGGAGTTGCTAGTCTCACACCCAACTTTCCCTAATTTTCAGGCTCTCCACCCACTAGTCGATGTTTTGTGTAGGTGATATATATAAATACTTCAACGGAGAAAAGTTAAAATTCATAGGCTATTAACTTCTAATCTGTTGATTCAATGATGAACACCCTGAACTCATATTCTGGAGGTCTTCAAATCAGTCCCTTGGACGATAACTGAGCATTGTTGAAGAATCCCAAACTAAGATGTTCACTTCTCTAACTGATGAAATCTACATTAAGAAATAAAAATTAATGCCGTTTTTTATAAAATATATTTTAGAAATTTTATATATATTCACTTGTTATTATTCCTTCTGTTTCCGAGTGGAACATAAGACTTCAGCAACACATCTCTACTTCGTTCTATTTTCTACCATTCTCTTCAGCTGAGTCCATGATTGTCCATAATCTCTCATCTCCTCCTCGCCAAACGACCTCCTTCATGTTACCCTCGCACTGACGACCCACTCGTCACTTCCCATTGGGATCCCACTCAGGCGATGGCCTAGCTGGCACACGATGTCATTCGACTGTTTCTCAAATGTATTTCCGGTCCATCTCCATTTTCTCCTACATATTTGTTGGACGATCTGCTCTTGGTTGGTTTTTTGCCTAAGTTTCTTGTCGTTAATTCTTTCTGGCCGGCCTTTCGATCTTTAGTATGGAGCCAGTGAAGGTAGTTGTTGATGAAAGTCTGTAGCTTGTTGGAAATCCTTTTAGTGAGGCGCAGTGCAAGTTTCTGACCCGTATAGAATCACTGAATAACTTCACAATGGTATTGAAAATCCGAATCTTGTTCTTATGCACTAGTCATCAGTAAAATGTGCTTCACAACTTTAAAACTGGGCTCCATGTATGAGTAATACTCAAAGAATCAAACAAAAACAACACGCTGGTAATTATACATATATTTTGTTTTCTCTCCATGCCTATATTCTTCTAAGCTGTAGTTTCATTGTCGGTCGTCTAGACATCATGTTCAGTGTTATTTCAAAGAGAAATGCATTCATCAAGTGTTATTCATCAGTATATGTATAGATTTAGTCGATTTCTTTCTCAACTGTATGATATCCTGGTGTCTTTTTGATTGATTCGCTGTTACATGTTTGATTTCATTGATCTTTGATAAACGTAGTCATTTTCGTCTAATTCTTCTGTGGTTTTTACTCATTTTTACAATGATATCAGTTGGCAAGGCAACACACATTGTTATCTATTGTTTACATTTATTTATAATATTTGCCATTTGTAAATGAATTCGTTTATTTTAGACTGTATTACAATAAAACAGTATTGTCATTATTAAATTAGAAAAACTTATTGTATTATAAACTTTGAATTCCAGTAATTAGATTATTATCAACGTGTGTATTCACGGCTAGACAGACGTACATGCAACACACTCAAACGCATGCATATACATATATATATATATATATATATATATATATATATATATATATACATGGAAATACACAGTAGGGTATATTAATGCAATTTACACACTGTTATCATTTAGCCATTGAATTGCATACATAGTTGAAAAGATATTGGAGGACAAAACTGTTTTTAGTAAGGCTCAAAAAGAACGAAAATCTGATAATAACTAGACCTGACAAAGGATTTGGTACATTTATCATAAATAAGAGTGATTATTTAGACAAAATGAATATCATTCTAAGCGACCATACAAAATTTCAAAAGCTGAGCAGCTGTAAAGACACAACTGAGACAACCGAACGCCAAATAGCTAAGACATTAAAATCATAAATTGAGAGTAATCTGATTCCTAAGGATACACTTGACGAATTGAAACCCTCAGGTACGCACACACCAAGACTATGGTTTACCGAAAGTCCACAAGCCGGGAGTACCACTACGTCCCATCTTAGATATGTGTCAATCGCCTTATCATTCTACAGCAAAGTGATTGGTAAAGGCACTAGAGCCATTACATCGCGAATTAGTCAAATTCAGGGTAAAAGACGTATTTAGCTTTGTGGAAACTACCAAAAGCCTGAATGTAAAGGGAAAGAAAATGATGTCACTGGATGTAGCATCATTATTATTCACCAACGTCCCACTGCTTGAAACAGTCAATTACATATGTGACCAGCTGATAGAAAGAAAGATAGATGTAGGAATCCCATCCGAAAAAGTCAAAGAATTATTATTGAAATGCACTATGAATGTTCAGTTTATGTTCAATAATGGTTTCTATAGACAAGTTGATGGTGTAGCCATGTGATCACCTCTGGGCCCTATGCTAGCGGATATCTTCCTGGCAAAGCTTGAAAACGGTCCACTTAAAGACACGATTAAAGGGTTTGACTATTATTGTCGATGATGATACCTTTATCGTTTGTGATATAAATCTCAATAAACAAGGACTTCTCAATGCTGTTAATAGTGTTCACCCAACTATTCAGTTTACATGTGAAGAAGAAGACAATAACAGTTTACCTTTCCTAGACGTCCTCCTTAACATGAAGACAGACGGGTATCTACAAAGGAAATTATTTAGAAAGAAAACTTGGACGGGTCAGTACACCCATTTCCATAGCGTCGCACCTATTCAGTACAAAAGAAACTTAGTTAAGTGTCTAGGCTATAGAATAAAGCGTCGGTGGCATAGCGGTTAGGACGCTCGCCAACCATGCATATGGTCCGGGGTTCGATACCCGGCCGACGCACTCCTTCACCTCGCTAAGCCAGAAATAATGTTGGTGAAGAGGAAAGGTTGGGCATGAGGCTAGCAACCCCATCCTGTAAAATAAACACTGCTACAGAAACCTCAAGCCACTAGCTTGAAGCCCTATGTTCCACTGGGGAACGTGAAGGAAAAAGAAAAAATCCTATAGAATAAAACGTATATGTTCAGAAGAATGCATTAAGGAAGAAATGCATAAACTGAACCTCACACTACAAGAAAATGGATATCCACAGAGCTTCCTAAAAAAGTATATGTCAATACCTGCAGAAAAGGTAAAGGTGGATACCGTAGAAAAGAAACCTTTGTATCTTAAGTTACAAAGGGGAAATTGCAGCTGACATTCTAAAATGTCGACTTAATAGAGCAGTAGATAGAACATTTCCTGCAGCTAAACTGGTACTCAACTTCTCAACTAAACCAGTACTCACACAGCAAGTAAAGGATAAATTACCAAAGATGGCCTCATCAATGTGCATCCATGAATTCAACTGCTCATGTGGAGCTAGTTACATTGGCCGTCCTCAGAGGGCTTTATCCATGCGCGCACGTGAACATGTACCTGTATGGTCGAGTTAAGGGGTAACCAAATGCGTAAATAGTGCAGTCTTAGGCCACTTGGTAGATAGTGGACATCAGATAAAACTTGACCAGGCGTTCTCAGCTATCTACCGCGTTCCTTGTAATTTATCTAGAGGAGCTCGACTGCGTCTTCTATCAGTAGCCGAAGCGGTGGCAGTTAATACCAGAAGACCATCTCTTTGCATACAGAAGAAGTATGTGCAACCATTATGTTTACCTTGGCCTACAATAAAGTCAACAAATCCTCCATTAACACTATAAATTCCTTTCACAATTTTCTTTTCTTTTCTTCTTCTATTCCTCTGTTTCATTGACAATCGTTCATTTTCGACTTTTATGATTTCATGACCTTTCTTATGATTTTATTATCTTAGGTTTAAGTAGTGCTTTTCTAACTTGCTATCGTATTTACAAAATCCTATTCATTCCACTTCATTATATTCATTATTATTATTTGACAATCATTCACCAATAGTGCTTGTAATTTTACACGATATCATCGTTATTATTTTACAATCATTCTTACTGTCGTTATTTTCAACCTTGAACTTATGTCTAGTCCGCCCCATTCGTTGGTCTATTTTCATATTGTCTCACACGCTGATTACACACACTCTCGAAACCTGTATTTTCTGTTGACTATATTTATATATATACACACACTTATCATTAAATGAAATTACTTCATCTGATTTTGTCCCATGTTCTCATTGACCATGCATATTAAAAAAACTATCTGACTATTGTTCCATCCCATCTTATATTTGTTCCACAATACCCTTTCTGATATGATTCTAATTTGCCTTTACTGGCTATTGTATGCTTAAATTAATGGATTTATAATTGTAGAGCCTGAAGAAGAATTTATTGAAAACAATTGTTCGCTCTAAATAATTTGTTCTAAGGCTATTTAGTTGAATGAAAGTTTACTATTCATTCTTATACTCCGTGTGTTTGTGTTTGCGTGTGTGCGTGTGTGTTCTATTACATAAGAAATACCAGTCATTACTTTAAGTGAACGAACAATCAATAACTTGGTGTTACTTGTCTAATGGTAGCTAGCAGTGGATTATAAAACGTGTGCTTCATCCCATGTGGAACTCTTCAGCTGGATATAATAATAATAATAATAATTCACTTTATTCCACAACAATAACAATTTACAGCATGGAATTTTCAGCGTTTCTTAGTGAGGTTAGGGTTCATGGAATCTATTTACCAAAATGAAGGTGATCAGTTTCAACGGTGAATGAAAAACATGCATAAAAAAGCTTTCCAAGTTATGATAATGATTAGAAACAGAATTCTGAAAGTGTACCTTCCAGCATGTATATACTATTGATTCGTATGAATAGTTGGGAACCACTTATGTTGAACTACTCATATTCATCAGTAAGTAGTACTTACCACCACTCTAGTTCGCTTGTTTTCTTCATTACCATTTGTGCTATTATGCAGGTCACATATTCTTAATCTGAATTCTCACCTCAAATAAAAAATTAAGTTGTACTGATTTATTTAGTAGAAATCGAGATAAAAATGAGTAGTTCATCCTGTGTGGAACTCTTGTGTAAACATACACCACGTCAGACTATATTTACTTTAGATATATAAGTAAAAAGCATGTATCCGTTTATTTCACAAACTGATACTTTTCATCGTGTCTTTCTTCGTCTGGAGGACGATTATTTTATTTCTAATACTGACACAAAATCTTTTATACTTCAAAAGCAGGGAAAGTTCTATCATAAATCACCAGTATTTTGACTATAGCTAAGCTCTGATTCTTTGTTATAAGTAATAGCTGTAAAAATTAAGAAAACTGCAGGCGAATATAACTTTAAATTGGGTTTTCCGTTTGCTTGTAGTTTCTATTAAATTGTATCTGAAATTTCAAGGAAGTTTATGGTATCCTGAGAGGCGCTAAACCACATCGTTCTTGTGCATTATTTTTAGACGCTTTCACTGAATTATTTTACCCAAACTGTATGCATAGCAGATATAATTTTGTAATGGCAAAGTTAAAGAAAAGAAACCCAAGAGGAACAATAGCACCAATGACTCTGAAGTAACCAATTACACTAACTGGGAAGACTAGGAATAAGAATGAGACATGGAGTAGACGGTTATAATAAAGAAAGAAAAGCATAGAGAAAGGTATCCTGTTTAAATTTCTTGACCATAATTCAACATTTTTTAAGAATATGATGTTGTTTACCTCGTTTCATTACCTTGTTCCGATTGAGCGCTTGAAGGACATTGGTGTGTTCGTTCCTTCGGATTGCTATTCTACAACTTCATCTTCTAACTTGAGAAATGACTTTCGACATGAATTTTTTGCATTTATTAATTTTATTTTTACCTCTTAATAACCTCATTGAATATAATTTGTTGCATCTGTGATAATTTGATTGATTTCAAGGTTTTTTTTCATTGGAAATCGAAACCAGCTAAGTTGAATCAGTCTGAAATCTAGATTAGAGTTATAACGAAATGAGTAAAATGATTGTCTGTTCATCGATTGATAAGTAAACCCTTAAGTTGGCAAAATTCTGATTGGTTGATGGCTATGTATGTAGTTATATTCGAAAGAAAAATGAATTTACTCATATTATTGTTTTAGGGATGAGCATGTAGAAATGTAACTTAAATTATTTTGGAGTGTGGGAAAATATCGATCGAAAAAATAGGATTATATTGTTTATTCTATTAACAGATTTTTACTTATTCCCTTATGTTCCCAGTGGAACATAGGGCTTCAAGCTATAGGCTTGAATTTTCGGTAACCTTACCTCTTTACCAATCTTATTACTGGCTTAGTGAGGTAAAGTAGTGTGTTGGCCGGGGATAGAACCCCGGATCACGTGTGTGGTTGGTGGGCATTCTACCGCTGTGCCACCGACGCTATTAATAGATTAATGATAATTAATTCTTTTCTGAGTTTTACTAGCAGTTTTGTTGTTATCCTGATGATCCGTGATCAACTCGTAACAACAAAACTAATCCTTACAAACCAACTATAGAAAATTGATCTGATGCTCGCTAGTGACTTGCTACAGTATGGAGTTTCCTGGATTTCTAGTGAGAAGTCGTGACGAGTGAGGTCCATCCAGTCACGTGTGGGGATGGATGTTCCACTGATAACGGCTTTTAATTTCAATTGTCTAGGTAAAATGTTCAGTGATGAAATAGTCCAGCATTGATTTAGATGGCATTCAATGCGGAGAAAAATAATCTATCTGGGCATTTGACCAAGCAGATATCTAAAATCTGACAACTGATGAAAGTATTTAGAAATATGATTTTTAAATAGAAATAAGCTTAAATCTATGGTCTAATGTTTTAACCATTATGAACTTTGAATAAATGGGTATGATTTTCAAATACTGATATTCATAGTTTAACGTGGAAAATAATGATATTTGTGTTTAGTGTACACCCACCACATGTTCGACATATATAACCAGTTAACTCTCTATCCGTAGATGAGAAGTTGACGAAGATCAATCGTGTTTTCCCCGCAGATATAATCTAATCGGATTTCAGATAATAATAAAGTTTAGTAAAGCCATAACCATGAATTTCATTTGAAAGAAATAGACTTTGTTCTAAATGTTTATGCCCTCAAACTATGAAGATAACACAGGAGAGAAAACAGATATGATACAGTCTTTTTAAGTAATTCTAGAAATGAACCAATGGAAATCTAGTATGAGCTAACGTTGTCTAGACTTTAGATTGACAGATAAAGAATTGATTTTGCTCTTTTTGAAACGTCTACTATCTAGATCCAGTATTATGTAGTATTGTGGTGAGACTGGTCTGCTAGCCAAAATTGGTAGACAGCAATTTACGTCAATGTTTACGTCCAAAATCTTGGTCATGAGAAAAAACAAGAATAAAGACTAACTCAACAACCATTTACAGCAGACTTAGCGTGAGCGGAGACGATTAGCAGATATATCAAAGAACTTGAATAAGGCATTTGGAAGACAAATTTCGCGAGATGATATCATTTCGTAGTTTCTTTACAACCGCTTTACAACTAACATGGTTAACAATAATAAAATGAAGCTCTTGACAATTACTCAGTTAAATAAAAAACAAAAGTACATACTAATGACCAATCATACTTAAATAGGTCATGTAGTCCATGGTAGGCGAAGACTGAAGTCTATTGTTTTTTGTACACACAGTTTAGGCTGTATGTGATTAATCCAAAGTGCTTCCATCACCTTCGATAACCTTAAACTAGAGTTATGTGAAATAATTGTGAAACAGTCATTAATATTGATTTTCTGACCTGACATTAATAAATGTTTTGCACTGGATGATGCGATTAATCTGAATAGAAATCCAGCATCATCCATGGCAACACACTTATTAATGTCACGAAATTTGACTTCTAAATGCCTTATTCAAATTTATCAAAGGGACTAATTGTTTTAATATCAACGAATTGTCTGAGAAATGGCAACAAAGAGATGACAGAATAACCTTCAGCGGGAAAACAACCAATCAGAAGACGTTACCTCTCTGCTAACAATAACGAATAATAATGTACATACAAATCTATAAATATCTGTTGATTTTCACAATAAACGATCTGATGCCTGGCCCCTGTCTTCTGTCGTTACAGTACTATGTACATATTTGAGGTTTGTTATACATGTTTCGGCTATTTGGAGTGAACATAAATTCCTGCTTATCTCACTATGTGTTCCCAATCATGTAGCTGTTTAGGGAAGTCAACTAAGTATTCTATATAGTGGGTGGTAGGTCGCTGACCACTGTGGAACTGTACCAGTTAGTGCTACTTCCTATCAAGGTATAAGATAGGAAACCATAAGAAATCCAGTACAAAATGAGCAATATTAATCACTATTATTTCAAAATAGTTTGACCATCGTAACAACCGACTTCTGTTTAATAGACGTTAGAAACAAACTGGTAGTGGATATATATATATATATATATATATCCAGTTTATCACTTTTAAGAGGTATCAGTCTATGATATGAAGAGAATTGTTACTTAGTAGCGACCCAGTTACCATTAACATATGCGTTTCATCCACTTCATTTTGATGACTAAAGATTACAGCAGTTCTAATTATATTTGAAGTAGTTGTTGAAGATTTCACTCACCAAATAAAAAGTGTGTTTTTTTCACATAAATTCAGTGGAAGTACATAGACAGTGGATACATTTTTGTTTCTTTTTATGTCGAAATTGTTCAGTGTTTCAGAAAACACACAATGTCTTAACCCAAACGATGAACTCACCAAAAATGACCTTGAAAAACAATCAGAATAGCAGCATGATAATAATGACTGAGTGGCTAAATGATTGACTGGCTGGTCTCGTAATCTAAAGGTCCCGGGTTCTTGTCCTGATGTGATAGATGGTGAGCGCTGCCGAAGACTCTCAAAACAGGACAAAACAATTGTCCAGTGCTCTTTAGTTTTCAACGACTTTCTAACTGGTGTCAGTTCAAGACGAAATTTCCACTGAAATTATTGCGTCATTTTCATGCAGCTACTCTGATTGTTTCTCAAGGTCATTCTGTGTGTTCTTTGCTTGAACTTTGGTAATTTATGTTTATTTTTTCATACAATGATTCCCTTTTATAAATTTGAACAAAGAAAGAAGAAACATTGGCGTAGAATAATCTGAATCCATTTTATTTAAACACCTTGTAAATCGCAACGCCTTATTTCACTATGACAAAAAGCTTGCTAATGGACAAAATTTGTTAAAATTGTACACTTTTTTATTTTATTAAAGAACTTAGGTTGTACGCAGCTGATGAGAACCGACGAAGAAAAATGGATCCAGATTATTCTAATAATTTATATTTTCATATAAACATAAATTTACATGAAAATGCATGCCATTTTTACAGGCACGATCAAGTATGATATAATGTCAAATAGTAGATTGTCTACAAGTTATTAATGTTTGAACAGTTAAATATTTGATATATGTATAAATACACTCTTTGTCTGACCCATGTCGTATCATTATTGAATTAAACAGCAGTCCTCCAGGTTGCGCAGGAAAATCAACTTCATTTCGTTTTCAACCCGTAGTTGTAGGCATACGATAACCAACCAATATTGAGGTAAGTACAACGTTTACAAGGGATAGTAGGCTGTTTTAGAAAAGTAAAGGTGCAAAGGTGAATCATTAAAGTGTAATGAAATAGGTAAATGCAATGTATCATTAATATATGCATTCATAAAGGAAATACAATGGGAGACTATAATCCCTAAGCTGACAAAGTTCCTTTGCAATGTATAATGCTACCCTATAGGTTTTACTATCATATTGTCCACTTTTGGTTTAATACAATTATCCACAAGCCGGTTGTTTTAATTTCATACCTTTTTGTGTTTGGTGCAAAACCGTACCCTATAGAGAATAGGAATAAAATAAGTCGAATCAAATTCATAAAGAGCTATAAAATGTTAGGTTTAGTGGAATATAATGAGCAAGTGAAGACGTTATTAGAAAATGTATGACATGAGACATTGTTAAGTGATATTCGAAGATACGACAAAGGAAAGCATGTTAATTTATAAGATGCCCCATAAATCTGTGCAGAGCCCACGTGGTCGCATCTCAGCAATAGGCTGACCGAATGGTATATGTTTAAAGGTAGAAGCATGATCTGTCCAGGCGATCATTATTATCTTTTTCAAGATAACGATTCAAGCCCTCATAGAAATCTCGAGCCATCAAATTGCATATTGCTGTTCCTGCAGAATGGGGCGATTCACCTTAGTGTCCACCACCATATCTACTGATCAGCACGCGCCACCCTCTGCGCCAATGTTTCTTCTCTCTTTGTTTATGTTTATTGTCTGAACTTTATTCGCTTTCCATTAAGTTAGAACTGTTCTATGGTATTCCCAGCTTGATTATTTCTTCATTATCTAAAGTGGTTTTTCTAGAATCAGTGTTCATTTTATCAGACAAGTAGTATGACAGCTTTTCATCGAGTTATTACTTCTATCCCGCCAACTATGACTTTCATGTGATCGGTAGTTATCTTCAACATGCCCCTCACTTAGGGTTAGCTACGTGTGTCTACCATACATATGAATGTGGTTCATTGAACATATGGTGAAGTTAAGCCTTAAGCACCACAAAGTAGCAGGGCACGAGTGACCTTGAACTCACAATTCACATGAAAAAGGCAATTATTACGTATAAAGTGCGTATATAATTATGAAAATAATGAATACAAACACATGAACCTATTAAACAGGATATCTTTCTCAAACATGTGACAAACATTCCTCTCAGTTTTGGATCAGAGTGTCAACAGAGTAATATAACTATATTCCTTACATGTAGATCTCCTAATCCTCACCCTAATCCTAATCTCTCTTTAAAGTAACCCTAACGCAAAACTATTCCTAAACTAACTCTAATCTAACTCGGGCCGACCTTAATATTTCCCTTATCAGGTTAACCTAACCCTAACCTGTTCTTAGCATAAACCATGACTTAACCTTTTCCAAACCTAACGAAAACTTACCAGATATCTCGTTTAATAGCATAACCATTCATTAAGCATGTTTTATTCATGACTCCAATATTATTTACTCATTGAGCGCTCTAAGGTGATTGATTGACACTTACTAGTGCTTAAAATTTAACTTGATCAACTATGTAACCTCAGAACACAGTGGTATTTTTTGGAACAAAGGGGGAACTTTGTAAAGTTCTTAGGATGGGTTACCTGTGTATTAACTATAGTGGATTCTATGTTTCGTGTCACCACTGTGCTGACTGTAAGTTCTAAGCATATCTGTAGGCGAATTAAAACCTATAAAGGGAAAAAAGGCTTTGTTTGAGGTCATAACAAATGGATTATTGATCGATTATAGCTTTCTTTCTGACTGAGCTTAAGATCTTAAAATTTAGTTTATTTAACCTTTGGTGTGTATATTTCACCAGATTTGCTTTCTCTTTTCTCATGAAATTATTGACTTAATTTTTAGGTAGATTGTTTGTTGCCTTACGTAATCAGGTTAAGAGTAGAAGTTGATCTGATTTAATTTTAACCTTAAAATGTCTAATACTGACCTTCGGCCTTGGCTTTTATAGTTGGATCGATTTTTCTAACGATGTTGAATTAATAAGATAATTTCTAATTTGGATTCTTGAAATTTTGCGCATAAATTAACTTGAGTTTTCTTCATTGTTGTTATATTTTCATTGTGTTACGTTACAAAAAAGTGAAGGCACGATTCATTATTCAAAAGGAAAAGTAACATAATGCAGTATGGAGAAATGAAAAAAGGTTGACAAATGACAGTCTTTTAGAAGAACGACCATCTGCATAAATTCATTCAAATAGTTTCAAGTTAGATTCCATTACAACCTAAAATAAGCTAGAGAACTATTGAAAGCTGGAGTGTTTCATCCTAGTTTGAGACTCTTCAGCACTACCCACCCATGATCCCATCGAGAAAAATGCACCGGCAACTGAAACAGTAATCAATCGAACACAGTAAACTGTATTATCTTGCATGGATGTTTCACAAACTGAAGCTGATGTCAGATGGTTGGAGGCAGTCGGCAGGAAGTCCTGGATCTAGGTTTCATGTTTAATGGTTTATATGCAATCTCAATGAAATTGATGTCACTTTGAAGATTCTAACCTGCGTCATTAATTTAAAGTGAATTGAGATGGCAAGGCAGTTATCTTAGCAATGCCATTTCAAAACTAACTAACGCAATTCAGTCAACATTTAGGATAAGGCAAAACTTTAGCTATTTTTTGGTAACCAGTCAATGCGCGAAAACCGAGATCAGGTTTCTAAGCAAATCGACATCTAAGTCAATTTACAATTGAGTAATACAAACACAGTATGATGTTCACTACTTGTGATAACAGATATAAGTAGTATGTAGTGTGATATATTACGGAAAATGACTGATAATTTGTGTGTAATCTGAAAATCTGCTGTAGATGAAAGGTGGAAGCAAGAGCGTTTCAATTTCAAGAGGAACAAAATTTGCAATTTGCAATTCATACAGTTTGAAGAGAAAATTCATCACAGTCTCCTTTGGAAACCGAAATTATTCAGATCACAATATGTGATCTGCTGGATACCCTAAGTGGCAATCAAGAAAGGAAGCATAAATGTGTGGCGCTTTATAATACTAACTGAGTAATTGAGTATCACTGACATCAACCAGTAGTACTTGCTAGCCAGATCGAAGGCATCTGCACACCGGACGGTCGTTTCACTCTTTTGGGGTTGAGCTCGTCAGTTGTGTACCCGGTTTGACTCGGATGATAGAGCCGAATCAGTTGGAACCACTTAAATTCTGGCTAAGACAGATCATTTCTAGTACAGAATAGTTGATATTGTTTAAAAGTGATGAAATCGTTGCTAGACTCATTACTTTATCAGTCAGACCCTAAAAGGTTACATCCGTCGTTACTAGGTTTATTACATCAACTATCAGGTGAGAATCAGATTAGAAGAATGACTATTAAGTATAACTGTCTAAGCATTGACAACATACTAAGCAAAAAAATCGATTAAATTAACATTCATCAAAACATTCTACTCAGCCACTTGTTAAGAAATTTTGATATCTCCATTCTACCCAGAAGCAAGCACGTTCACTGAAGCCGAAAATATTACCATCCATCTCATAAGCATGTTTTGAGAAGATGGATATACCAGCCTGATAAGGATGAAATCTAGCTGGAACATATCGAATTCTCCCACTAGATTTTGAATACTTATGAATATTTTAGACAGAAATTTACTACAAAATAAAATACCCTATTCTTATGATTTTATTTTTTGTAATAGATTATGATGGGAGGGAAAATGAAAATATGGATCGCGAACAAAGATTCGAGCCACAATAAGTAGAACAACTTGTTATCTGATTGGCGGTCTAACATCCATGAAAGTTAATACAAATTAATAAATTCTAGACAGACCCTTTGGCGTCGGTGGTTTAATGGTAGAACATTCGCCAACCACTTACATGGTCCGATTCCGATTCTCGACTGACGTACTCCTAAACCTCGCCTAGCCGGTAGAGAGCCCGGTAAAGAGGAAAGGTCCCTAAAATAAAATACCAGTGTTACTGAAACTTCAGCTGTCAAGCTTGAAGCCCTCTGTCAGTGTAGTTGAAGAATGAACGATCAATTCATGGTTGTTTACTCAAAAACAACTCCATATTTTGGCGGGAGTCACCGATACTGCAGTCATCGTTCCACTGTACGCTGTTCGTTAGAAGACGGAGAAATACTATCAGAAGTATTATTGTGACTAATTGTTATGACATTTATTCTTATTTTTATTTTTTTATTTTTGATTACAGCTTGATGCCACACTGTATTTTCAGTACAAGTATGGCATTTTCAGCATGGATATCGGTAGCCCAAATTTTGCAGGCCGACCATAGATATCGGGTGTGCGTCGGCAGGGGATCGAACCTCGGACCATGTGCATGATCGCCGAGAGTCCTAACCACTGTGCTACGATGCAAGATTAAAGGATTCTCGAGTCACCAATCTGTGTTCTGGTTTTCGCGTTAGTTATTGCACATTGTTGCTGAAGGTCTTCTAAGGACAGCTTTAAGTCCAGTGTAGTTAGACCTGGACATTGACACCCTCTGTTCCACTTGGAACACAAAAGCATAAAAAAAGACTTTTTGTAACACACATTTGTTTTTACTCTCCATAATTTCATTGGTGGTGCTGGTAGATTTTTAAAAAAGCGATGAAGCGGTCAACATAATCGAACACTTCACTTTCTAACTGTGAAGATGATCAGTCTTAAAGTAATATCTTTCATCTGACAGGTGTGACAGGTTTATATTTTTTCAAAGTATCCATAAATACCTGTATTTTGTCAAATTTTTATGTATTGTACGACAAAATTCTTTAATTTTCTAGGTGAGAGGCTTATGATGGATACTGCTGTCTATTTACAATGGGATAATTATCCATTGGAAATAGCTGGTTTTCCATTTATATAAATCAATACACAGCATGTGAATTCACTCTCTTCGTCCAAGTAACTTGACTTAGACAAACAATGAGAAACTTTTATGAATGAAACGCGCAGTAACTTTGACTGTGATTGAGAGAGACTTACCACAAGTGGAGGTGAGAGAGAGGAAGAGATTACGAAAGAAGGAGTAACTGATCAAGTCCTTACTAAGCTACCTTACACGGTTTTATTTCAACAGATTGATTTGGACGTTATGACATAAGGAAGAAGTTGAAATAAAACCTCGTTACTGTCAGACAAGGAAGCGAAGACAGGACTTCAAGTGAAAATAGAGAAGACAGTGGTAATGAAAATACCCAAACAACAACAACAATAACAAGCACCAACGACCATCAACGGGAGGAATCTAAAGGAAGTCATCTCTTTCATTTACCCCGATTGCATCGTTTCAACTACAGGAGCACTGATGAGGATGTCAAAACCAGGCAGGATCACCTTCATTACTGTAAAAACAGTGTGTAAATCTACTGCACTCAACAGAAGGAACAAGTATCAGATCTTCAACACTTATATCACGTCAGTCAGTGCTCGCATTTAGTTCATAGACTTGATACTGTCGTTAGAGAAAGCGTTTCCAACAGACAACTAAAAAAATTTCATCAACACCTACCTTTTCTGTGTCGATAATACAGATGAGATGGCTAGCAGGACAAGATAAGCAACAAACGACTCTGGCAGTGTAGCAAAGCATCCAACAAATATGCAGAAGAAAATGGAGATGGATTAGATGTACTCTGAGTAGACCTTCGAGTGACATCATATGCCAAGCCCTCGAGTGGAATGCGAATGTCAAGAGATGAGATCATGGAGTGGGGGAATGAGAGCTTGTACGTATTTCTAGAGCCAGTTAAGAAAGACTTCAGGGAACAGAACATAGTGAAGATGTGCCGCTAAAGCTCTATGTTCAACTGGGAACTCAAGAAAAAAATAATTTTATCAAGACTGAGACGATATAAATTCTCGATTCCTAGTTGTCATATCTCCTTTTCAAACAACTGAAACTGATTAGATAATAAATATATCAAGTTGTTGATCAATTAGTATTAAGCTTGGTATAAGTGATAAATAAGGGTTTTTCATCTATAAGGTCATTAAATTAGTTCAGATTTAATGGACTTTCTGGTTATATATATGTAACATAAAACTGGTAATGAAATAATTACATTAGGGCACTTTGTAATATAATAAAATTAAGCATCTTTTAGCCTAATTATGAAAACAGACATTTTATTGTCCTTTCACTTCCTTTTTCTTTAAATAATACAAGCTAGTATGACATTTAAACAAAATGATCAACAGATTAATTTAAATAAACCACATGCCATTTTGTTTACAGCTGATAGTTTGTTTAAATAAATTAATTAGCACTCAATAACTTTCTTATATGATTTAAACAAATAATGAAGTACTGATAGTACTGGTAATATTGAATGTTTATGTGAAAAAACGCAAACACACATGTCATGAGAAATAGAATGAATAAGAAAGAGTTGAATGGATTCAATGTTCAATGTAAATTAATACCTTCAGGTGTTGTTATTGTTTTATGTCATTGTTCGTCTTTTCTCTCTCTCTCTCCCTCTACCTCTTCTTATAAGTTGAAATCTAACCAGTTTCTAGAAAAGACTTTTTCTTTTCTAAATTAGTTTTCTTCGGATTCACTACTTAATACTTAATTGTTGAATTCTCACAAAATGTTGTGATAATATCTATTCAGTAATCATGTTAAACAAGTATTAATAATCTAATATACATGCATAACTAAGGTTTTCAAGAAATTCACGTTAAAGCTGGTCATGTTACTGAGTTCGTGGTAGTTTAGAAAAGCCGACATAACCTACAGGGAACTTCTGAACAGAAGACAGTGCTTTACAGCTATTTTTCCTCTAATCTGAAAATTTAGAAATCGATCATGAGTAGTGATTAGCAGGAGATGATACCTGTCTCGTCTATTCTCTGTATTCTGTCCAGAAATGAATAGGTTATTTAAGAAATACTAATCCTAAAATTCTAAGTGATTGTCAAACATTGATATTATCTGTCTTGTGTATGACTCAAAAGGTTGAAGTATAGAAATTCAACCAGATCATATACAACGTCAGAACATGAAATAATCCTCCAGTATTATCAACAAGTAAACAAATATAACTTTACTTCGTCGTACTGAATCTATCGCTATCACGCAACTTAAACCCAATTTGAGCATACAAATAGAACCGGTAACATTTCCACCCACTGTTCTTAAACCATTCATAACATTTCAAGTCACTTCTAAATGCTTTCATGTATATCATGAAGCGGTCTTCTTTGCGAATCTTATTAGGCAGATAGTATTTATTCGCAAGCCATCTACCAGAACTTCTTGAGTCTCCTCCTAATATTATTATTATAAATAATCGATTTCTATCCGTTTCAGCTGTAATGTTTATGCCATCACATCGCACTTTTCGCTGGGATAGGGTATTCATGTTTTGTTTGTCATTAGTAAGAGAGAAAACTATATGTTAATATTTCATTAATCGGCACCTGAAGAGAAGCTTCAAAATCATATGCACACACTTTACTCTAAAAATCATGTTCTTTCTGTCTCGACGAAGATGGTAGGGAGACAGATTGTAAAAGTTATAATCACTTTCAAACTTAGAAATTCATGTTTGGATGTAGATATATTTTAAATCGTAGCAGTTGTGAACAAAGATTTTAATGGTACACTGGTGAAACCAGTGTCACAAAAATGATTTAATCCTGGAAAAGAAAAGATGTTTGATTTGTATACAAACAGTATAATATGTACATATACATATGTATATATGCATAAATTTATTTAATAAACCATGTCACACTACTCTATTAGTATTACTATTTTACTTTGCTGCCTTAACTTTTGAAGTTGCAGTGAATTTTGTAATTATAATGCTGTGGAAAATACAGTGAAGTAGATTGGTTTAAGCAGTTTAAACGCACAGATATCAAGAAAGCTACTTCTTACATCAAATTAGCATACCTTGATTTCATGAATCCCTTCGTTATATGATTAATTTAGCTGTCTCCAGTAAACCTATAAATAGTTTTTACCTACTTAAAAGCAGTATTTCAGTAGTAAGAATTTATTAGGAAAATAAAATATTTTGTAGAGAAGTTAAATTGAATAGTAAAATTATAAGTTGTTTTGTAAACAATGGTTAGTTAAATTTTTTCAGTTTAAACAAGAAGAAAAAGGCACAAAGAGTGAAAGAAATCCATTCAATTTTAATGTTACTTTTCAGCTAATACATATAGATGGTGCATAAGACTTGCAGAGTCCCTATATATTAACTTTAACTGTGCCTTTACCCATATTATACGTTTACAGAAACTAATATTACATATGCTTGTTGAATATTTGCCATTGTATCATTGAACATTGCTTTTCGTTTTGTTATATATATTGCGCGGTTACACACGTTTACATTCGCCTCAAGCTATTCGAAATTTGGTTTCGTTAAAAAACATCCTTTCAGGTTTTCACTTGAGCTTTCTTAATACAATGTTGTTCGTATTTGGTTATGTACAGCGTTTAGCACATCTTGGAATGTGAGAACTCAAATGTGTTGTATTATTATAGTTGGAATCATATTTAGCAACCCATAGACTCCTTTCTCAGTCCATTTCTTATTCACCAGCTAGATTTTTCGGATGGCAGTAATATACAGTAAGTACAGTGGGACTCTAGTTCATCATCCTTCTCTTTGTTTAGTAGGGAGGTGACTGAGTTTCAAACTGATGTGTGCATGCCAACCGAAGTCAAATCTTTAGTATCCAGTTGACCGCCCAGTGTGTTACCAGATACTAGGTACTTATCATATCCTAAGTTAACTATAACCGCCATCGATTTAGTCCAGATATTATGCTAGACGGTAGTATATACCTGTTCACTTAACATAATTACAGTACCTGCCGACATATGTTATCTGATCTCAATACTAATCTCATTGAATCATTGGGACAGAGCTGATCTTTATTACAAATTCAGAATGACATCAAGTGGGAAACCATTGGACAATAAAGATCTCTGATGCATACAGTTGATACACTTCAAAACTCTGTAGAAACATTTGCCTAATATCCTGCAAATCACAATAGTTTGTCACCTTGACACCAGTTTCCTGGAAGCAAACTGCTTTAGTGAAAGATACAAAAACACCAATTATTTGACCACAAACTTTATAACTGACCTAATAAATATTAAGGATTATAGGTGAAACGGTGACAACTTTTAAAATGAAAAAGAGAAGACGTTCAGCGAAGAGACTCTTTTCGGCGAATTCATTCACATAGCTGTACAATCGCATTTATATATAATTATTTTTGTGTGTGTGTACATGAGGTTTGTCAAGTTTAGATAATTGATTAGTTAATACAAGAATGATCTAATATAGAAACAAAGTTAATCAGACAGCAACTAAAGTAAGATTGAGTTAGTAAGCTAGATGACGTAATATAATTGACTAAAATGTTTCAACTTAGATCAGAGGTAATTACAGGTAGAGACTAAGTAGAAGTGAAATTGAGTAAATAAGTTGGATGACGTAACATAAATGACTAGAAATTGAGCGTTGTTCAATCATACAGTGTAGAATAGGGGGAAAATAAGTAAAATATTACAATTGAGAAGACAAAATAATACTAATGAAGAAATAGAAGAATTTATTTGTCGGCTAATAAGATAGATTACGTCCATTGCAAGTGTAGTGATTGAACCAACTTCTTCTGTATGCAGAGTTCAGGATTTAGCAAGTGAATCGCCATTGCTTCTGCAGTTTTAAAATGTTTTAAAACTCGTCAAAGTAATGTACAAGACAAATATTTCTGACCATTTACAGACTTCTGACAGCACAAATAATCAAAAATTTATGTTCATCACTTTCTGACAATCCATTTAGAACATTCAGTTTACCCATAAGCATAACTTGAATACATTTGTTACTTCCTGACACTAATTGCTATATGTGAGAGAATACAGTCTACCTCATGACTGCATAAACATCTTAATGATAAGTTACTACAAGTAACTTCCAATAGATTCATTACGTTTAAATAACAACTTCTATAGATCTCAATGCATAGGTCGTACTAATAGAACATCATTTAGAAGTGCATATGAATATCTACCAGTGTGATTTCCAATGGGAGAATGCAAATTGCTCACTTCTTTAATACACTGTTCTTATCATTTAGATGAAGTAGGAACAAAAGTAATCGTATATTGACAATGATAAACTAGACTATAAGGGAATTGTCTTCTCTTCATATCCGGCTAATAGTATTTTTATAGCCATAGTTGAAATTTAATGGATTCACTTTTGAGAAACGCTTTTGGGAGACAAAGGATATCGACGAGTACGTCAAATACAATGATATTATTATATCCTCATGTATCTGGTTGATCTGACCACAGAATGGTTAGAAAACCAAAACAGAATAAGAAATTGATCGTTGGAATCAGTAAGGCTGAGCATTGGTGTGTGCTTAGCTTACTAGAGATTGTACACGAACAACTGAACATGACACAGCAGTGTTCCAAATGGTGAGGATACTTGTTCACGTTTCTTTAGCTTAACCAGTCGACTTAAAAATTGAAGGTAAGCACCCAATATTGGATGAATAAAGTGATAGACTAATGTTTTTGAGGAATCATTTATCGCTACAAGCTAATCGAGACATTTAAAAGTCCAGTAGTCAGTCACGAATCATTGCGGATATTTTATGATGTGTCTATGTCCCAAAAAGCAATTATGATGTAATAATTTCATTACTCTACAATTTATATAGAGTGTGAGATTTCGAATATCAAGCAGCTTTCTGAAGGCAATATATCTAAGTAAAAAAGTATTTCCGTTTTAGTTTTAACTCATGATATTCGAATATGTTCTCACTTAGTATATGAAATATATAATTTTTCCAGGTTCAGCGACTGGTAATTTCTTGAGTAAAGTCTTTTGAATATTTTATTATTATTTCACAGACTGAGGGAGTTGCCATGGGTTCACCAATATCCCCGGTTGTGGCAGATATATTCATCGATAGGTGGGAAAACATAGCGATTAAAACGTTCAGCCCCACCCCAAAAGTATGGTGGAGGTATGTAGATGACACATTCACTGTACTTAGAACACAAGATATAGATAGGTTTTTCGAACACATCAACTCGAAGGTTGAAGCAATTCAATTCACTTATGAATTGGAAAATCAGGAAGGGGAGCTCCCAATGTTAGATTGCAACGTAAAAAGGAAAGAAGATGGGAAGTTAAACACTAGTGTTTACAGGAAACCCATACATTCAAACAAATATTTGGACTTCCGATCATCCAATCATATGTCAGTGAAAATAGGATTGGTGAAATTTTTAAGTAATAGTGCACAAAAACTAAGTAGTATCAAGGAAAATCTAAGACAAGAAGTGAGGCATATAAGAGAAGCTTTGAAACTTGATAATTACCCTGATAAATTAGTCAGGAAGTATGTAAGGAAATGTAAAAATAAAATAAATAATGATAGTAGTAATAATAATAGTAATATTAATGATGACATGCATGTCAAACATGCTCAAGATAATGACAACACCAACAATAAGGAATCTAAATCATCAGTAGTACTTCCATACAAGGAAGGAACCTCGGAAACCTTACGCAGAATTCTTAACAAGGCAGGAATAAAAGTGGCATTCAAACTCACAAACTCAATTAGAAACAAGCTTTGTCGGTTAAAGGATCCTATGGAGCCTTTAAAACAAAACAATTTAGTTTATCTAATACCGTGCCTGCAATGATTGTCAGGTCAAATACATAGGTCAAAGTAGTAGAACAGGGGCAGTCAGACTAGCCGAGCATAAAAACCTAGCAAAATCTAGATTAGTTGACCCGAAGAAGATAAGAAATCTAGAGAATAGTTCAGCTATAGCACTCACTAAATGCAATTACACACAACCATACAATAGGATGGGATAAGGTGACAGTTTTAAAATCTAATGTCGCAGGGTGGAGGGAGAGATTGATAACAGAAGCTTTGTTTATCGAATCAACTGCAGATACGTGTAATAGGAATGATTCAACACCTGTCCCAGATATCTGGAAAATTTTACTACTCCTACGACGACAAATAGTAGAAAACAAAGAAAACTATGAAACTCAAGTTTCGAATTCGTGTGATTATAATTGATGTGATTATGAACAATAAATTTTGTTCGAAGCATTAGTATGTACTTTTGTTATTATTGTAAAACATTTTAGTTGTAAAGCGGTTGTAAAGAAACTACGAAATGGTATCATCTCGCGGAATTTGTCTTCTAAATGCTTTAAACACATTTATGCACTTATAAAAATCTGCCTACATGTCTCTACTGAATACTACCACTATATGATTTTCATAGATGTTGCAGCAGTAACTAAAAACCATTAACTGAGAGAGCTTTTGTTATACAATTCTAAATAGTCAACAAACATAGAATGAAACCTAGTACTGAATTTAATCATGTTTCATTATATAAGCGACCTGCTCGAATCACCGGTCAATCAAATTTTAAATTTAACATCCATCAAAATTCATCCTACTGTATTTCATGTTGTTTTAATTATCATGGAAAATTCCCATTGTAACATATAGAAAATCAAAACAAATGATTCAGCGAAGAGACTCTTTTCAACGAATTCATCATCAAGCTGTACAATCATATATATATGGTTTTTAAGAAGTTATATCCGGTGAGGGAATTGAAATGTAGGCGTGAATGCATAAAATAATAATAATATGAACTGCAATTTAATTATCCTCTTACATCCTTGAATCACAGTCTGTACTCACGCCCATTTTCAAATCGCTTTTAACCTACTACTACAGATTTGGAAAAATAACAATTTGTTGCTTTTCTAAATGTGTAGATGGGAATTTTTAAATTACTATGGATATTTTGGAGAAAATAGAGGAAAAACTTTGTAGGTTATTCGACAGCACTACTGACAGAACAATACTGCTTCAAGTGAAATGTTATCGGTCATAGATTTTCTAGAAAATTCTGCAGATGGAGTAAATACCTCGCAATAGGGCATATTGAGAATCCTGTAATATGTATCAACGCCGTTTGCAAAATAAAGCTAGTAATATTACTAAATGATGTAATATGCCATTTTGAAATCTATCATCCCTTTTTAGGTATGTAACATTAACCTGTTCAAACATGCTATTCACCTCGGTAGGAATTAGATATCGTCTAGGTGAAAGACGAATACAGACTGTTTGTTCATTCGAATATAGTTTTTTGTAATGTCAAAATAGAGAAAATTATTAGATTGTATATAACTAATGTAATTGTTTAATTGAAATTCATATGACATTTGTGTCACATGTATAATGCGACTATTTAGTGAAGAGTGCAGAAATATAGCGAAATTGACGCGATTATATTGAGGATGATGAAGATAATTATGCAAAATTATTATGCATGCAGTATAATGTAGGGCAGTGCAATTATTGTGCACATATAATATGAATGCTTTGTAAGAACAATTTCCTCAAATTTACTGTACTGTTCTGCTGAAAGCTTAGATATAATACCCGTTTAATATTATTGTTTTGGAGGCAGTGTGTGTACTTACAGATAATATATTCAGATTATTGCGTTATAGGTCCTAGTGTTATGTCGATACGAAGTGAACAGCTGATGGTAAGCGTGAAGATAATGAATGAACCGATTTTGTGCTAACCTGCAGTTACTTTGTGAGAAAAACGTGTTATTTTTTCAGATTATCCTATTACTCAACATACATTGTGAGATTATACGGAGATAATGCCGGTGACTCGAAATTCGTGAAAACTATTATCAAAATTTGAACAAAGCAAGAACTACAGTTTTAGCAGAATAAAATGGTACCATCTTTTATTTCGTTGCCTTCTCGTCAGCTGCTTACAGGGCAAAGACATTTTTAAATGTATCTACAAAAACAATTTTAACATACTTGCACAGAGTTCATTTTAAACAAAAATCAATCGATCAATATACGCATACACTAATAATATATACATATATATATATATATATGCAATATTAAACACTATTCCGAACAATAATAGTCATACACAATGAAAACTTTTCAGCATCTCGCATTCGGATGAAAAATATCCAGTTACCAGGGCAAAGAAAGACTGATAACCGCTTCTTTCTGGACGCATAAATCAGGTTTCAGGCGCTTGATGGAAATGGCTTCAGCAAACTTAAGGAGAATTGAGCTCTTTTGCCTATTGATAATTTTGAACGACTTTTCGACGTCCACCTCATGACCCGTGTCGAGGAGATGCCTGGCGATGGTACTGTTTAAAGCATTTGTTCCCTTTAGACATAAGCTTTTTGGTACATGTTCAGAAAATCGTAGATATGCCCTTCTTTCTGTTCTTCCAATGTAACTGCTCCCACAGACACACCTTCATTAAGGGGAATAAATGTATGAAATTTCTGAAAAAACGCCTCCCCAGAGAATCTTTCAAATCACTGAATTATTATCAAAATGTTTGACTTTCTTGATTAGTTAAAAGTCGTGTTCAGTGCTATCAGATGATATGATACATTTCCTTATTTCTGTGGTTCAGCATACATTGCTAACTAGTAATAAGATTTGCCGTTAAAATTTCTACTTTCCCATCTGATCGGGACGCATGATCTCTTCTCCTCATTGTGTCACGTATCCTACCAATTAAAATGATGGAAACTGTACCAATCTGGTTGTTGGAGTCAATTTTGTTTTTCCCATCGACTGATTAGACCAAAATATTCGACCTCTGTTGACATGTTGTCTCCTAGTACTGAGGTTTTGACTATGACTGATATGTTTTTCGTTTGCACTCCACGTGGAACATAGGGCTTCAAGCTTGAGCTATGAAATTTCAGTAGCAGTGCTGTTTTCTCGGAGTGAGTTTGCTAGCCGCACACTCAACCTTCCCTCTTTACCGGGCCTACTGTTGACCAGTAAACTGGACGAGGTTTAGAAGTGCACCAGTCGGGAATCGAGCCCTGGACACGAAGGTGGTTGGTGAGCATTGTACCGCTGCAGCACGGATGCACGACTGGTAAATAACATGGTGATATTTGGTGGATGGTGACTAACAGTGGAATCCAGAATGCGTATTTCGTCCTATTTGATGGTGTTTTCAGTAAGACTACAAGACAGCACCTTTCGTTTTAAATGCCAAGGCGTTATCCCCTAGACCATCTGGATCACGTGAGCCATCATTTGTGCAGCGGGTATTATCAACCACTTGTTTAATTCGAAGCGTCCGTACTAGGTGCCGACATATAAACAGAGGCCGAACATTTAGGTTCACTTGATCAACGGGGAAAACCAAAACTGACTTAATAGTAACTGATACTGGTTGTACGAGATATGGTTTTGATGGCCTAGGAGATAATGTTTTGGCTTTTGAAACGATGGTTACAGGGTTTGAGTCTTAGTGGCGATACTATCACTTACTTGGAATGCAGTAGGATGAAATGCACATCCTGGATTTCATTGCTAGTCACCACCTTTCAGATAACATCATGTACTAATCTGCTGTTCGAGACAGATCTATTATTCGGAGTTTAAAATCAAAGCTACACCTTGAAAATACATTACTTTAGCGTAATTAAAAAGTAGTATATTTAATTGAAGCAAATTATAATTAGATGTTTTCACTGATTTGTGGAGGATAAGATAACTTTGTTGAGTGTTGTTAATCTCCTAATGTTTATGCTATCAGACCTTTTAGGTACAAGCATCTACATCAAATCAATGGATTATGATAAGCACCTAGAGTTTGATTCATTTCACTCATAGTCTGTAAAGGTAGGTTTTTTTTCCTTCACGTTCCCCAGTGGAACATAGGGCTTCAAGCTAGTGACTTGGAGTTTCTGTAGCAGTGTTTATTTTACAGGATGGGGTTGCTAGCCTCATGCCCAAACTTTCCTCTTCACCAGCGTTATTTCTGGCTCAGCGAGGTAAAGGAGTGCGTCGGCCGGGAATCGAACCCCGGACCATGTGCATGGCCGGCGAGCGTCTTAACCGCCATACCACCGACGCACAAAATCTCGACCCCGACGGCACTCGAACCTGCAATCTTCTGATACTATCACTTACTTGGAATGCAGTAGGATGAAATGCACATCCTGGATTTCATTGCTAGTCACCACCTTTCAGATAACATCATGTATTAATCTGCTGTTCGAGACAAATCTATTATTCGGAGTTTAAAATCAAAGCTACACCTTGAAAATACATTACTTTAGCGTAATTAAAAAGTAGTATATTTAATTGAAGCAAATTATAATTAGATGTTTTCACTGATTTGTGGAGGATAAGATAACTTTGTTGAGTGTTGTTAATCTCCTAATGTTTATGCTATCAGACCTTTTAGGTACAAGCATCTACATCAAATCAATGGATTATGATAAGCACCTAGAGTTTGATTCATTTCACCCATAATCTGTAAAGGTAGGCTTAGTCAAACGCTTTTATAGAGCAGCTGGGGGACTAAGTAGTAATTCAGTAAACTTATCTAATGAAATCAAACAATTAAGACGAACATTACTAGTGAGTAACTACCCACTAGAATTTATTCAGAAACATATGAAAATCCATGAGAAAAACAAGATTATCAATGTAAATAGTTAGGAGCTCGAAACCTCGATAGTACTGCCATATAAAGGAGGAATATCGGAGGGTCTGAGTAGGATTCATAATGAGGCTAACTAATTAACTTACTGACTCAGAGACAAACGTTGCCGACCCAATAGATCCAACTAAGAAAAATAATGTAATCTATCGATTACATAGATCAGACCAGCAGATGACGGCCTGCTTAAATTACTGGGCTGAAAGGATTTCAATCTATCATAAACTATCATAAACCTCGCTAAGTTGGTAGTAAGACCAGTAAAGAGGGAAGGTTGGACATAAGGCTAGCAACTCCACCCTGTAAAAATAAAACCACTGCTACTGAAACTTCAAAGCACAAGTTTGAAGCCCTATGTTCCAGTCGGAACATAAAGGAGTAAAATAATAAAAACTTCGAAAGAGAAAGAAAGACCGTTCGGAGGAGAAGCAGTGTCACAAAAGATTGACAAGGAAATGAAAGGAGCAATAAAACGAAGCTTCCTTGCAGTTAAACTCATAACATTATACAGCATTAATTCTTCTATAAGCCACTCTAACTGGATAAATACCCTGCTGATGTTACCTCCAACTGCATTTATAAATTTACGTGCATCTGCAGCAGTAAGTACATTGGAAGAACAGAGAGCAGGCTTCTATCCCGTTTTCAGAGCATATTTCAAGAAACTTATGCTTAAAAAGAAGCAGATACTTACAAAGTGCAATTACCAGACAACTTGTGGAAACGGGTCATTTCGTCGAGATTTTCAAATCCTTCAAAATACTAAACATACAAAGGACAGCGAATCTACTACGATTTGCTGAAGCAATTGCAATCAAACGTTTTAGACCAAACTTGTATACACAGAAAGAGAGTGTAGTCAATCTCTCACTCCCTTGGTAACCGTATTACTTTCCCTACACTGATTAGTCATATACACTAGTGAGCTCAGCCTCCTAAGCAAGTCTTCAATTTAATGAACTTTAACCTTCTTGAGTTGCTATGTTGACGTAGAAGCTAACACTATTTATTAGATTTTTCTGTCTTCTCTCACCCCCAATTTTTCTTTTCTCATAGTTTGATAGTATATAAATTGATGGTCACTTAAACTAAAGATTGTAATACTTATATTCCGGATGCGTTCATCTTATAATGTTTTCTTTATTACTTTTCAAACATTGAAGTATGAAATGTTATTATTTATAATCACTGTAATTTATTTTATTTTTTTTTTGATTTACAGCTTGATTCCACACCGTATTTTCAGTACAAGTATGGAATTTTCAGCATGGATATCGGTAGCCCAAATTCAGGCCGACCATAGATATCGGGTGTGCGCCGGCAGGGGATCGAACCCCGGACCATGTGCATGGTCGGCGAGAGTCCTAACCACTGTGCCACCGACGCACAGGCAGTTTGCAGCTGATGAGAGCCTGTGAAATAGAATGATATCATTTTTTATACTGCAAATTTCGTCTTTCTTTCTCTATCGAAATTTACCAGGGGAACCAAATGCACGAAATGCTTGAACTCTTCTGAATTTCTTATTGTAATGATCATGCATTTATATCAAGTGGTCGATGTATGAACTCGCGCACATATATAATTAGCCTTCAACAAAAAGCTGTACAATTTTCGAAGGAAATGAAGAAAAAAATATACAGAATGGATTCTCTCATCGTATGCAACATTGCTATGTCATATGATATAATTCAGATCATTACTTTACATGTAAACCCTGTATGAAGAGGAAATATTTTAAGAAGACGTTCAGCGAAGAGACTGTTTTCGGCGAATTCATTCACATAGCTGTACAACCGCATTTATATATAATTATTTTTGTGTGTGTGTACATGAGGTTTGTCAAGTTTAGATAATTGATCAGGTAATACAAGAATGATCTAATATAGAAACAAGGTTAATCAGACAGCAACTAAAGTAAGATTGAGTTAGTAAGTTAGATGACGTAATATAATTGACTAAAATGTTTCAACTTAGATCAGGGTAGCAACAGAGGTAATTACAGATAGAGACTAAGTAGAAGTGAAATTGAGCAAATAAGTTGGATGACGTAACATAAATGACTAGAAATTGAGCGTTGTTCAAGTCAGTAACAGTGGTAGTGAGGTGTAGAAATTAAATCGGGTGGGGGTAGAGAACAAGAAAGTTGAAAATGTAAAATATTACAATTGAGAAGACAAAATAATACTAATGAAGAGACAGAAAAAAGATTAGGTAGAATTTACTTGTCGGCTAATAAGATAGATTACGTCCATTGCAAGTGTAGTGATTGAACGAACTTCTTCTGTATGCAGAATTCAGGACATAGCAAGTGAATCGCCATTGCTTCTGCAGTTTGAAGAAGTCTGATTCGTACACCTTTAGGAAGACTACTTCGTACTCTGTAGACGACTTTGAAGTTTGTTTGGGGTGTAGCTTGGTGTCCGGATTCTATCAGATGTTCTAAGATGGAGCTGCAGGGGCATCGTTTTTCTCCTTTGTAAAACCATGTTGGTAAGTGTTCGGTGATACGTTTGGAAAGCGAGCGCTGGGTACGGCCGACACACCTGGCTCGACAAGAGCAGGTGAATTGATAAATACACATTGATGAGGCCAGCAGCGGTAGCTTATCCTTCACGTTTACATGAATCATAGGTTAGTCATAGTTCAGCTGCGAAGAAGGTCTTCTTAAGTGAGAGCGACAGTCGATTTTTTAGTGTTTCCGCAGATATGTTTCCATATTTTGAAACTAGATACGATGAAAATTTCTGTACTATGTGTTCACATAATGTTTGAAATAAAGCTTTGCTATTATTATTAAAAAATTAAATTATCGGGACACAAGGTTTTAGTTAGATCTAGAATGATTGACCATGCCAGACTAAGTAAACCTGAAAAAAGCCAGGCCACTGTAACTCATTCACCTGTATGTAACCATACATGGTGAGATATAGTGAAAGCATTAAAAATTAGTAGACTTAGGTAAAGAGATAAGCAAATCATGGAATCTTTGTTCATCGGATCAATAGCAAACATGTACAATCAAAGTGAGGTTACTTCATTCACTTATCTAGGGAGCATTGTCTCAACCACAGGAGGAACTGACGAGGATGTCAAATCGAGAATTGGGAAGGCGAGAAACACATTCATCAACCTGAAACCAATCTGGAAATCTTCGTCACTCAGCATCAACAACAAAATTCGGATTTTCAATACAAACATCAAGTCAGTTCTTCTATACGGATCATAAACTTGGCGGGTCACAAAGAACATTTCCAACAGGTTGCAGAGCTTTATCAACAACTGTCTTCGCTCTATACTGAAGACCAGGTGGCCGGAAAGAGTCACCAACAAGAAACTATGGGAACAAACAAAACAAGAACAAATCGCCCAACAAATATGCAGGAGAAAGTGGAGATGGATTGGACACTCGCTGAGGAGGCCGTTGGGTGACATCGCGCGTCAGGCCAGTGCTCGAGTGGAACCCGAAAGGGAAGCGGTGAGTGGGACGTCCAGGGGTGACATGGAGGAGATCGTGTGAAGAGGAGCTGAAACAGTATGGACTAACACGGATGCAGGTGAAAAGTACAGCAGAAGACAGAAGCAAGTGGAGACGTGCAGTTGAAGCCCTATGTTCCACTAGGAACCCAAGGGAACAATAATAATAATAATACAATCGAAGTAACGGAACGTCTATGCCGGATATATTGACAATCGAAATAAAAAAACAACAGGGTGTAGGACTATATAAGGCAAGATTTTAAATCAAATGTATACACTCATATGATTATGAACA
Source organism: Trichobilharzia szidati (assembly GCA_944472155.2). Taxonomy (NCBI): domain Eukaryota; kingdom Metazoa; phylum Platyhelminthes; class Trematoda; order Strigeidida; family Schistosomatidae; genus Trichobilharzia; species Trichobilharzia szidati. The sequence continues at coordinate 99,711,403 of OX235271.1, read as the reverse complement.
GTAGATTGTACTCGAAAATGCATCACTGTATGTTATATCAAATAAACTTATAGAATATGGAATCATATTCTACCATAATGCCTAAATTCTACCCTTACAGTAGGTGAATGTTTGAAGTCAAATTGTTGTAGGCATATCTAGATGATGAATTCCCAATAGGATACAATAAACATCCTAGATTCCATAGCTGAACATCATTTATCAAATAATACGATATCTTTGTTTACCAAATGAGAACCAGACGAAATATTAAAAAAAAATAAAAGATTTAAAAAGTACAAAGTTAAATAAATATAGTTAAAACTAATAAATAATGAAAATAACCTTGAAATTTGGTGATTTAATGGCATAGGCAATATGTTACACCCATGTAGACGGTACACGTAGAATGAATAATTGAATCTATGTCTACTTTAAATGATGGTGAGGAAGTAAAATAACCTATCTGTAACTGCTGTAGGTCAGTGATGAAATCCAGTCTGAATGCGGTGGAGAGTTTACTTCAAGCAAGTGGCAGTATTAGTTTGCTACTTATCAACATCTAGAGAGAAGTGAAGTACATATCAGACTTCTCTTACCTAAATATTTGACGATTTTATCTCAGCATACTTTCTTCTAATAGGAAATACAAAAACTGTAGAATTTGGACAAAAATAAAAAGTTTGTAAAATAAGGATTAAGCTACTTACTTATTAGTGACTAGTAGAAGTACTAGTGTTCGTCGGTGGCACAGAGGTAGAATGATCGCCAACCACGCATGTGGTCCGGGACTCGATTCCCGGCCGACGCACTCCTAAACATCGCTAAGCCAATAATAAGATTGGTAAAGAGAGAAGGTTGGACATGAGGCTAGCAACCCCATCCTGTAAAAATAAACACCACTGCTACCGAAACTTCAAGCCTCTAGTTTGAAGCCGTATGTTACATTGGGGACGTAAAAGAATAAAAGAAGAAGTAGTACTAGTAATATGGACGCCATAGTAGTTAAATATCACACCATAGTTGTAATATTCAGTATCACAGAGACTTTATTATAAATTATAGCAAACTGGCTTTCAGTTTCGTTGGTAATAGTCATTTTCGTGCGCTGGTTTGATAAATGACAAGTGTTACGCATAAAAATTGAAACTACTTATCTGACGTTCATGAATTCGAAGTCATCATGAATAGCAATGTCGATTCGATATCTTTAAAATAAAGAGGTTTAACCGTGAACTCACTTATATTTTACTAAATTTGTTAACTCAGTACAACACATGTGTCATCAACATATCGGCGATAGTAGGTTGTTCCATTGATAGCAGAACTTAGATGAAGCGACTACTGCTGCTCTGCACAAAAGATATACAATTCAAATTCAACAATCAACTCTACCGACAAATTGATGAGGTCGCGATGGGTTCACCTCTGCGACCTGTCCTGGCTGATACCGTCATGGGCTACCTTGAACAGACACATCTAAGTTCTGCTATCAATGGAACAACCTACTATCGCCGATATGTTGATGACACATTTGTTGTTTGCAACGACATGGATCACGCATCGGCATTATATGATCGCCTAAATGACATCCACCAAAATATCAAGTTCACCATGGAATATGAACATCAAAATGAGTTCAATTTCCTGGATCTAAATGTAAAAGGAACAAACGAAGGCTTAATTGAGAAGTCCATCTATAGAAAAGAAACCTGAACTGGACAATATCTTCACTATAACAGCTTTTGTCCCATAAGCTATAAACGTGGATTAATGAGGACTTTGTACGACAGAGCCAGGAAGCTATGTTCACCAAACAAGGTCGAAGAAGAACTAGATTTCGTCGAGAAATGTCTGAGGGAAAATGGATACTCTAAATGATTTATACAGAAGTATAGCAGAGAAAAAGATAAGAAAGAAAAGCATCCAACTGTAGAAAAGAAAAAAGTGTTTATTTGTCTCCCATTCAAAGGAGATGCAGTGTCACAAAAGATTGACAGAAGACTGAAAGGAGCAATAAATAGAAGCTTCCCGGTAGCAAAACTCATAACAATATACAACACTACTCCTTCTATAATCCACTCAAAACTGGATAAATACCCTGTTGATGTCACCTCCAACTGCGTTTATGAATTTACGTGCACTTGCGGGAGCAAGTACATTGGAAGGACAGAAAGAAGGGCTTCTATCCGGTTTTCTGAAAATATTCCAAGAAACCTATGCCTGAAAGGAAGCAAATATTCTCAGAGTGCAATTACCAGACATATTGTTGATACCGGACATCTCGTAGAGATTTCTAAGTCCTTCAAAATATTAAAAAGACAAAGGACAGCAAATTTACTACGATTTGCCGAAGCGATCGCAATCAAACGATTTAAACCAGACTTATGCATACAGAAAGAGAGTGTGATTAACCTCTCACTGCCTTGGTAACTGAATTTTGATTTTGATCAGTCATCTAATTCAGTGATCTCAACTCACTGAACAAATCTTAATCTCATAAACTGTAACCGCCTTTGTTTTTTGGAGTTGCTATGTGAACCTACAAGCTAACACTGTTTCTGTTAATCAATTTTTCTGTTTTCTGTCTTACCCCTCCCCCCTCTTTTCAACTTTGAAAGTGTATAAATTGATGATAACTTAAACTAAAAATTGTAATGCTTTCATTCTTTTTTGGATGCGTCAATTTTATCTCTTCTCTACTACTACTCAAACATTAAAGTATGTTATTATCATTTATATAACCATTGTAATTTCAGGTAGTCTGCAGCTGATGAGAACCTGTGAAATAGAATGATATCATTTTATACTGCAAATTTCGTCTTCCTTTCTTTATCGAAATTTATCAAGGGAACCAGTTGTATGAAGTTCTTTCTTTATTCAAAAATTTATCACATATAATCTTATTTAGGCCTTTCCCCTTCGACAATTAAATCCAATGGCATAAAAATTATTATCAAACTCTTCCATTAACTTTAAGATGACTGATTTTTGATGTATTTGACCAGTACTTCATATAGTCATTATTCAGGTCTTAATGAATTCTCACGCGGAAATTTTTCGCATAATATCACAGATCTCAGTGATAACTAGTGAATTAGATTTCTCGGCTTATTAAAATTATTTTTGGTTTAACATGATGGTGAATTAATCTCATTGAGATAGAAATACAGAATTCACAATATGCAGGACTTTTATTTCCAATCACATGACAGGGTATCTCTAACTTCTACACAGACTTCTTATTGGAATTCTAGTTGGATTTATCTATGATTATTTGTTGAAAGAGAAGTAGAGAAATCATGTGTTATGTAGTGCTTAGTGTTTTGGGTTAGGATACATGTTCCCTTCAACACAGTCAGATAATCAGACTTAGGCATCCTATTGATAAGACTAAACCATGCAGACACAACCAGAAAATCAAGTCATTCCGTGGGAAGCTTCGCAAATGTCCTTTTAGCGTCTTCTGAAACGAAATTACTGTGAGAAGTAGCCTAATTTATCGAGAAACTGAACCCAGAACTCCGTAACAAATCTTATTGCCAACCCAAACTCATGTAACTGCAGATCAGCAAAGTACAAGTCACAGGGGGAATTCATTCAGCATTAGTAGCAAAACAAACTGCATCACCATAGTCTTTTCGAAAACACCTAACTAGCAAAACCTCTCCTTGGTTCAGTACACCTCTCACCAGGAATCAGAACGTTGAAGCCCTGCTCAGTAATAAAAGTTACCAAGTAGTTTCATAGTAAGTTAGGGGAGAACAGACGTAGTATATCGGACTTCTACGCTATCTGTTCCCTGCTGTCATAGTTATAATGGAAACTTGGTTAATAAATGACGTCTGTGATAGCAACTCGGGTATAGGCAGGATAAAAACGTCTACGAAATGCAGAGAAATCAAGGAGAGTGGCAGTTAAAATCCGGAATGGCCACCAATAGTCTGTTGTGACTAGATTTCAGTAATCATTTTAATCCTACCGTATTAAAAATCACACTGGAACGATTCAGTCGTTTCAGATGAGGTAAAGGTGACAATCGTTTAAAATAAGTAACACAATAATCACCCTTGGGAACGACCAAATTATTACTGCAGTCAGTGAATCAACAGACACTTCTTAAATGCTAGCAAGAAAGCTAGCAATTATGAAAACATCAGAGACACCGCAACTTGAGGTATGGTCAGCAAACATGCCTTAACTGGACTACTCTCATTCTAACAGTCATCAGAGAATACAGAATCCCTACATTCAAATGATAGTACATCATATTAACATGATGACATAGATACTTCCTTTTTCAAAATTAGGATTATTAGAAGTGTGTTTGCAAAAGACGAAATCGAACCGAATATGCAAATGTAGTTGAAAATGCACTGTTATACCATCAAAAATGTATTAGTTCATATTACAAATGTTATTTCCATTAATGGTATTACTTTTAAAATCACATACTGTAAAACCTAACATGCGTAAATAATGTAGATTTGCAAATGGCTTTGAATGTACAGTTAAATTAATCATAAAACAAACTAATATTACTCAAAGAATCACAGAATATGATATGGAATGAACTGGAAACAAAATCTTTAGAAAAAAAATTAGCTGCCAATTGAGCATAAAATGCAAATTTCAGTTTAAGTATCCCTCTCGTCATTACAATTAAAAGCATCAAAAAGTTTCCTTAGAGCTTCTTTTTCTTCTTTTTTACCTTCAAATATATTAAATTTATTTCCAATCCTCTTCAATCGATAAAGAAGTTGATGTGCTATTTTTATTTCATTATCCAATAAACAATCAACAGCTACAGGGAATTGTTTAGATTTTTGAAAATTTCTAAGTATCATAAATACTTTACAGATTATATTATAACTACTATTGTCATCTGATGATGTATTATTATCTGCCTGAATCAATGCATGATCCAGTATTGTCAATACATCAGGTAAAAAAGAGACACCTAATCCAGTATGAAAAAGATTTTCCAGTAATTCATCTTTTTGATTCAATAATAACTCGAATAAATAATTATTCTTATCATTGTCATCAGTCAATACAGGTGATGATTTAATCTGACGCCAGTGTGATAGAAACTCTTGTGGAGTTGTACATGTTTTTGTATTCTATAAGTGAAAACAAAAAGGAGAAAAAGAAGTTATAGATTAATAAGGCAATTTTAATGATAACATTAGGTTAGAAAGACTGAGGTGTATAAAAATTTACATTGAATGACCCCATGTACTAATGATTGATTATGGTGAGTAGCTGAATATTACTCACACCAACTAGTAGTGTTTGCTGGCCAGGTCGAAGTGATTTAAACATCAGACGTCCGTTTCACTTTGCTTTCCCAGTGAAACATAGGGCTTCAAGCTTGAGCTTTAAAGTTTCAATAGCTCTGGTGATTTTTTTACAGGGTGGAGTCGCTAGCCTCATACTCAACCTTCCTCTCTTTGTCGGGCTTACAACTAGCTAAGAGAGGCAATGGTGTAGGCCAGCTGGGGATCGACCATGGTTCATCTACCTGCATGTTTGGTGAGCATCCTACTGCTGAACCATCGACGCATTATACCTAATGCTGACTAACATAACTGTTTGATTACCATACATCCATGGGGGTAGATACCAATCACATTTACCAGGTGTTCTGTAATTATGTTTGCAGTAAATAAGTTGTAGCAAAGGCACATCTACGGCAAATGCATGCCACCGTTGAATACTTCAGAGTCACCCAGCATTTGACAAATATGCTAATAATTAGAAAACATCTACTGATGTTTTAATACTAATTAGGGTTTATCATTCAAAACTAATTCCTTCGAAAGATAACACTTATTAGATTAAGAATAGTTAAATTAACCCAAACTCAGTAAGGAGCAAAATTCAATTTCAGAAAATTCACATTTTGAAGAGCAAATGAATAAAATTAAATAAACCAAACAACATTCATTCAATATGTCTTTAAAACACAAGTGTTTCTCAAGTGTTGGTTTGCAGGGATATTTCGTATTAATTTGTTTATTAGATATATCACACAGTGAAGTAGTATTATTTACTGGATGCCGTTTGGAAGACAATTTTTTGTTCATAATCATATCAGTTATATTGGTTGATTACGAACTGACTTGATTTAGAGAACCACTGAAAACCAAGGAGCACCAGAGATCCGTTTCTTCCTTGCTTGGGACCCCTCATCAGTACGCATCCCTGTCCCCAACAGGGACCGAACCCACGACCTTCAGATTATAAGGCGAGCTCGTATATTTATTTAACCACTAAGATGGAATCCAGTGGTTTATCAATTCTAACTTATGTCTATTTGTGATATATAGTACAACCGCCAGCCAATATTATCAGCGAATATTTTTTCCTCAGGCCGAACTCGTTTTTGAGGTTTTTATAATTGTGCTAATATTTTAGTGCTAATAAGAACACTTATCGGATTATTTCAAAAGAGTGACATTCGATTCGATAGCTAATTGCTTCTATACAAATGTAAGGATACAGAAGGCTCGTTTCGCATATGCCAGTTTACGCCGTCTCTGGTGTAGACGGGATATCCGGCTATCGACCAAAGGGCGGGTGTACTGCTCATCAGTCCACTCCGTCCTCCTTTATGGCTGTGAGACATGGCCATTGCGAGTGGAAGATATGAAAAGACTAGCTGTCTTTAATCATAGGTGTCTGCGTTCTATCTCCCGTGTGAAATGGTATAATAAAGCGAGCAATATTGAGGTTAGGCATCGAGTGCTAGGTAAGGAGGCGAAATCAGTAGATGAGGCTGTGAAGTTACATCGAATGAGATGGTTAGGGCATGTGTTACGCATGCCTAGCCATCGCCTTCCTCGACGGGCAATGTTAGCTGGCGTAGGATAGATCAGGTTGGAAAAAAGCCAGTGGTGGTCAAACCAAAACATGGCATCAGTCAATGAAATCCGCAACAGTTAGTTTAAGCTAGTCACGTGGGGAGGCGTAGACTTCCTGGTTGAAGTCTTCGGGATGACAAAAACCAACGCAGGCTTACCAATCCTATTACTGTCCTAGCGAAGTAAAGGAGTGCGTTGTCCGGGGATAGTACCCCGGACCGTATGCTTCGTAGACGAGCATTCTGCCTCTGTGCTACCGACGCAGTGTAAACTGATGTGATGTGGTTGGAAGAAATCATCAGGATGCTATAAATTTAAATTTAATGTTTCACAGAACCCGAATAACACTAAACTCTAAATAAAACCACACTGATTACTTCCAGTGCAACGATAAAACTCAATGCTTATTTGCACACATTCTAATGAGGGCTAATCAGCTAACGAAAGCAGCTCCTTTAATGATTCCCTTTTATCTTGATTAGTAGTGCTTAAAAAGATGAAAGAAATTTTGATGAATAATATACAAGTGAATAGGCTTTTTGCGAAATATTACACTATTTAAATAAGCATTCAAATTTCAAACGCTGAATCACGAATTTGAACTTTATACAACTTACCTAATTTCGGGTATCAAAATGGTATCTTAATCTTTTGTATAATAGGTGTGACCCATTGATGAATAAATCAACATGCATAGGGTTGATGAGTTACATTTTCTTTTTCTTTTATTCTAATCACAGATGGGAAAGAAACTTTTCAAGTGATACCAACTGAGAATGTTATTACGTCTAGAAGACGGTCGTTCAACACATTTCTGATGCTCAAAACTCGAGATGAACACATTATTAAAATGTATTGTTTGAAACTATTAATGTACACGTCTTACTGCATACAGATGTATGGCGCTGTGACTTATTTGCTCGACTTTCCTCGATTCAAATCTTTCTCTATTTAATTCTGTTTAGGCAATTGGATAGTATAATCACCTCTCTCTCTGTCTGTCTGTTTTCGATATAGAACTTTGCACCGATGTGCAGCAGTTCGAGTCGCCACACTCCATGTAGCACACAAAGCAAGAGAAGAAAGTAGAAGGAATGCGAAATAGAGACAGTAAACAGAGGTGTCAGACAAAGGAATGGTAATAACGAAGAACGATATAGTTTCATTTGAAATCATAAGTCACAAGGAGTGGATGCATCTGCGCCATTGAGAACGATTTTGAGCCATATCACCAATTGTTTCCAACCATTGCTTTTTACCGTCCGGAGGACTTCAACCAGGAAGTCTACGCCTCCCCACGTGACTAGCTTAAACTAACTGTTGCGGATTTCATTGACTGATGCCATGTTTTGGTTTGACCACCACTGGCTTTTTTCCAACCTGATCTATCCTACGCCAGCTAACATTGCCCGTCGAGGAAGGCGATGGCTAGGCATGCGTAACACATGCCCTAACCATCTCATTCGATGTAACTTCACAGCCTCATCTACTGATTTCGCCTCCTTACCTAGCACTCGATGCCTAACCTCAATATTGCTCGCTTTATTATACCATTTCACACGGGAGATAGAACGCAGACACCTATGATTAAAGACAGCTAGTCTTTTCATATCTTCCACTCGCAATGGCCATGTCTCACAGCCATAAAGGAGGACGGAGTGGACTGATGAGCAGTACACCCGCCCTTTGGTCGATAGCCGGATATCCCGTCTACACCAGAGACGGCGTAAACTGGCATATGCGAAACTAGCCTTCTATATCCGTACTGAGATTTCTTACACAATGAGAGTAGCTCATGACATGGTTGATGAAAAATATGTTCTGAGTTACTAAATTCAACTTATATGAAAAGTAAACGACCAATTAAAATAAACAACACTAACCTATCTATTACTAAAATACTTATTTTATCAAATGTAGTGTTAATTATTCTCATTATTCTTATTCTTAAATCCTCTATCACTTCATTCATTTTAATTGGCCTTTTATTTATCGTATAAATTGACTTGATAAGTAAATGTGTGATCAAACTATTTGAAATGTATTGTGCAAATATAATTTTTTTTCAAGTGTTGGTTTGTAGGGATTTGATTGGTTACAGGACTTCATCATGAGCTGACATGAGTTAGAGAACCATTAGAAAACCTGGGAGTAATGGAGAGCTGTTTCGTCCTAGCTGTGGACTCTTCACAGTATTCACCCGCCGGGATTCGAACCCAGGACTTTCTGGTTACAAGGCGAGCTCGTATACCATTAGGCCACTGGGAACCGATCCAATGGCCCATGAATTCTAACTTCTGCCAATTCACGACATAGCTAAACACCTAAAACAACAAGGAAATACGAATCTCATATAAAAAACACATGACTTACATAATGTCAACCATGAGCACATGAATTTGTTACACAACGAAGCTTATTTAACGCATACAATTCAGTTCCTCACTCAATCATTTAGATTACAAATGAGTGAAAAATGATATTGTGAAAACACACATCAGCATGCTTTTAAATCACAATGAGCTATGGGAATGTAATCAAAGCGCATGTGTTGTGTATGCTTCTGACAAGATTTTGCAAGTAGTATATGGTGTGTGATATCTTCTGCAAGAATTTAATTTTAATTTTTAATTAATTTTATTATCGCTTGTTACCACACAGTATTTTGGTACTTATAGGGAATTTTCAGCATGTGATATCGGTAGCCCAAATTTAGCAGGTCAACCATTGGTATCAAATGTGCGTCGGCCGGGCATCGAACCCCGGACCTTTGTGCATGGTCGGCGAGCGTACTAATCACTGTGCCACCGACGGAGTGATAGATAAAGTCACAGAGAAGATAAATGAAATATCCTTTTGAAATAATATAGAAAGCATAAAAGGAAGACTAAGGAAGTAAAATACAAAGAACAAGTGTAAATGGAGATTTCAATGTAAGATTTATGCATTTTGCCAAGTAAACATATCTACTACACCAAACAGTGACTTGTTCTGCCGTTTTATATGAACTTACTATGCTTGAGTTTGACTTCGGTTCAAAAGATGTGGTACTGTTATTCACTAGCGTTGCAGAATAATTCCAAGAGGATTTTTTACTAGAAGAATTGATCAATTCTGATCGCTCTAAAGGTTTTAAATGGCATCCAGCTACCAATTCCCTGCAGAAAAAGGAATAATTTTACTTTATGAATGTTTGCTGGAATGGTAAAAACTTTCTTTAAATGAAAACAGTATTAAACCATTTTGGATATGAGTGACCGTATTTGTTTTCCGTAGACAACGCTAGATCGATCACACTGTTATTTCATTAGTGTTCAGATCTTTTGCATGTTATGTGAAATGATTTGTGCTGTAAAATGTCGTGTATATCAGTGTAACATAAGAGGCTGTTAGTATCCATTCGGTACTGAACAGACACTAAACCCCCTAATTTTTAAAACGGCTGGTTTACAAGGAATTAGAAAGTATCATTACATACGCTTTATAACTGTAGTAATGATGCTGTTTATTCATGATTAATATTTTGATATGATTGCGAAGCTTTCATTGTCCTTCCAGATAACATCTTTGGAGCGAACTTCAATATAAAGTGGACTTATTTGAATGCTGCATGAATGACATAATTGTATCTCCTGACAACCTTTTTCGACATTGGTCATTAATTTGACAAGAAACTCCATTCTTTTGTGATTTGTACGAATCAAATGTGAATATAACAATAAATAAATGAAAAAAAGTTGAAAATACCAATTATCTTATACATATATGCCCATAAAATTTAAAACAAAAAACACACGACAAACTTGAAATCATCATATGTCGGAACACCTTGTTGAACTGCTCTAATTTTAGCATCATTTTCAATCCAATATCTAGATTCTTTTACAACAGCTGAATTCATTTCTCTTTCCAAGTTATGCATATTTATACCCAAGCGTTTCAGATAGTCATCATTAGTTTCAACCATTTTCAAGTAATTCTACTCCTTTCAGAAGGAAGAAAAAAAAAATAAAAAAAGGAATAAGTGATGATTATGAAATTTTTAAAAATAACTGACATACTTATTTTCGCTGTAGTGAAGATCTTTGAGTAGCCTTTGAAGTAGCCAGTATATATTTTCAAGCAGACAGTGAAGATCAGAATCCAATACTCATCCAAAAAGAACTCAACTAACTAATGGAGTTTTGATTGAATTTTAGATTTTCCCGTCGATTGATTGGACCGAAGAGCTCGGTCTCAGGTTGACATGTCGGCTTCTTGTGAAGATGGAGATGGGTTCGAGCCTCGGCGGGAGCATCATCACTTACTGGGAAATGCAGGTACATCCAGATGACGAGTCTCACATAGGGCGAAATGTGCATCCCGGATTCCACTGCTAGTCACCATCCACCAATTAAATCATAATGGAGGTTTGGTTTATAGAGTGAGACATTTTATTCTCAATCCAAAAACACCAATGAATACTTTAATAACTAATGTCAGTATAATTTCTATTATTCATCAATTTATTTAGTCAGTGAGCACCTTTCATTGTTGTTTAATACAACGCTGAATGCAGAGATGGAAATTATGAGCGACGTTTCGTGCAAGAAAAGCAAATCAGTGGTTAAAACTTCGTGAATTTACGTGAATGATGAGATGGTCAGAGCAAATCTTGAGGTATATAAAAGAAACATGTTGTGGAAATAGTTTTAGCATGGCTATCATGCTATGAAGTTATTGGGTTAATGGATATGTATAAATACTACCCTCCTGGGAGGAAGCTACAGTCACTGTTGACTGGCGGTGGTGCTATACCACAAAATGGCACACATGTGGATTTGTGGGCCATTGAATTCCGACTCAGTGGCTGAATAATAAACGTGTTTGACTTGTAATCTGTGCGTTATGAGTTCCATGTCTGGTGATGTCATTAGTATGAACTGCTAGAGAAAAGCAGATGTTCAGTGGTCCCTAGTTTCCAGCGGTTTTCTAACTCATAATAATTTGTACTGCAATTAACATTGAATTGGATTAAATCTCTACTAATCCAAGATCCCAATAAAAGACAAATAGATGATACAGACCAATATACAAACTTCAGTTTTTAGGCAAAAAGGTATTACTTTTTCCAGAAGTGATAAGAACCAATGGTTGGAAACTGTCAACGATATGATCCTAAAACTTTATTTTACTTTACTAACTTCTAAATTCTAAAACAATTCAACAATCTCCCCTGCATTATTTGCCTTCTCACAATTCCATCTAACTAGGGTAGTGCCATTTAATTCTTTTCTGAGCCACGTAGGAAGGTGTGATTGGAGTTATCGGGATGCTAAGAATCAGTGGTTGGAGAGTGTTAGTGATATGGCCTAAACGTTTTCACAATAATGCAGGTAAATTCACTTCATGTGGTCTTTCAGATTTTGAAAATCCTGATTATTTTTCATGCAGGTAGTTTTTCTCGTACATTTTCGTTGACTACAATTTTCTTCAGTACTCTCTACTTTTATGACGTGTGACAACTTGGTCTATAGTTTACTTTTGTGTACCTTGCAATTTTTAATTTCCAGTCAATTTTTTCACTGTTAAGAAAATCCGATTGTTGTTTTGCATAACTGACTGACAGATTTATCTGGAGTTATGTTAAGCGATAACTTCTTATGAAAAAGATTGAAAAATACCCTCTGTCACAGAATAATTCTTCTGACTTTGATCTAAGCAACTTGTGGTTTTTGTAAATCCTGATCAAGGCAAAGAGGAATGGCGGGAGTTATGTAGTGACGACGATAATAACAAAAAGTGACTGGCTGATTATCCTTCTATAGGCAACACCTTTTTTCTCCAAATTAATACACATATTACCTTGTTTTTACGAGTTGATCACGGACTAATACCAGTTAGAGAACCATTGAAAACCAGGGAGTACTGGATAGTTGTTTCATCCTAGTTTGGGAATCATCGGAAGTACGCACCCACTGCCAGGGTTCGAACCCAGGACCTTCCAGTTACAAGGTAAGCTTGCATACCATTCAGCCACTGGGACCCGATTCAATGGCTCATGAATTCTAACCTCTACCAATTTGTGATTTAGTGCGACCCCAACCAATGTCATCGGTGGAATATCCATCCTCAGACATGACATCTGGATGGACCGCACTGGTCACAACATCTCACTAGAACTCCATCCTGTAGCAAGTCACTAGCGAGCATCAGATTAATTTTCTATAGTTTGGTTTGTGAGGGTTAGTTTCGTTTTTACGAGTTCGAACCCCAGTGGGTGCGTACTGCCGATGATTCCCAAGCTAGGATGAAACAGCTATCCAGTACTCCCTGGTTTTCAATGGTTTTCTAACTGATATTAATTCGTGATCAACTCGTAAAAACAAAACTAACTCTTACAAACCAAACTATAGGAAATATTACCTTGTGTTGTTCCAGAGAAAGTTAGATCATATTCGTTCTTTCAGTTAATCACCTTTATTCACTGTGAGACACACAGAGGTATTGGCTTTAGACTATGTAATAGAACGGTTTTCAAGAGGGTTTCTTATTCCTTTCTAATATATGTAATCATTTAAACAGGTGATTATTTAAGGCATGTATTTTACTTTAACAGTATGTAGTAAGAAAACAGCTTGTTCTGTGTCATAAAAAATCAGACAATTAGTTCCTTGAAATTAAAAGTCACGAGAGTCAACTGAATGACACGGTCCGGTTACAGTAAATAGTAAACGCTAAACTCCCAAGAAATGATCGATGAATTGACAAACAAACATACAATTGCTTAAAATGTGTGAATAATAGTAGGAATATTTAATTTATTATTCAGATCAGCTCTTTAAATACAAATATATATATACATATATGGTATTTTTGATGTAATATACAGTTTTATTTACAAAAAAGGAGTGATTATCATTGTATATCATCATTGGAGTGCTTGTACACGATTACACCATTTTAACTTTCCAGCTGAACTCAATTTTTCCCATCTTGATAATAGTTGATTAGCTAACCAATCTTGAGTTGGTGGAGCATTGAACATGACACGATGTTCACGTTTTAACGATGGACCAATATGCTTGGCAAATAGTCTGAAAGCAGTTCGGACCAGTTCAGGATTTTCAGATTCAATATCTTTTACATCTGTATATTCCATAGAATAACGCCTATGACAAGGTGGTCGATTATTTTTATTATAATAGTTATTATTATTATTATAATTAATATTGTTATAATTTCGGTTAGGTAAGCTATCCAACTTGCGCTTTAAATTATTGTGAACAGGCAGTTGTTTCGGTTCACTTATTCTGTGTTTCTTTATTTCTGTATACTTTGGAGAATATTTTGGTCTTTTATTTGTATTTTCATCTTTTATTACAGTTGGAAAAGTAGTAGCAGTACTACTACTACTAGTACTAGTAGTAGTAGCATTAGTTGTAGTATTAGTAGTAGTAGTAGTATTAGTAGTAGTAGTAGTATCAGCTAGCTTCTTCTTTTCAATAATAGATTGATAATGTAATAAACGTTCTGTTAGCGTTTCTTCATCAAGCGGCTTAATTGGTGAAGATGTTTTAAGAGCTTCAATTTCAGCTAAAAGATCTTTTACACATGATGCTAGAACAAAAGTTTGACGAGCTAAACTTGCGTTTTCCACCTTTAATTTATCAATTTCTTGCTCCAATAATTTACAAGCTTCAATACGCCAATCTGGTTGACAGGGATGATTAGAATTAGATGGTCCGGGAGCATATGGATAGGAAACTGCCGACGACACAGAATCAGTCATAACAGCTAATAACTTCACGAGATACCTTTTAAGGAGGAAAAATTAAAGAAAGAGAAAAAAAGTAGTACTCATGAATTACGGTATAGATGATGATATAAAGGTTCAAGTGTTTATTACAAAATAATAAGCTTCACTACTGAAAAACAGAAGATGAGTAGCTAAAGAAATTGCTGAAAGAAAAACTACGATTTTAAATGAAAGAATACCTTATTTAGACCATTTTATTATGAAAACGAACCCACGTATAGGTGTGACTTACAATGCGCATTTCCAATTTCATAAAAGGCTACACTAGTTTATAAAACAACCTATGCCACTTGTAAATAATTTAAAAACAAGTTATATAAAATCATTTAGGCAGATTACAATTACAACTGAATGTTTTCCACATTTGAATTTCCAAAAATGAGACTCTAAGTAGTGGATAAACAAGAAAGACCATCAGAGGCAAGTAAAAGTAAGTGGGCCTTAGAAGAATTAAACTATACTTCATAGTGCAGTCTTAAGCCCACGGGTTTAGTATCCCACATGAACAGGAAATATTCACATTTGGATGCATTACTATCGAAATTACTGAATCAAGACAGTTTTAAAGAGAATGTCATTGTGGATACTACAGTACCGAAAACAAATAATGTGAATGAAAATTATTATCATTTAAATTTATCTAATGGCATTCTCAATTGTAAAACGTTAAGACATGTTTTCGTTTCAACTATCACACGTTCAACTAGTTTACTTAAGAGAACAAAGCCTAGTACGAAAGTTATACAGCATTCTCAACTTTCTGTAGGAAATTTCCAATAAGTCTCATCACAGACTATACATTGACCAATGTTACTCGCTCAAAAGTACGTTGTTAGATGGTAGAAAACAATTTGGGAAGTTTTAATATAGTCGACACTGAGCTACATCTATTCATTGTATAAGGACTGATCAAACCTCGGCAGATGAGGTCGGATTCTAACCCATGACCCAATGGTTGGTCACTGAGTGTTTAGACTGGTGAACCACAGTTAACTGGTAGGCATACGTATTATAGTGTACACTGAGATCAAAACAACCCATCACACATTGATTGGAAGGTCGTGAAAACTATTCCACCAAAATGGAAAGCCTTAGAAACTTATGAATGCAACTGCACTTCTGAGGTAGACGATTTGATTGTTAAACTAATATCATCATTCTAAACAACAGAAGTGAGACTTTAAAAACTTTCATAGATGAGGTTACTATCTCTTCCGATGACCTGATCTGAGACTAGTTATATCCAGAGATTTTGCTATCATTATGTTCACATATATATAATCTTATTGATCACCTAGTTGGCCAGATATTAAACCTTCTAGTCATATGATTCCTTCATTTTATAACAAATCTTCATATTAATATATTTATTGATTACGGATTATACTAAGTGTTGGGTTTAGAAAAACTCTGAGATATGCTTAGCATTCTGTGTATACACAAGGTCAATACATTTTCTTCAGTGTGAGTCTGAAATAATGAAGAAGATAATTTCGACTATATTGCCTGAAACAGCAATGGAAACCACGCAATTAAATCACCCGGTTCAAAGAATACAACACATTAGAATTGCGTGACAGTAGAGCCCAGCGTACAACTCCTTTAAGCCCGTCACACACGGCTTGTTTGAAGTGGTTTTTGGACTTGTGTTCGTATGAGGACCTTACCACTGGCTACATCATGACACAGCAGTATAATCTAAGATGTACAATTTTTGAAGCTTATCTTTTCCAACCTACCTTTCTCAGTGAAGGAAGGCAGAAAAGCTGATTTGTGGGTTGTCCGAAGAAAACAACACCTCACTGCAGTTAGTTACGACTCTAATCACCAGTAGTAGTGGTACGGGTTCGGCCTCAAACTCTCAACACGTAAACTGCACATCTGTTAAGTCGCTTACAAGTAATGATTTATGCTTTGTATTCATGTAATCTTAATGTTGAATCATTCATGTGAAACAGACCTAAGTATTATGAAGTAAATGTGCATAAATTATGCAGAGTTAAAAAAAGAGACTAAAACCTTTAAATGTTCAGTCTTACAATTAGTTAAACAGAATTCTTGAAAGTTAATCATTTGATTAATGATATCTGAGAATCTTAACAATTGTAAAAATAATACTGTTGTTCTCTGTGTTCATGATAAAGAACATTTCCAACTTATAAGAGGTATGTGCAAACCCATAAAAGAATATCTTGGCAAATAACACTACAGAAATGCAAATTAAAACCACTCTCGTACTCAATCACACAGGATGAGAGAAAAAGAAATCGGTGTAGGTCACAGACAATATTTTATTACATCACAGATATCTGTAATAATAATAATAACAATAATAATAATATCAGTAATAATGCACGGGATGAAGAAATAATTGACAAAAGTGACATACCAGTGTGAAGACAACAGCAGCAACAAAAACAACATGAAGTAGATAACATGGCTAATCAGTCAATAAAGACTTTCAGAAATAGAAAATAAACGCGAAAAGCATCAAAAATAATAATAAGTAGTATTACACAAAAGAAATCAAATGCTAAACAATCGGTTGCACATTGTGTACATACAATACAATGATGCACGAAAGATATTCACAGTATACTTTAAACACTGGATAGGAGAGGCGAAAGGCAAGTTAGATGTTAGGATCATATGAATACTGATGGTAATTTAAGAGCAGGTAAACACAGTTCAACACAATTCATCCAAAAATTAGCACATGGAATATGATAATAACAACCAGCTAGATTAATATGTGGTAAACAGTGATTTAAGTGTTTTTGTCTTTTATGACCATTAATATGTTGAAGAGGAGAAGGCGAAGAAGAGGAAGAAGACATCGATGACTCGTTGACAGGATTATTAACACATTGGCCATCAGCTGGATTGATTGATGAAAGACATACTCCACAATAAGGTGAACTGGCATTCATGAAATCTTGAATCATATTTTCACTTTCTAATATTGTGATTGATTTCAAAGTCTGATCGATTTTACTCTAAACAACAAGGAAAAAAAATAACAGAAAAACATTTTTTATAAAGTTATTATTGATCTTTTTATTTTAGCAAAATATTGGGGATTTCAGGAATTATCGGAAAACATTCCATTCCAAAGGATGACTAACAGCCATCAAAAACAATCTAAAAAGGAGGTTGTATAGTAAGCAAGTCTTGCTAAATAATAGTTTGGGGGGGATGCTCTAAGATTACTGCTGCATTCGAAGTATGTTGTGCGACACTCAACAGGAAAGTAGCTTCGTGTAAGCTACGATAACATAAATACAGATAAACTTACAAGGTGAAAACTCAATTTATTAGGTGATGAAGACAGATTAAAGAAAGAAGAAATCTAAGAAAACACAACTGAAATGAAAGAGCATCTTCGAAATATTTTGTGAGGACTAACAATAACACCTGACTGATTTAAATCTTGGTACTTGGAGAGGGGCTAGAAACAGTAATTCAGTAGTTTTTAGTGGAACGCCTAGACGAATTAACCACCACCAAGCACCCTACAGCAGAGTAAGTTTCTTAAAATTATCAAAAACACCGCGAATTGGGTGACAATAAAGACGACATTATTAGCTTACATTTAACGAGGGTGGGGCGTAAGACACTCCAGTCATCTTCAATTTTTCCTTCATAGTATACAGAAGACTACACCATATCCGTGTTTTCACTTAACAGAAACACATTCTGTGTATACTGTACAGAACAGTGGTGATAATCGAGACTGAGATCATTCCACAGATAAAAGAGATACACACTCAATAGTTCCCTTGTAGATTAATTAAGAAATCAACATGAGACTTTGTGCACATAGTATAATTGACATAAGGTAAATATGTGAACGAGCACAATACCTTTAGATCGGTTGTAACAGCATATGACACTAATTTGCGAAATGAATTCTCGACATCCGAAAATTCTTGTTGCATAGAAGGATTGAGTATACCTAAAATAAAAGTAAAAAATAAAGGTGGACAAAATAAAAACTAAATATTCAAAAAGGATTGTATTAGAAATACATTGAATCAACATTAATTAGAGTTGATATTAGCCCACTTCTGTAAGAATTTCAAGTCAAATTGCTAAGTACTACTTACAGTTATGCTAGAAAAAGTGCCTTGATTGGACACCAGGTAGTAACTAATACCATGTGTCTAGTCTATCGTTCGGTGAGGACTTAATTCTATCAGTCAAGTTTGCAATGTGGCAATACTTTCATGGTGCACTCTGCATTGTTGTTAGATGGGCTAGTGGTAACGTTTGTGACTGCAGCACTCGGTGACCCAGGTTCGAATCTCAGAAGGGACATGAGTTCCTTCAAGATTGCAGATACGACTTGCTGACTGGTGAATGCCAAGAAGCACGAAACTTAGGTCCTAGGCTTTGTACCGATTGCCTTAAACCATCAACAATAGAAAAAAAGTTAAGTTAGTTGACTGACTCTTAAGGCTATTCATATCGTTTAATCGTAGAAAAAATATGTCGTTGAAAGCTTACTTCGCCTTAATAATGCTCAGGACAAAAGATACGTAAGATGAGCTAACCTCAAACGGTATAGTATTGTAGCTAATCAATATTTTGTCACTGACGCACAAAATTTCTTCTTTTTTTAATATCTGCCATGAAAGGAGTTCGATAAGTTGTTTTTACTACAGCTACATCTCAGTGATAAACCATAATATAGGCCAGGGTTTGAACAAAGCAAGGAGAACACATATTGAGCAAGATAAAATGACGTCACATTATATTTCTTTGGTTCTTGTCAGCTACACACACACCCATAAACAGTTTAATATCAACGTACAAAATATGCGAATACTTTAACTGTCGATCACAAAGGCGAAGGATACTAATATCACGTGATCAAGTAGCATAATGGAAAGGAATAAAAAAATCACTGTCAATGATTAAGGAGTTTTCTAGAATCACAAACGAATGTTGCAAATTGAGTAGAGGTGCAAAATCAACAACACAGAGGTCAGAGATGTTGTAAAACAAAAGATATAAAAACGGCCTGCTATGATGCTCAGAATGCATAACGTACGTAGTTAGGTAGTCACTCAGTTCACTAAATCTTCACACAATAGTAACAAAACTCGATGCATGCGGATAAGGATGTAATTAACGTAATCCGATGAATTGTGCTAACATGTGATAAATCACAAACTTATTACTGGATGAAACTTAACACCTTGAGAAGTGAACATCAGCATAGAAAGTATTGGATAACGACTAAAATACTCTATTAACTATTAAAATTAGTATTTTAGATCTAACCAGAAGATTTTCGCCATCATTTGAGACAGAAGTGCAGCGGTTCAGGTAGCGCACAAAGGTAAAGAAGAGAAAAAAGCGATTCAAAAGAACTATAACGAGTAGAAATGTACTGAAGGGAAAACAATTACATGGAGAAATATGAAGATTTGATGGATCTGGGAGATTACAAAAGGACAAGGCATCTGAGTTATTGAGAACAGCTTTGAGCCATATTCATCAATAGTCTCCACTCCAGTCGTTGGTTCTTAGCATCTCGATGACTCAAAACAGACAGTCTACACTTCCCTATGTGACTCAAATCAACTATCGAAGACTTCATGTATTGATTTGACTACACCTAAACTCTTTCTCAATCCAATCGTATGTCAGCTAAAATTTCTCTACGAGGAATACGGTGGCTTTGCGTGTGTAACACGTGTTCTAACCATCTCAGCCGATGCAACTTCACAACCTCATCGATTGACTTCCTTTGTCTACCTAACACTCTGTACTTAGAGCCGTATTATACCATCTGGTACTGGAAATAGAACGCAAACATCTGTGGTCAAAGACAGCTAGCCTTTTCATATCTTCCACTTTCAATGACCATGTCTCACTGTCATACATGTCAGAGCAAACTGCAGGGCGGTACATATATCCTTTATTCGATAGCTGGATATCATGTCTCAGCAGAGATGACGTAGGTCGACGAATGTTACACGAGCCTTCTGTATTAATCCTAGGAGATTTCATCAGCAATCAGTTTATTAGGGCTGATGTTACTTCCCCATGGTTTGAGAGAACCCATACACTGCCATTCATAAAAAAGTCTCCACTTTGAGAAACTATCAGTGTCTATGCCATATGAATATTTCCATATTCTACGCGATTATAACACAGTTAACCTTTATCATAATGTTTATTCAATGATTTCTTCAAAACCTAAATACTCAAAGGTTTGTTGAGTTCAGTCAGTAATCATTTAAAATTTCCTGACTCCATTTTTGTTCATTTTGACATCAGTTGTGAGTACTTTCATCTAAGAGCAGACAACCACCAGAATAATCATATCAATATAAATAGACATTTTATTAACAACTTTTTGTGCTTCTAATCATTAATGTAAACCATGAATAATAACCAAATTACAAGATTAACTACTAGTTAATACGTCTATTCTTCTGCATATAATCACTCTGAAAATTCAAATGTGATTAAAGTAAGTGCATTGTTCAACAAGTACATTACTCACTGTATTTTCTAGCTGACAGGTTAATCCGTCTTGTCATTAAGTAGATTTCAGTAATATCTAAAAAAAACAACATTGGAAGTATAATCACAGTAATTATCATACTGTGGAGAAATAATATAATTTGAAGTTAAAATTACCCTTTAAGTAAGAGAATTCGATTAACAAAAGTCAATGAGCACAACAGCATACAATCGCTTTCAAGTACTTCAGTTAAAAATTCAGAGATCCTGGATTTCTGCTGAGTCTATAGGTTTCCTGTCGATTTTTTCTTGCTTTTCATTCTAAAGTGTAGTCCATTTAGGTTAAGTGACTTCTTTGGTAATTTGGATTTTTGTACACAGTTATTAAGTTAAAAATACCATTCACGGCCAGAGATGAGGATCTAATTGAAAAGTAAATATTTCTTCGCTCAATCTTTCTGTTTTCTAAATCCATAATTATTTGTTTGACTTTTGAATTAGATTGAATAACAAACCAACACGTAGAAGACCACTGATAGGCAGGTGTTTCGTCTTAAATTTACACTGTTTATAGATATGTGATGCTATCCTGTGAAATACTAGTAGTAAGAAGTCATATCATATTGGCCTCTATACAGAAGTTTAAATGATGACGTGTTTGCCTCATAACCTCATAGATCTGAACTCAACCGCTCATAGGGTTGTACGCGCATACTGATGAAGAAACGCACTAAACTAAGAGGAAACAACTGCCTACTATTTCTTGGTTTTCAACGGATTCTTCACTGACATTTATGAGATACACCTTCAAATCAAAAAGGTTATTTAAAGGGAATATTTGATAAAGCAAAATAACATAGCTGACAAGATGTAACTCAATATGATGACTGAAAACCAACTGTAATGCATTTGAATAAAGCTGGAAAAGGTTCATTAAATAGAAATCTAATACTACCAATAATGGCATCTTAATGCTACTAGCACCATACATACTTTTCACTGATAGTTGACACTAATGCTGAATCATCAGTCTAATTTTAAATGATACCTACAACTGACTACCTAACAGTAAATCACTGATAGGATAAGAATCTCTTTTGTTGAACTATCCTTTGGATATCAAATGAGTAAATTTTTCCCATATCATTTAAATGCAATTACATGGAGGATTTCATCATGAACTGACATCAGTTAGAGAACCACTGGAAAACCTGGGAGTACTGGACAGCTGTTTCGTCCTAGTTTAGGACTCTTCATAGTAAGCACCCACTGAGGTTCGAACCCAGGACCTTCTGGTTACAAGGCGAGCTCGTAGACCATTGAGCCACTGGGACCCGATCCAATGGCCCATGAATTCTAACTTCTGACAATTCACAACATAGCGCGAACATTTTGCAATGTCTTCTTTGATGAGTTACTGCGAAATAGTCGCGCTATGTCGTGAATTGTCAGAAGTTAGAATTCAAGGACCATTGGATCGGGGTCCCAGTGGCTCAATGGTCTACGAGCTCGCCTTGTAACCAGAAGGTCCTGGTTTCGAACCTCAGTGGGTGCTTACTGTGAAGAGTCCTAAACTAGGACGAAACAGCTGTCCAGTACTCCCAGGTTTTCGAGTGGTTCTCTAACTGATGTCAGTTCATGATGAAATCCTCCATGCAATCAAACAAAAATCCCTACAAAACCAATACTTGTAAGTGCAATTGACTAAATTCCGTCAAAACTTATCATTCTGACGGCTAGTCCCATTGCATACTCCTTTAATTTTTTAGAATACTATAAGGATAAATGTTGCTTTGGTTAAAATCATACTTTTGTGTATGTTTAAAGTGAAGACAGATGAGTTTGTAATTAGTAAAGGTATCATTAATCGTATTAATCTCATGAATTTCGAAATATGCCGTATAGTTTACATACAAATAAAAAAATTCTGTGTTAAAGAAGTAGATAACAAAGAAATACTTTGAGATCATAGACAGTTAATTAACACGAAACATACCTAATAAGAAATCAGAACCTTCTTCACTTTCTGCAAATTCCTTTCGATCCTTAAGAGTTTCAAGTGATGACAAAACTGAAATGGATTGATTGAATACTTTCAAGCACTTATTTAAACAACAAAGCCATTGTCCACGTAGAGATTCTGATGAATTTGTTTCACACTGAAACAATAAGCAAGTTATGAAGAAACACTATGAGAAAAAAACAACTTGAAGTGGTAATTATTGTGATAACTAATTAAACAAAAGATACGAAGAGATAAAAGTGCTATCTACTGGTAAAGACATGATATCATTCTAAACAATCTAATTAACTATTACTGATAAGAAATTGAAGGGATTTATAAACTAAACAGTTTATCTAAATGTTACGGACTAAATAAATACTTGGCGGTCTGCTTAAATCACTGAGCTACCTAGTTTTTCATCCATCAAAATACATCTTATTTACTCTATTTCATGTTGTTTCAACTATCCAATTACACAATTTAATTGCGACATGTATTTACGCCTATTTTCAAATAGGTTTCAGCCTGCCGCCACAGAATGTTGAAGACAATGGAGAAGAAGCATAGCAGGTTATTACGGTGTGCTTTGAATAAAAAAAATATTGCTCCAAATGATATAATACTGAATATTAATCTACTTGAAGATTCTACACAAGGAGAAAATACTTTGCAATAGAACAGGCTCAGAATTCTACATTAACGCACTTTTCAGAATATTATTATTATTATCATCATTATAAACATGTTATCATTTCGGCAACTACAGTTGCACTCCATTATGGATAAAATTTTATTTTGATACAATCACATTGTACAGTAATATTTACTGATGACGTTTCGAGCACAAATTATTGCTCGTAATCATATCGAGGCAATCATAACAACTTTCTTGCCTCATTTATATACATGAGTAAAATTAATTAGACATTTGGATAAAAACAGTATAACTGCATGGAGGATTTCATTATAAGCTGACATCAGTTTGAGAACCATTGGAAAACCAGGGAGTACTGGACATCTGTTTCGTCCTAATTTTGGCTCCTCATCAGTAAACACCTACCGACAGGGTTCGAACCCAGGACCTTCTGGTTACAAGGCAAGCTCGTAGACCAGTGCGCCACTGGGACCCGATCCAACGGTCCTTGAATTCTAACTTCTGCCAATTCACCACATAGCGCGACATAGGTCCCAGTGGCACAATGGTCTACGAGCTCGTCTTGTAACTAGGAGGTCCTGGGTTCGAACCCCGGTGGGTGGTTACTGTGAAGAGCCCCAAACTGGGACGAAACAGCTGTTCAGTACTCCCAGCTTTTCCAGTGTTTCTCCAACTGATGTCAGCTCATAATGAAATCCGCCATGCAATCAAACAAAATCTCTACAAAAACTAATACTTGAAAAACAGTATAAGATAAAGTACATTTGGAAATAATATTAGTGTTATCAATCAAATACAACCAGATGGAAAATAAGATGTTTTTATAGTAAAGTAAATAACTTGTCAGAATGTTTTAATGTGAATTGAATACATTTTAACATTATTTATTATCCTCCTCTGATTTGACTGGTAATAATATCTTCCATATCTCTGGTATTTGCGTTGAGTCACTTCTACTGCATGTATTGGGTGTAGACTCGATGAACCAGGATTCGGTAATCAACCTCTTTCTCCACCTATCTATATTACTTTTTCGAATTTTAACTCTGTTCCACCCTATTATGCTCGAAACGTCATCAGTAAATACTACTGTACAACACTGTGTGATTTTATCAAAATAAAATTTTATCCATAATGGAGTTACACTCTACCACAGTGTTCAAGTTTTATCCTTATATCAACTACAGTTGCACACGTGTTCAAATTTAGTGCCACCCTATAATGCAGTTTCTGTCGCTTTTAATATCTTTTACATTTTTTTTAACATTCCATACGAAAAACTTTTCAACAGGAACTCTTAAATTTGCACTCATTATAGACAATCTTATCTACTGTATTACAAAAAGTTAGAAATATGTAATTCCCGCATGAGTGAAACAATATTAGACTGTTAAAATTATTCCATAGATAAAATTCGAAAACATACTGCATAGAAAATAATAGGATAAAGTGTATCACTATCTTGAAAGGAGAAATCACTGTGTACAACATTTCGCAATAATATCCATTAAGAGCGGTGATAAAAGATACCCCAAAATACTCCCGCTTGAATGAGC
Source organism: Trichobilharzia szidati (assembly GCA_944472155.2). Lineage (NCBI taxonomy): Eukaryota > Metazoa > Platyhelminthes > Trematoda > Strigeidida > Schistosomatidae > Trichobilharzia > Trichobilharzia szidati. The sequence continues at coordinate 99,686,067 of OX235271.1, read as the reverse complement.
ACCAATCGGACACAAGTAAAAACGAAGTAGTCCTGACGCTATAGGCCGCACATAATGGCATAATGTCATGGAAATGCAACTTTATATGTTTAACTTTGAAGTCTGAGGCCTAGATGTAACTATGAAGCAACATTTACTGTCACAGAATAGCAAGAACTCTGAAACCATTCAAATAAATACCTGGCAAAAATTTTTTTCAATTCAGAATTTAATGTTAAATATCTAAATAATATATTATTTATGTTATGACGTGAATGTAGCAACGGATTGTGCCGCTACAATTAGCGTCGTTGTTAGGGTATGCTATAAACCCCACTGTTCAATAAAGACATCTGTTTTTGTTCTCTCTAAAAATGATGTCAAAAGTGAAGTTGACGTTACAACAGTACGCATTAGGTCATTCTTCAGTTATACAATTTCCACTTTCCCATCAATAAGTCCGTTGTGTTTGCGCATCAGCTGCTGCTTACATGCAAAAAATCATCATCTTATCACTTTTGGTTTGTGATTCTCGTGCTATACATGTGGTGATAGCTGTCTGCTAGCCAAAATTGTAGACAACAATTTACCTCAATGTTCACGTCCCGAACCAGGGTCATGAAAAAACAATAACAAAGCTTAACCTTGAGAAAATCACCAGCCAATCACAGCGGAGTTAAAGTGTGCAAAATATGATTCACAGATATATGACTTGATTTTCTGAGAAACGGCCACAAAGAGATAACAGAATAACGTTTAGCAAGAAAACAACCAATTAATAGAGGTTGCTTCTCCGCTAACAATAACACTAATAATAATGCACATAAAAATCTATAAATACCACTTGATTTTCTCAATAAATGATCTGTTGCCTGGCCCTTGTCTTCTGTCGTTCCATAGATACAAAAAAGGCCAATGATATTTATTTTGACATCATAAATATGGAATTTCTGCTTTTCTTTAGATGGATAATGTAACCAAAAAGTTTATATATATATAATATACCTTCCCAACTTAAACGAGAATATCATAGAACGAACTAATATTCTTCTAAAAATGTCCTCATTTAACAATATTATCAGACTGATTGATTGAATTAACACGGCAGGATTTTCCACAAAACAGCATCAATTCAAGATGCCACCCTTCACGAAAGTATATATTGAAGGCAGAGGGAAGAAGTATAACAAAATTGCAATGAACGAAAATGTATGGGAGATTTTTCCTTAATAGATAAACTATGTTTTATCTTAATCAGAAATGATTAAAAAAATGTTTAGAAAGTGTTAAATCAAAGTTTATCTCACCTGTATATCGATAGGATCAAGATCATAAGAAACAATTTTCTCTGTTGACGATGATAATTTTGGTGCATGATTATTTGATGAAGAGAATAATGAATTAGAATGATGAGTAAATGCATTGGGAAATTCAATAGGTTTCATTGAATCATTGGAATGACTAGTTTGAAATTCTCCAAATTCTTCATCAAACAAAGTATTATTTACACTATTAAAATAAATAGTGAAAAAAAAAGATAGCAAAAGCAGAAAAACTTAATTTGTTGCTTTTTTTGAAAATGCATTTAGAGCACTATTTATTTATTTGTCGCTTAAGTATTAAATGTTGTGCGTGTGACAAACAGTACATTTTTCGACTTCCAGGTTAATGATAGGCACTAGGAGAAAAATGGTGAAGGTATACGTAGGACAGTTGAATTAAACAATCATCACTTAGCTGACCGGCTGACACAAATTAATCCTATTAGTTAAAGTAGATATAGAATAAGAGAGTTCCCAAACACGCAGAATAGTAGCATTTCATTAATCTGTACACAGTTAATGACTGTATATACTGTGAAGGGAAATAATGTTGTCAGGATACAATTTTCGCCTCGCATGATATCCATTACCTGTTAGGCTTAAAGTTTATCTTTTAGAATATTGACGATAACACTATAAAATTGTCCCTAAGATATATAAGACAATGTTTATCAATTACGGTTGAATAATGCACTATGCATAACTCATTTAAAAGTAAATAAATTAATCAGCAGTTTTAGTTACACGACTAATTTTAATTAAAATCACGAACTGACTTCATTAAGGGAACTACTGAAAACCAGGGAGTACTGGACAGCTGTTTTGTCCTAGTTTAGGACTCATCATCAGTACACACTCATGACCCCGCTGCGGATTGAACCTAGAACTTTAAGAATACGGGGCTAACCCGGGTCGACGAAGCCCTATGTTTTGCCTAACCAGTAGTAAGCCCCGTAAAAAGGAGAGGTTGACCACCCCATCCCATGGGAAAAAACACCACTGCTACTGGAATTTCAAAGCTCAAGCTTGAAGTCTTATGTGTTCCACTTAGAAGGCACAGAAAAGAGAAAGAAGACAGGAAAACTGTCCGCCAGTTCATTCAGTTATTTCATACATTTATTCCCCTTTATGAATTTGAATAAAGTAAAAACAAAAGTTTGTGCAGAGTAAAATGGTACCATCATACATTTTGTTGGCTTCTCATCAGCTGCTAACAACCCAAAGACATTATTAAGGTTATCTATAGAAACAATTTTAACATACTTGAACAGAGTTCAATTTTAAACAATAAGTCAATGTATGCATACAATAGTAGTAATAATAATGACTTCATCCCAAACAATAATCGGTCGGTCAGTCGGTTTTCGACATAGAACTTTGCACATATGTGCGGCAGTTCAAGTCGCCACACTCCATGTAGCACACAAAGCAAGAGAAGAAAGTAGAAGAAATGCATAATATAGACAGTAAACAGAGGTGTCAGACAAAGGAATAGTTACTATTCCTTTGTCTAACGAAGAACGAAACAGTTTCATTGGAAATCATGAGTCACAAGGAGTGGATGCATCTGCGCCATTGAGAACGATTTTGAGCCATGTCACCAATTGTTTCCAACCATTGGTTTTTTACCGTCCCGAGGACCCCAACCAGGAAGTCTAAACCTTCCTACGTGGCTTAGACTAACTGTTGTAGATTTCATTGACTGGTGCCATGTTTTCGTTTGACCGCCGCTGGATCTTTTCCAGCCTGACCCTATGTCAGCTAACATTGCCCGTCGAGGAAGGCGATGACTAGGCATACGTAGCACATGTCCTAACCACCTCAGTCAATGTAATTTCACAGCCTCGTCGACTGATTTCCCCTCCTTATCTAGAACTCAACGCCTTACCTCTATATTGCTCACCTTATTATACCACTTCACACTGGAGATAGAACACAGGCACCTATGATCAAAGACAGCTTGTCATGCTTTTCATGTCTTCCACTTTCCATGGCCAGGTCTCACAGCCATAAAGGAGGACGGAGTGGACTGTTGAGCAGTACACACGCCCTTTGGTCGATAGTCGGATATCACGTCTACGCCAGAGATGGCGTAAACTGGCATATGCGAAACTAGCCCTCTGTAATCGTGCTGAGATTTCGTCGGAGATCAACCCGTTGGGACTGATGGTACTTCCTAAGTAAGTGAAGCGGTCAACGTGCTCTACCACTTCACTTCCTATTTCTAATCTAGGGGTCTCAAACAATATTAATCATACACAATGGAAATCTTTGGCGTAACGTAATCAAATGAAAAAGAGGATGAAAATATTCAGTTATCACGACAAGAAAAGAGAAAGACTGATAACTGCTTCTTTCTGAATACACAAATCGGGTTTCAGGCGTTTGATAGAGATTGTTTCGGCAAACTTGAGGGGAATTGAATTCTTTTATCTGTTGACAATTTTGAACGATCTTGTGACGTTCTCCTCATGACCCGTGTCAAGGAGGTGCCTGGCAATGACACTGTTGAAAGCATTCCTTTGAAATGTAGACTTTTTGATACACGTGCAGAGAATCAGAAGTATACCCTTCTTTCTGTTCTTCTAACGTAGCTGCTCCCACAGATACATGTAAATTTTATACACAGAGTTAACATGAGAAGGGTATCTGTCGACTTTTGATTGCACTAAAGAGCATGGTGTCAGACAGACGAAAATAAATGATGGTACCATTTTATTTTGCACAAACTGTTGTTCTTGCTTTATTCATTCAGTTATGTTGTCAAACAAAAAGGCATATCTATAATCTAATGCTTATGAGTGAAAACAACTGGATAACTTTTATTTTGTGAACAGACTAGTATTAGTGTAATCAGTGTGAATGAAAGTTGGAGTAAAATTTTCAATGGCAGCATGTTTTAAACTTAGATAAAAATAAGTTAATTTTCCTTAAACCTTTAGTCAATATTTTATTAATTTAATAATTTTCACTTAATATACACTGGATAAGAAAATAACTACATTCTAATGAATGAAATAAACACAAGAATAAATTGTGGTAATCATTTTCATAAGATTTGTCTGCTCAACTGAACCATTAATTACTTCAGCGTCACTGTAAACTTAAATATTTGACTGTAAATATGTGAGACACAAGTACTTGGATCGATTCATTAAAAGCAAGTAAAATATCTCAAGATTTTAGCTTATTCATTAGCTGAACAAGGGATGAGGCCAGTAACCACTGAAATAAGTGGAATAATACAAAATTTTATGAATTTATTCAAATTAATAGGAAGGAATAACAGTAGTATTATGTATCTTACTTGGTTACTGGTGTCTTTTGACCATTAACAACAACTGGAACATTCTTCATAATATCCTTTTCAAGGGGGGCAACCTGAAATTCAAATAAGTATAAAATGTGTATTGGAAGAAAATGGGAAGCTTAATAGAACTGCTGCACAATATAGAGACACGATGCAACAGCATGAAAGAACTAAAAGAGTATTTGACCCAAATTCACATCTCGCCTAGTTTACTAGCTCGCTAGTTTTCTAGCCGGTCCCAAACCCGGGTGAAGAGGGAGGCTTAAGCGCGGGGCCAGCGACCCTACCCCGGAAAACTAATCAAACCGCTACAGAAATTTCAGCGCAAAACAAGAATATTAAAAATACAAAAAATATTGAAAAAACTTATTCTTCGCTGGAATCGGAGAGGCGAAATGACACAGCGGGATGATGAAAGCCTTCGGGAAGCCAGTCAGCTGATGTGTCTTATTTCGATGAAAGCAAGAATAAGAATGGGGACGTGGAATGTTCGTACAATGTACGAAACTGGGTAACCAAAGAAATGAGAAGATATGGGTATAGAAGTGCTGGGAATCTGCGAGAACAGATGGAATGGATGTAGACTAACCCTCAGACTGTAGAATAAGTTTATTTCAAAGGCTTTAAGTTAAACATATGTGAAAGCATGCGAATCAATTTAGTATTCATCAAACTGATTTGAACTAGAAATTATTCTAATCAATATGATTAACCATAAACTAATGCAATATTACTTTTTGCCTGATAAGATATAAAACGCCCAATAGAGTAAATGTTTTTCATACTCTGATCATAGGCTAGGGGGTAAGCTTTCTTTTATCTGGTCTTTCTTCATTTCCTAATGTATAAGACTAGAAAAAGACAGAAGCCATGAAAAACAAATATGGTCTAACTGAATTGATATGAATTCGAAGTGTAGGACAGAAAATGTGAGAGATTTTAAACGTGGTCACGACATACGGAGCGATTGGAATTTTACCCTATATCCCAAATGGAAGAACAACCAGAACAAAAATACACCATTCACTTAAAGCCAGGATGTGTTTCTCCCACCCGGAAATTCGCACGGCATAGTTCAAAATTAAAACATACGACTGTTGAGAAAATCATATTGTCTAAGGCATTTCACATTCAAATTTATGACTGATAAGAATGAGATGACTATGCAGATTAGTGTCTATGAAGAATTTCTCAAGCAGCTGATTTCCATCATTAAAGCACTTCTGGATTTCTTACTTTTACCTATGTTCGAAAGAGGTAATCTCTATGCTTATCCATTTTTTTAATAGTTTAAGGGAATACGAATAGCCCAACTGATTGATTGAAAACCATTAAAACTACAAGTTTTCTGAACACTAATAACTAAGTAAATAATACGAATAACCAATTCATTTTCAAGTCATTGGACTACTCAGTAAAACCACTTTAGAACGATTCTGAAGTTTGCTCTGATAATATTCGCCAGTTAGAAATTGAAATATCAGCTACTCGATTGTCTGGCGCGAAAATTCATGTAAGGAAATGGATAGAAACTTTAGATTATGCGGCTCTACCTACATCGATCCCATTGGTGCAGATGGACTACTAATTTATCTCTGTCTTGAATATTGTAGTGACCCATTTTATTATTCATCATCGTATTATACTTTCACTATGTAATTGGATTTTGATTTGTTTGTCACTCTAAAGATTGCATGATAACACAATTGATACATTGTACTCGCTCAACTTTTGAATTTTGACTACTGCGAGAATACACGTTCGTACTCCTTTTCAAGTGCCTTTTGATTTACGTTGTGGATGTTGAGTAATCACAACGTTAGGACACAATAATAAACGCGAAGGTGTACTAGGATATACGTGTACGCTAGTTTGGTCAAATAGAGCAACACAACAATATATCATAGTATTTCTTTATTTGCGTTAGATTTCCGTCATTTTTCTACAGCACACTCTGCTTTCCACTTATATCCTCTTCGTTTCTTTGTCCGTCTCTTACACGCTACTTGATGTGCAGACATGAGGTATGATAGTATGAACCATTACACAGTAATGTTACATTTTATGTGAATAATTTTTACATCTCCATTTTAAAAAGAATACTGAACTATTAAAACAATCAATAAAACAACACCAATTTAAATTAATTTGTTTCATACAGCCGGTTTCCTTTATTAGTTTGAATAAAGAAAGAACGAACATATTTGCAGGATAATACGAGCTCGTTTTATTTCGTGGATTTTCTTCAACTGTGTACATCCTAAATAAGTTACAAAATTTCTGAACATACTTTTTACAATGACTTCAAGTTATAGATAGAAAGTATGGGCAACATAATTTCAAAGATGATATGATGTAAGTAGACACACACCATAAACAGTTATGGTGTTCGTGTGCTTTTGTGTTTTTGTTCTGTTGCATAACATTCCACTCAATCATGATTTTGATTTTCACTCACTGAGTTGAACTCACTATTAAGGTTCCAAATCTACTAAATTAAATTATTTTATCTATTTTATAATTTTACTTCACTATTCACCTCCACCCTCCTGAACTCTCCACCATAATATGTATAAATTCACTCTCTTGTTCTATCTTGTAAATGGTCTCTAGTGCATTCTTGTTTCCAAGCGAAATCTGAACTCCACCCTCTTGTCTAATTAATATATAAATAATTACTCTTTTAACACTACATAAGTGTCTACTTATATCATCTTTGAAATTATGTTGTCCGTACTTTCTATCTATAACTTGAAATCATTGTAAAAAGTATGTTCAGAAACTTTTTAACTTATAACTGATTTATTTAGGATGTACGCAGTTGAAGAGAATCCACGAAATAAAACGAACTCGCATTATCCTGCGAATATGTTCGTTCTTTCTTTATTCAAATGAAATCTAATTTATATTTCACATTGACTGATTATGTCAAACGGAAATGTTCAGCATCTATTGACATGTCGGCTCCTAGTAAGGACGCCTGAAGATCAATATGATGTTATGAAATGTGCACTCTAGATTACGCTGGTGGACATTATAAGCCAAATAAAAACAATACCTAGATAGGAATTCGGAATATAGTTTCTGATAATAAAATATGAAAGGAATTTTTATACAGCATCCTAACAAGTGTGTTTACTATCAAAAGGTTTGAATATTTGTAAAGTATGTGGAAAATGAAAACAGGGAATTCAGCGAAGAGACTCTTTAACGAATTTATCATGCAGTTGTACAACCGTATATATATATATATGTATATGGTTTTTTGAAATAATAATGAGAATTGTGACAAAATAGTTCTTAGGAAGGGCTGTAGAATTAAAAAGATTAAGCAAATGAGGCATTACACATAACAAGCTATAGCAACGGATTACATTTCGAATAAAAACAAACAAACCTAAAATTCCTCAAAAGTATGCTTTTCAAACGCAGATAAAGACTTAGAGAGAACTTACGGAACCGCTAAAGGAGGTAAAGTCGGACCATTCAGGATCATCTACAATTGGGGATGTTGAAGAGGTGAAATGCATAAAAGAATTATTTGTCTTGGAATCCGATTGCGCCGACTGATTTTGTGACGTATTACTAATATCCAATTGCTGAGGAAATGCGGAAAATGCTACAACTGGAGGTTGGAAAGGAAATTTTGAAAACTCTGAAACAACTGAATTCTGAAACTCATTTGCAACTGTTTCTTGACTAATTGATTTTGATCCAAGAGCCATGTCTGTAGAATTTGACTGTTTGTTGTTATTAGGGATTTTGATCATAGGGACAGGAGGGCATATTTGCTCATAGACTGACTGTATACTAATGGCATCAGAGATAGAAGTTGAATGCACCTCCCACTGTCTACGCTGTGCTAAACCGATTAGAGCCAATGCAGTGACTAACTCAGTTGGAGTAAACCAACCAGGTTGGGTGCAGCTTGTAAGAGACCAAATGTGATACAGTACTTCCGTACTCAAATTGGATGAACGAAAAATTTCGTAAATCACTGAACTATCAAGACCATGACTGTAAGAAGAGAAAATTGAGTAACAAGTTATTTTAAGCTTAATAAGTAGATGCAAAGTGAAGATGAAACGGGTTAATAGAATTCAGCAGATTTACATAATACAAAATACCATGTTGAGAAAACCTGTGAAGTTTAATATCAAACTATTTAACTATGATAAAAAACAGTTTTCGCCCTAAAAGTAAAGTGTATAAACACCACAGTAACGCGACAGAATGCTAACCAATGGAACCAAATGATCTCTCACTAGGATTGACGAAAAAGAATATGTTCAGTGAATCATATATCTTTGAGATACTGCCAATTCTGACGATTTTCTATTAAACAGTGCATTACTCATAACCCTTACGTTTCGTGCAATTCTTGTTTCTATCTCATACGCCAAGTATGGCTAGCATAACGACTTTTAACGCCAACCACAATGTTGTGTTTAGCTTCTTTCAGAACATGCTATTTACACGAACGCCTGCCTAACATCCTATACGATTAGGCTTCTCAATAGCATTATTCATCAAAGGCAAAAAGGATAAAATTTGCAGTATAAAACGAATGAAGAAATTCAACTTCACTTCGATTTGCTAAATATATTACTGTCAAGACACTTAGACTAAACTTGTGGCGACAAAAAGGGGTAGTGATTAGTTCTAGCTCCTTTTCCCTTTTCAAATCACTTCTATATGTTAATCTGTATGTTATTACGTAATCTGTCTCCCTTCGACTCCTGTATATTGCAGTTCAGTTTGTCTTTTTGCTGTGCATTCAACTGCTAAAATATCTCGAACCACCCCCCCCCCAAACTTCTGGTAAAATAACTAATTTCTTGCCGTGTTATTGGTAACCGATGATGCCAACCATCATCCATTGCTTTTTTCCCTTAGGCTACTCTCCTTATGGCAAACTTCTGCTAATAGAGTAGAAAATATACATGAGTACTATGCATATTTTAAACTGTCTGCATGTTGAAGGAAGGCCTCGAAACAGAATGTGCGCATTTCGTACTCCAAAAATTTTGTTTTTCTTGCTTTCGACATAAATGATAAAGGGAACATTTTGTATGAACATAAATATTTCATCGTAATTAATATTTCCAAAATATTTTGATACAGATATAACTAAACTAGTAGTTGGTATTTGTATACAAACCCCGGTTTCTTTTAAGATCATTTTATTTTAGTCATCTTAACACAGTGGTTTAGAGATCATTTACTGAAGAAAGAAAACATGCACAGGCAAAAAAGTATCCATACTAATTCAAAGTAAAGTTTTCTGTAAGGCGTATCAAGTTACAAAGTAAGACAATCTAATATCTGTAAGTTAAAATGAAAACACAGTTCTTTTCTTTTTAATCTAGTGTACAACTCAATAAAGGTTGTAGTATAGAATAATTCATAGTACAAATAATTAATTGATTCAAACTTCACCATTTCTAATTTATCTTATTAGCATAATTTGGACTAGTATATAGGAACAGACTATTAGTAATGTAATGAAAACAAATGACTTTATTAGAGGATTATATAAAAATTACATTGATTTATTATTCATCAACAGGTTAACCTTAGCATGAAAAGCTTGTGTGTTGGCAGCGGCTATTGCTATATGTATATACATGCTATAACATGTTCTTTTTATCAGCAACAGCATCAGCCGATGACATTTTAAAACTTTGGATATATATATAGTGAGTCAGATGAAAATACTGAAATAGGCGTACTGAATATCAGCTAGACAATAGTAAAATTTAACAACGCTGAGTAGTAGTGTCTTAGAAAGATTACCATACATATACTTATTTAATTGTAACGCTAATAGAAACTAGCACTCTAGCACTAGTTAATATGCCAATTTATTAGTTAGATGTACTTGTCTCATAACGGATAATGTGATTAAGCAGAGAATACTAAGTTTAATTTTCAATGGGAATACTAAATAGTAGCTATGGTCTGTGTATTTGCAGATGATAAATGTTATACAAGATATGAGTAAAGGAGAATGATGCTCAGGAAGGCTTCGTGTGCTTTTGGAAGTGTGTGGGCGGTTGTTACTTCCCGGCTGCCCACACCGTGGAAGTTGATTGATTCTTCGGGTACCTGAAACAGAAAGAGGGTTAGTGTTGCGTGACCTCAGAGCCCAGGGGACAACTACTTGAGGCCGGTCACACACGGCCTGTATGAACTGGTTTCTGGGATTGGTTCCGTATTAGTAAACTTACCGCCGGTTACGGACCACCGTAGAGTAAGTCAGGATGTACAATTTTCGGGGTCGACCTTTTCTAACCCCCTCTCTCCGGAGTGGAGAGACAGCTTGGCTGGCATGCTGGTCATCTGAGGGAAACACCTCACTGCTGTTACACCCCTATTCCCCAGCAGTACGACTTCGCCCTCAGACCCCCAGCATAGTGTAAGAAAGATTCTTACACAATGCCGGTAACTGCTTTTAGTCTAATCGCTATCCTAACAACCTTCCTGGCATGGTAGGACCTGCAGGAACATTGGTTTCAGCCAGTGCAGCTTGTTGGGTCATTGCGATGTGCAAGCCCGACCACCACGTCAAGGTAACAGCTATCGGTCGGGTGTTATACAAGAAAACAAAAGTATCTCACATACTTTATCTGCAGAAATTTCGACAGATGGATAGCATAAATTGTTCTGGTATATGGCTGAAGACATATACTTATTAGTGGTTACAGAGTTGCATAGCATGTTTTTAACTGCCATACTTGATTCAAGTTACCAAAGGCTTAATTACAGGAAAAATTCTGTGGAAGGCTGCTGTAAAATAAGACAGAAATGCAGCCTCCTAGTAATTAGTAAAAGTTCAGTGACTACCTAATGACCTTATTTTTATTGACTGTATATTCCGTCATTTTCTTGAATTATTGATCTCATCATCTATACACACACAATACGGTTTTTCATTTTTTTTAAAACACATGAATTGTCTTAGTTGTCCGGTAGTTCTTTGTTCTGATAATCATTTACTTGCAGGATGGAAATAGTAAATACACCAAGACGATATATAGTGCTGTTCAGCAGGAGTAACTGGAAATCACTAGTGTCAAACGATGGCGTTTGCTAACCAGATGAAAGTGATTATAAAACCAGACAGCTGTTTTGCTAGCTTGTGGCCGATCTCCTCGACGGTGTATCGCCTTGCTTTACTCGATCAGCATGTATATTATCTCCATACATTTATTCACCTTTATCAATTTGAATAAAGCAAGAACAACAGTTTGTGCAAAATAAGATGGTGCCGTTAATTATTTCGTCGGCTCCTCATCAGCTGCTTACAGTCTGAATTATTATTGAGTTTATATAGAGAAAAGTTTTAACATACTTGCAAATTTTGCATGGTGTCAGTTGACAGGAGCTTCTCGACTTAGTGAGTAGTGATCAGAAGATTACGCTTATATAGTTTTCGCATGGAGAATTCAAGTTTGAACAAAAAATAATGTGTGGACACAATGGCAAAGGAGTTACGCGATAAAGATGAGAGATGAGTAACTAATAATTTGGGTAACAATGTACTGAGTTCAACTCAAATCACAGAAACAAGAGACAAACAAAATTACATATCCAAGGGGGTGAGGTTAAAACCAAAGATTATGTAATCAAATGAAGGAGAGAGTAAAGACATCCAGTTACGACAATCATAAATTCTTCCTCTAATTTCTCTGTAGACCATATTTTCTTAGCGCTATAGTACAGAGTCTTGACTAGTGCCCGTTTATAGCTATTTGGACAGAAACTATTAAAATGTATTCTCGAAAAGATGTTGAAAAACAACAGTTACCCTCAGAGATTCATTAACAAGTACGGAAGATGCGAAGGCTCAAATGTCAAACAAATCACAATGGGGAAAAAGTCTGTCTTCATTCAACTCGATTTTAAAGGTGAAAATACTTCAGGAATAGTCAACAGAGCCTATCGTGCAGCTAAGTTGATCCTCATCTATCAGACAACATGCTCTTTGAGGCAACCAAAAGTCGACGGATACTCTTCTCATGTTAACTCTAACTGTGTATACAAATTCACATGTATCTGCGGAAACAGTTACATTGGAAGAACAGAAAGAAGTTCATACCTTCAATTTTCTGAACGTGTACCGAAAAGCCTACGTCTGAAGGGAACAAACGCCTCCAATAGTACCATTGCCAGGCATTTCCTTGGTACGGGTCATGAAGTGGAAGTCGCGAAATCCTTTAAAATTATCGATAGACAAAAGAGTTCAATTCTCCTCAAGTTTGCCGAAACAATCTCCATCAAACGCCTGAAATCCGATTTATGAGTTCTTAAAGAAGCAGTTATCGGTCTTTCCTTGCCTGCGTAACTGGATATCTTTACTCTCTCGTTCATTTGATTACTTAATATTTGGCTTTAACCTCACCCGCTTTGATATGTAATTTTGCTTGTCTCGTGTTTCTGTGATTAGAGTTGAACTCAATGCATTGTTACCCAAATTATTAGTTACTCATCTCTCGTATTTATGGCCACATCGAAATGAACTTTATCTAAAAACTACCAAGGTATCCTATGGTGTTTAATTTCATTTAACTGTTTCGGCTTTTTAGGCTCAAAAAACGGAGAGACTTTACTGATGGTCAACTATTTTATAAATGCTACTGAATAGACTACATATAGTATTGAAGAAAAGATAATTTAGCTTAGTAATACAGTCAATAAATCAAAGTGAACAGATTTGCCTAATTCCAAGTAATAAAAACGTATGTAAAGAATGAAGCAAGCAATATGATGTTATTTGGTTGATGATGGCTAGCAGTGGAATCCAGGAAGAAATAACTTTAGGCCACTGTACAAATATTTGTACTAGGAGCCAACATGTCAACGGAGACTGAACATTTTCGTTCGATAAAATCAATCGACAGGAAATTCAAAAATAATTCCCACAAAAACGTAAGCAATAGATTTGAAAAAGCAGTACCTAATGAGCTCATAAATTCTTCCACTCCCCGCTGCAAGTACTGTTAGAATGGCGAAAATAAAAGTCACCTGAAAACTTTCCGGATTTTAAATTATTATTGCATATCATAAAATGTTACCTACACATATTACCTTAAACTCACAAGGGGGCGCACATTCCGAATTCGATAGTAATAGGTTATCAAACAAACTTAAAACTATTTGAGGATTTAACTGGTTAACTGGTTAATAGTTCAAATAAGTTCAAAGGTTATAAAATTTCCCCTTATATCAATGTTTTCTACAGTCTAGATTTGCATTGTCCTTATTATTTCTACTACAGCAACTGTAAATTTTATTACAGTTGAAATTGCTAATTATCTGTTTTTACTAGACTCACATTTGTTTCCAAATATGTTAAATGAGAAATTTAATACAAATTGTTATAAATATATCACATTCAGCTGACCAGTCTTACTGAAGTTTATGAATTTATTAAATACTCCATCTCTCACATTAATTTTAAATTTACCAAAGAAAAGAAATGTTTTTGAAGTGTTTTCGAACATTATTATTTATTCTTAGCGTTCCGAGTTGAACATAGGACCACGGAGGCAAGCCTTCATTACACTCGGCCACTTGCCATCACTTCCAGCCAGCTTAGCTGAATATAACTATACTACTTAATAATTAGAAGTGATGCTAAAAAGGCACTGGAAAAATATTCTTCATGAAAACATGTCTTACTTTACTAACATCAGTCAGTCTGTAGAAGTCCTGAACTTGTTCAGTACATTATGTCACTAGACATTAATAACATGATTATTATTAACAATAATCAGTCTACAGGATAAACATGACAACACAATGATCTAATCAATTACATATTAAACATACTTTGTTGTAGCAGCACGAATAGCTTCGCCATAGATAGGTGGAAGGGAGGAAATGTTCATCAACCAAGATGGTTTTGTGGGTCTGACTGGTAAAGAACTGGCAGGATTCAAATATCCAACGTCCGGCAAGTCAAGTAAATGTGAATGATTATCACCAACTGGTTCATTCAAGAATGCCCCAGAAGACTGATTGGAAACAGCACCCCAATGATACAGCTAGGTTTAAGAAGGGAATTTATACTGTTACTTTAATTGCATTATCGTTTGCATAAATTTATGACATCTGATACTTCCAGTGCTTTGAAACACAATACAAAAGTGTTCACTTGAAATTTTGAAAAATAATTAATTAACCAGGGAGAAAAATTGAACAAATTTTCTGTGAACCACATATCTAATTAACACTGATACAAACACAAAAGGTTAGTTTACAAATTGCAGAACATTAAAAATAGAATAAATTTGTAAGGGCTTGAGAGCTACATGACTCAATGTCAGTGACCTTCAATTAATATGGTAACACTATTGTGAACGCCAAGTCCCATGAAAATTTGCAAATTATGATATGATTATGAGCAATAGTTTGTGCTCGAAACGTCATCAGTTAATATTATTGCACAACACTGTGATTTATCAAAATAAAATCTTATCTATAATGGAGTTATTTCCAATTCCGTCAATTTAAAATAGTTCTTTGGTACTTTAAAGAGAAAAAACCTGTTTATTTCCTTTCCGAATTGTTTTTATTGTGTCAATAATATGTTCTTAATGGTGTAGTGTTGCAAGAACCTTTAGCCACGTTTTCATTTAGCAATTCTCTTACCTTAAATGTTACAAATTTATGAAAACCACATGGAGAAATCCGCAAAACAGACAGTAATACACCAAGATAACTTATAAGAACTAATTTAACCCGTTAAAATTCCTCAAAAGAGCGAAAGTAAACTGTTTCTCATTAATCTAACATGAAGTAAAAAGAACAATGATGACATAAGTAGAATATATACCCACGAGATGTGAAAAGGTAAAATGAAACCTTTGATTTAGAAACTAGTTTAATATAAAACATTTCTGGATAATTTTTGACGTCCTCAGCCGATTAATGGAAGGGTTCCTACTAAATAAACCATTATGCTAAAACATTTAACAGCTGTTGCCATTAAGAACTAAGAATGAGATGCACAAAACTAATGTTAAAACGACTCAATATATACCGAAATAAAACCAACATAAAATACATATAATTATGATTTCTGTTGAAACGAAACATCACTGAAACATCAGTTAGAACTACCATATAAGTATAGAGAAAAAACAGGACAAACCTGACTGCCAGTCTGAGAAACATCAGCGTCTGCAAATGAACTTTCTCTAAACTTTGGTTTAATATCTAGAGACGGAATAACGTAGTGACTACAGCATACCAGTTTTATTTGTGACAAAATCAGTATCCAGAGCGAGCTTCTTTATATAATCATCGATCTGAATTTCCTCTGTTTTCAGAGATAGCATTTGCAGTTTTAGCTGAGTACTTTCAAATCTCCTTCGCTGCTCCTCGAGCGATGTACCAGAAGAACTGGTAACAATGATATTACTAGAAATGACTAAAATCAATACTTCACTCACTTGGAAATACTTGATTTACTGGTCATTTTTATATTGTAAGTTTTGATATGGTACGAGTAGATGGCGAGTAACTATATCCATACGTTATATTTACATGATGGAAGTACGAAGAAGACTGTACTCTAAGATTTATATTCTGAAATAAACATTTTTAATTTAATTTATTTATTAGTTTAATATATATATATACAGAAATTTAATTTAATATATATTTAATATATACAGCCGAAAATATGTATTCATCTGAAGTCAAGGATGAGTAGAAATGACATTAGATTGTACCTTTATTAAAATGTTTCACGCTAGTGTGTAATTATTTCAAAAACGCCATAGCTCATAAACTTATATGCCGATGGTGATTAATCAAACTTGGAAAAATGAACCTAGAAACAGGCAGACTTGAGGACAGGTTGTCTTCTAAGCAAAACGTAACTATACTTCTCAATACCAAAAGACGTTTAGGTTGAATTCCTCAGTTGTCACGAAAACGTTTTAACTTTACAGGTGGTCAAAGCAGGTATGATGATTAAGGTACTTTAGCCACTTAGTAACTCTAATTTGTAAACAGTTATCTCAGTCCTAACTTCCCCCCCCCCCGTCTTCATGTACTTTATCGGTTTCCTACATTTTTCTGTCTTTTCTAGCTACGTATTTTTTCTAGAGACTTAGTGGACAAGAAAGCCCTAAAGAAAATACAAGGGAAATATAAGAACTACAGTCATTAAGTCAGTTTCTGGAAAAACACACGTAAGTGGTGAAAACAAAACGCGCAACGTCTACTTTGTTTCTACGCCAGTAATGTACTACTAAGCTCCCGACTTTTAAGGAATCGATTGAGGCAGTAACCGTTTTAACTATAGAGCTAAACACGGGAGAACCTTAAAAAAGACTACACATTTATATTATCTAAAGACATGCTCTATAATGTATTAAGACCCATACTTATCTGCAAGCTATTTAAGCACACAGAACTGAAATTTCGTTACTTGGTTACTTCGTTATTATCATCTCATCTGCAATACGGCTATTGTCACATTCATTCATCCGAAATGCACCTACTGCATATATCCAAGCAGCACTAGTAAGAAAGAATATTTTTAGTCCGATCTATCTAAACAAAAACTTCATGACATCTTACTGCTTTACTTAAGCACCTACAACTCATACCAATATCCATGTTAGGCTATCTGCATGTCACGAGCGAAACAACTAACTGGTCAGCACGCAAAATTTGATCAAAGATAGTATAATTCAACATTTTTATAGTCATAAGTGATCCTTAAATTCAGAATTTACACAACTGGTAATCCACTTAGAAGCTAAAGTAGCTATGTGAGCTGAAACGTTAAATGGCAAGAAGAAGCGTTACTACTATAACTTTTACGAGGGACAATCTATGATATATTAAGTCAGTATTAAATTGGAATTTAAAACGAACTACAAACGACATGAAAAAGAAAGTCACAGGCGTTACTATTGTGTACTGTAGGAATAATCAGACGTAGACAAGAAAATATGGAACAAGAGGTGTTTATGGAATAGCTACTCTTTTCAGCAATATCACTCTAGAGCTGTACAGTCGCATATATAAATATACATTACAATTCCATAGCAACAGAAGGAATGTCCCCAAAGACACCACAAAGACTCAGTTTTAGATACCAATCACTGAATTCTAAATTACGTAAAGGAGATACATTAATGAGGTAGAAATTAACGGATAGTTCTGAGGTTAGTCCTAGTATGGAGAGAAAAGTGAAGTTAATCTATGATAACCAAACCCACGTGGACCTTGAGCGACAAATGAGAATTCAGATCCAAAAAGTGGCATAATCGTTAGAAAAGTGTGCTGAACCATATTACAAACATATTGCGCTGTAAAATCACCTCTTGTGTTCTCAGAATGTCTCCCAGTTACGCCGAGGACAATCCATAGAGAAACCATATCATGCGCGAGATTAAGTATTTACGGATTTTGGCTATGACAGTCTAACTTCGCCGAAATAAAAGTTAATTAACTAATTGATTACTCTAACGCACACGCTCATAGTATGGTGTCGTGACAACTGTCACAACCTCATACAGAAATTTTGAAATTATTTTACTGGTTTAGTGCAAGAAGAGCCGACTTCAAAGCGACAACAACTAGCAGTAAAAAAACACCTACGGGTTGTCTCGGCAACACTGACCTTGAATCAAATTCCCCGGTTCAGTAGATGTGATATGGCCAATAATAAGATAACTCCTAACAATCATAAAAGTTCAAAGTTTTCATGTATTACTACAGCGTCAGAAGCCAAAAGCGATTGCTATGCACAGATGAGATTCTCAAACTATCAGAACACGGGTATTTTTAGGATTAAATCAGGAGATAAAATTAATAATAGTTTATGAAACGTTCATAATACTCAGGGGACTGGATTATCCCATACCTGGGATTTTAAAGGCTGAACTGAGGTGTCGTGGTATGCATTACATTCGTACTCATGTTGACTTTAGATTCAGATAAATGTCAATCCTTGTAATGTATATATCTCCGTAGCGATCTGATTTTCCTTTGAAAGTGTTCGTTAATGGAACTAATACTGCTCGATCGGGTAGGGAGTCCAAGCTGTTCATCACATCATGTGAGAATCTGAACTCCATATGTATTTTATTCGCTTATGGTTTTAGCATCATTTTGTGATAACCTTTCAAGGGTATCCTAGAAAGAGAGGAGAGGTTAGGAAGAGCGATTCCCAAATCACCCTTTAATATTCGGTATGACAAGGTTAAGTCAATTCTGCTCCTTTAGTATGATAATAGCAAGAGGTATTAACGCTCCATGTTCTTCTCATAAGGAGATACTATTGTCTGACTTGGCTTATGACTTTATATTCTTTTAAAGACTCGTGTCCTGTTCTTAGAGTATTAATCAGTCATTTTTATAAAGTATTTTACATTAGATCTGACAAATGCTGCACAGATTATTCTTAATATTACTGCATACTAATCTTACTTCTGAATTAATGACATTACACTAACTCCAAACTGAGGGATAAAAATTCCCTCTCTGACATGAAGCACGTTATCAAGTAATTCATGCAGGTCAGTCCTTGCTGCTACGGCTTTCTCTGTAGTAAACAAGGGTGTATTGTGGCCTTGAAGTAGGATTTATTGGCCTCTATAAATAATTCATTCGGAATTGGTAGAAACTTAGCGGATTTCAATTTCAAAAGAAGGGTTAAAGTGCTTATAGGAATATTCTAAGAATCAAAGTAAGTAGTATAGTACGGTCTCTGGGTCGTCCTGATTCTCTGTGAATGCATGGAGAATGCACTAAATATTGCAAGATATAGCACGCAGACCCTACACGCTCTGCCCGACCACCACAAATGTAAATGGTAGCACTACTATCAGAATGTCGGGATCCAGAGCAGTGGCAGTACAATCACAGACAGCGAGTAGAAAAGACCACAGCAAGCGGTGTTAAGATATTTAATAACGGAACTTAAGGATAAACATATTTTTAAAATGATTTGATCAAACTGATAATCATCAATGCTGCATAGTTTTTTGTCCTATTTCTGCAGCGTCATCTTGAGCGAATTCTACAAACCGTTATTAAGAAACGTCAAAGAAATTAGAGCTTTCGAAGTTATAACGTCATTTCTTCCCACTAGGGATTGGAATGAAGGAATTTATTACTAATTTCTAAGGCTCCAAGTAAGGGGACTGCCTTGAAGGCTCTAAAGAACACGTGTTTCGTGTCCAGTGCATCGAACATAGTCCGAAATCATCGATGTGAACACCATCATATAATAGGTTTCCCATTCTTCAGCCTTCTGTCTGTAGCAGAGAACAGTCCATCTCACCCGTTGTAAAATTTAAATCTCATTTTGCCAATGTTTAGACATATACCAAACATAACTTTAACAAGATTTTAAAACCCAGTAACGTTCATCGTTTGCGTACATTAATCAAACCTCTACGAGTTATATTGTTCAAAGCTATTTTCTTGATCGAAACAATGGATGAAAGTGAGTATCTAAAATAATTTAGGGAATTGTATTTGCATTTGTTTTGCCTGCTATTCATGATAAGAATTATGTAGAAAATGAGCCGAGGCGGTCTCAGCAGAATCGACATGTAATAGATAAATAGGAAGTACGCACACAATTCTTAAATAAGCACAATGTACAAATTCCCTATTTCAGCCAGTCATCACATATCACAGGTCGTAGAAGACCCCTGTTTTCTGTACGGAGAAAGAGCAAAAAACGTGTAATACTTTATGGGCTCCTCAGTAGTTTCACTATAGAATGCGTGACACCTAAATAATCGAAATGCCTAATGCTCAAGGAGACCAGTTAGTCGCACTTCTCGGACGACTTTGGTGCCAGCTCTGTTTTGGGCCAATTAGATATAGATGTGACTGTCTCTCCTGATAGACCCGCACTTCGGTCACACGGCAGGGGCAGTGATTAGCCTGTCCCACTCAACCTGATGGATATATTTCTATTAACACTATCCGAAAATGGAGGATGCGATAGTCACGGCTGTCTGAAGGTGCATTTAGGAGACGGAGCACAGAGATGCACAACAACAGCACAATAAAAGTATCATGTCCTTGATTTTCAAAAGCCTGATCGTTCGCGATATTTTCTCTGATCTTTATTCGTGCAGACAAATAAACTGATTGGAAATGGTGAGATGTCCAAAACTTGGTTGATCCATGAATTTGTTTGATCTGCTAAAAAATACCAGTGATGTAGGGGGAACCTAAGTGGTGGGAACCAGTAACCTCCAGGATTATAATAGTAAGACTCAACTCAGAAGGAAGGTTGCCACTCTACAGCGTCACACCGCTACCGTCAGCACAGGCAAAAAGAAGGAAGACTTCTAAAAAACTGCAAACAGTGATGGAGAAGAACCCAAAATCTCGATATAAAGATTCTAGTGAGTGATTGAATGCCAGTCAAACTGGCAGCAGACAACAGAGGGAGAGAAGTCGTCATGGTTTAGGAGGCTCTTGGCAAAAGAAATGAGAACGGATAACTTTTAACACACTTCTGCGACTTCAGTGATTCAGTGTATAGGCACAGGGATATAGACAAAGCGACGTGGGTCTCATCTGACGGATGCACCGAAAATCAAATATACTTAGTCTCAGGAAGGCGGAGATGCAGCCTGCAAGAGAGCAGCGGAAAAGATGTGGCTTAGACAATTACCCACCATAAGGAGCCTTCAGAGTCAGATTGAAAGCCCTCAAAATATAAGTTCAGTGCTTAGAAAATGAAGGATGAAGTTACAATAGATGCATAATTATATTTCAATAGTTTGCACACAATGATAAGTTTTGTTATTGGTAATATTTCGAGCAAAATTACTAATAACAAAACTTATCATTGTGTGTAAACTATTGAAATATAATTATACTTTATTTGACCTAATCCACAATGCTCAAACTTTTTAATGATATTAATACAATAGATGCCCTTACCTTATTCATCGAGATAATGTCGGAGACATTTGGTAACATCACCGTGGAGACTTGCCTGGAAGATCACTAGAAATCTCCTTAAGTGGCATAGATCTTGCTGACTGTACTGAATAGGATCACACAGCAGACTTTTAGGGTTGAGGAAACGGGTACACGGTGGACCCATAAGAGACCGTAGACGGTGTGGACTTCTCAGATTATCCAAGTCTCGTCTATCCCAAACTCGAAGATATACGAAAGATGACCGAAAAGTTTGTCCAAGAGTCAGTAAAGGTAGGGTTCCAGGTGAAAATAAAGAAAATGGAGGTGATGAAGATATCTAAGTAGCAATCCACACTTATCGCCACCAATATGTGAATCTGCAAGAACCCATCTTTGTCATTTACCAGACTGGGCACCATCTTTTCAAATACAGGCGATACAAATGATCATATCAAAGCCAGTTATTATCGTAAGATCAACAAACAGTACTATGAAATCACTGTGAAGGCCTACAGCATTCAGCTCAGGGATTAATGTCAGAACTTTGCATGTGAATGTCAAGTTAGTCCTTCTATATTGTTTACAGACTGGTCGCATAGCGAAAATCACCTCCAGCATATTGCAGTCTTCGATCAACATATGCTCACTCCTGTCAGTGAATTTCAAATGGCCGCCTAGGAAGGAAATCTATTAGCAAATCAACCAAGAACATAGTGCTTAACAAATATGCACGAAAAATGGAGACTTACTGGACATAGGCTAAAGAGGTATCTAGGTGAAATCACACACCAGGCCATCTAGCTTGACCTAAATGAGGAGGGACCAGAAGTTGTCCAAGAATGACATACAGACGATCACATGAAGGAGATAAATGATTGCAGTAACTACTGGAGCCAGAGAAAAGAGATGGTAGTGAGCCGAGTGCATAAGACATGTGTTCCACCGGGGACTCAAGGAATTAATTATAAGAATGCATTATAGCCATTCAAGGAAAAATACTGGAATTCTCTGTAGAAACAATTATTTTGTCAGTCTTTAGAGTGAAATTTAATTTCCGGGTAAATGTTAAGCCTAGAAACCGTCATAAGCAGATAAGATATGCTTACAATTTTGTTGATAAGTTTTAAGGGAACGGCGACAGGCTCAGTCACCATAATCACTATAATACAGGTGAATCGTTGGAGCGGTATACATTTGCTTGTGGCAGTAATTAAAATTTCGAAGTCCAATCAGTTAGTTTGAAGAGACCGAGGACCATAATTGGCGCCAGGTTGAGGAATTTTGAATGTCGGTAGGTTGCCACTAATTTGCTATGGCTGTATGCAGGAATCGAGCTCCATAGGTCGACGTGGTGGACTTCCAAGTGCAGCAAGTCCGGATCATGAGGAGGCTGCATTTGAGGATGAGTCAGCTGCAATTTTGGGCGACGATAACCTTGATGAAGAAGAGGAGTCCGGGGAAAATTTGTTTGGTGATGATATGGAACGAGATTACCGGTAACTTTCTCTTCTCTCTTTATGTTTTAAGACCTATCCCAGAACTTGATGTTTATGAGGCGGAAGGTTTGGCAGATCCTGATGAGGATTTCGAAGAACTCTCTCCTAATGCTCGTGCCGAAGCTGAGCGTTTAATGCGTCAGCGTGACCGTGAACGCCTTCTTGCAACTGGTGGCCTTAGGCGTGATCTTATAGCTGGTAGGACAGTGAATTTTATCAAGTCATCTGGATTTAGATCTTTATGGCGCTGAAGATGACGAGGAAATAATCCCTGTCCGTCGAAGACGGCTTGCTGAAAGAGCTGCAGAGGGTGCTGAAGGTGATATGGAACCAGGTGTTTTAGAAAGCATTGAAAATTTGGAGGATATGAAGGGGATGTCGGTAGTCGAGTGGGTCCAACAACCTGCTACTCGCCAGGAAATCAAAAATCGGTTTAAGGCATTTCTCAGAACTTTCCTGGATGAAAATGATCGCAACGTGTATGCCGAGCGTATTATACAGATGGCAAGAGAAAATAAACATAGTCTCCACATTGACTACCAGCATTTAGCATCAGCAGAGCAAGTCTTGGCGTATTTTTTGCCGGAAGCTCCTCAGAATGTTTTGGAGATTTTTGACGAGGTAAGATAAACTTTTATACCAACTCTGCTAGGCTGCCCGCGAAGTCACACTAACCAGATTTCCTCGTTACGACCGGATTACTAATCGTGTCCACGTGAGGATCAACGACCTACCTCTTATTGAAGACCTTCGGTGTCTGCGGTATTTTCATCTTAACCAACTTATCCGGACATGTGGAGTGGTGACAAGCAGTTCTGGTGTTCTGCCTCAGTTGAGTGTCGTCCGCTACAATTGCACAAAGTGCAGATGCCTTTTGGGTCCTTTCGTCCAAAACCAAACTGGTTTTGAGGTCCGACCAACTACCTGCCCAGATTGTCAGTCTGGTGGCCCATTCGAACTAAATATGGAGCAGGTAACCATTTCATTTTTGCTGCTTTTGGACTCGTGTGTGATTCGCCTGTACTCTAGTCATTTGTCTAAGCGAGTCTGAGCAAACAGATGCCCATAATTTGGTCATATTTTGGGTTTCATTGGTTCAGTTTATTGGGAGATTAAGTTATTTTATGCTTCGATGATTCATTAAGTATAAGATTAAGACATACCTCTTAATGTTATTGCTCTATGTAGAACATCTAAATTTACCTCCATCAACTTTCTCGCATACTAGTCATTTTCAAAAAGAAGTGCTCCTCGAAAAAAGAAGCTTCAGGAAGAATTTAGGATAAATGCCATGTAGCTCTTTCTGATTCGTGTCGGTATCTCCTAGTTCTCTGATACATCATAATCCATTATCGTCTCTATGCTAATATCGGTACTCTGACGCTGAATAAATCATAGTGTTTACAAAATACTTGGTGGTGAAACCAATAGTTGAGGACCTTAGTATTTTTGCTTGTGTATTCCCGAGTTGCTTACCTGATTTCGGCTAGTTTCTTTGTCACATAACAGGTATGCTGATATTGAAATTAACTCGGTAATCACAGAACACAATAGGGCTGCTCATGCTGTAAATTAATGACCGAGTTTCATTCAAGCATAGCGTTTGGTGTGCTTCAAAGGGTAACTGTTTGTATCTCACTGGTTTCTTCCTCGAACTTGATTACATTAGCAACTAGTGAAGTTGTTTGAAGTTTGACAGTTCCATTTAATAAATTTGCTTTCCAGACAATTTACAAGAATTATCAGCGTATTACTCTTCAAGAAAGTCCTGGTAAAGTTCCAGCAGGTCGTCTTCCTAGGTCCAAAGACGCGATTCTTCTTGATGATCTAGTGGATAGCTGCAAACCGGGTGATGAAATTGTAAGTTGCGTTTTTGATTATTTACTTGTGCATTTTAAAAGGAGTTAACAGGTATATATACGCATAGCTATGATGGATCACTTAACACAAAGCAAGGTTTTCCAGTTTTCGCAACTGTCATTTTAGCAAACAACGTTGTCCGGAAAGACGATAAGGTAAGTGTATCATTTTAAGCTGTGATTTCTTTCGTGCCCATAGGTTGCAGTTGGTACGTTAACTGATGAGGATACTAGGGCAATTTTGAAACTTTCACGTGATGAACGGATTGCTGATCGAATTTTTGCTAGTATAGCGCCAAGTGTATATGGTCATGAGGATATTAAACGTGGAATTGCGTTAGCACTCTTCGGAGGTGAACCGAAAAATCCTGGTAAGTTCGGGTTCGAGTAATGCAAATTATGGTATATTTAACTGCTCATACATAAATGCATAAGATATCATTGTTTTCATTATCTTCGTGTTTAGAGTGCTGCCTCAGTGGGTTTTTTTGTTGTATTTCAGGGAAGTAGCTTACTTTTTCAAACATTATTTTGGTCATCAATAAGTAAACTCATAAGTTCCTCCCAGCAGTTAGATTAGTGTAAACGAATCCTCTTTATTTCACTGTTTTATATCTTAGAATTGGTAGGATGACAGAATATTTATTAAGAGCTCAGCGTACATTGCAAAATAGCTGTCATATTGTGAAGCATACTTGGTAAAATTAAGATAATTTAGTAAGTTTAAATGAGGCATTATTTCGTGGTTCCTACACTTACTTTTACTGACTGACTGGCTTATGAACGTAGAACTTTGCACCTAATTGCAGCTGTTGTAGTTGCAACATTTCGATGGCCATAGAAGCATGGAAATACAAAATACAAATTCGCTGAACTTCTGTATTTCAAACAGCTCACGTTACTCTTGCGTAAGATAGTTATGTAGATGTACGTCCGACTGTCGACCAAAGGGCGTGTGTACTGCTCAACAGTCCGCTCCGTCCTCCTTTATGGCTGTGAGACCTGGCCATTGAGAGCAGATGACATGAAAAGATTAGCTGTCTTCGATCATAGGTGTCTGCGTTCTATCTCCCGGGTGAAGTGGAATAATAAGGTGAGCAATATTGAGGTTAGGCGTCGAGTGCTAGGTAAGGCGGGGAAATCAATCGACGAGACTGTGAAATTGCATCGACTGAGATGGTTAGGACATGTGCTACGTATGCCTAGTCATCGCCTTCCTCGACGGGCAATGTTAGCTGATATAGGGTCAGGCTGGAAAAGAGCTAGCGGCGGTCAGACCAAAACATGGCACCAATCAATGAAATCCACAACAGTTAATCTAAGCCACGTAGGAAGATGTAGACTTCCTGGTTGGGGCCCTCGGGATGGTAAAAACCAATGGTTGGAAACAATTGGCGACATGGCTCAAAATCGTTCTCAGTGGCGCAGATGCATCCACTCCTTGTGACTTATCATTTCCAGTTAAACTGTTTTGTTCTCCGTTATTACTATTCCTTTGTCTGACACCTCTGTTTACTGTCTATATTTTGCATTTCTTCTACTTCCTTCTCTTGCTTTGCGTGCTACATGGATTGTGGCGACTTGAACTGCCGCACATATGTGCAAAGTTCTATGTCGAAAACAGACAGACAGACAGACAGACGTCCGGATCACGTTTCATTTTAAGATGAAGTTGATCACACTGAAATTCAAACCCTCCTTATTTTAGTGATAGTGTCAAGTATCTCTAAAGTTGCTCCAAGTGGATGATTGGATTCAGTTTTAGTTGACATGATTTAGCCCATCCCCTTAGTTTTACCGCCGTCGGTGCTGGACTTCACGGTTATTATCTCTTTGATGACAAAAAAGAGGCATCAAATGAGAATACACTTCAGGTCGTTATTAAAAGAAAGAAAGCATAAAATTAGGTTATGATAAGTGTGAGTTCCTGAGGTAATGTGAATACACGATATGCTTAATTTCTTAATTAATAACATGTGCATACCTTTTATTTAGGATTTGGTAATAGGTGTGGCATTATATTGGACTTAGTGTAAACCGAGCCCTGATACATTTTGAGAGCTTCATCCATGCCAACAATATCGTTCAGGTATTTTAAGTCAGTTGTTTCATACTTGTAGCAAGTTACGTCTTGGGGCATCAAGGACAAAGAGTCAGTTTATCTCTAGGTCTTTACGAAAATGAGACAAAAATGATGTACATCTTTCGCTATGACCAATAGTAGTCATCACTTCAGATATTAACTCATTGCACTTACACGCCTTTTCGTAATTTCGGATCGAGTATGTAATGTAACAGCATCCTAGACATCATTCCTTGTCAAATACATACACTATTCTGAAACGGTTTCTACGTGAAGTGTAACTTGTCGGACGTGGTCCTAAATTGGAAGTTCAGCAAACTTCATAGCTACTTAAATACTTTGTGACTCCGAAAATTCAGGTACACTTTATTCCAAAACCTGTCATAAGATAGAGATATGGTCAGTGCTGCTTTGTCTACATCTGAAGCCTACTTGGTTCTCTCAGGTTTGTTTATTTTAAGAAATTATATCATTAGATCTTTTTTAGTCTCAGTTCCGATTCGAAACATTTTTCGCCAATTGATTGTGAAGTTCTACAGCTTCGTTGGATGCAGCATATGTTGAGTCAAATAGTTTGTTTATCCACTTCTTTACCTTTCTTGACGTGATAAACAAAGATGTTCTTCACTGGTTAATTTATGTAAGATGTGCTACGCGTTCCAAAGTATTGCCTT
Organism: Trichobilharzia szidati; assembly: GCA_944472155.2. Classification (NCBI taxonomy): domain Eukaryota; kingdom Metazoa; phylum Platyhelminthes; class Trematoda; order Strigeidida; family Schistosomatidae; genus Trichobilharzia; species Trichobilharzia szidati. Next base: position 99,658,421 of record OX235271.1, on the reverse strand, counting down.
TTTTGACAAACAATGCTGTCCACTGTATGATTATGTTGGCGAAGTCAAGTGTAGTTATAAAAAAATTGTACCAGTCCATGATATCTATTTAGTTGGTAACACGCTAACTACGTGACTACCTCACGGTCCTGCATCCCACTTATCCAGAAAGCGTGAGTAAGTCACAACTATTGTGACGGCTGGTGGTACTACCTGACTACCCAAACCTCGGATGGTGGAGTGGGGTTCAGGCTTGACACAGTAGTTGGAAGCCGAGATCCTAAACCAGTAAACTACAACTCTAGTATGCGTGGGCCTCGAATTAAAATGAAACTTGTGTCCACTGCTGTTTTGATATTAGTGGTTATCTAACTGATGTTATTTAATGATGGAATTTAATTTTAAATTGATGAAATCCCAATAAGACCAATACTTAGGAATTTTAGTCTAATTGTCCATCATAGTTTCATTCCCTTTCTGTCCTATACCTTTGTATGCTTATTTGCAGTTTAGATGCTTAAACTGATGCACTTTTGCTGAGAGTTCTATGGTAATTTCCAAATATGTCATCCATATGACTGCGTAATGTTTGTATCAGTTGTATGACGTACTTCATCTTAATTCAACATTAAAAGCTTATTCTTTCGTAGGTGTAATATTGAGTTTTCATGCGTCTGTTATCAGTGCACGTTACAAGAGAATGCGCATAGCATGTGGTGATACCGAAAACTGTGACTACTGTCATACGGTAGTACCAGCTGATGCGAATGCAAACCCATAACGAAAAGTTGATGGAAGTCTTTGTCTGTCTTATATATACGTGTTTATGTATTTTTTTTTAGGTGGAAAGCATAAAGTTAGAGGTGACATCAATATGCTTCTCTGTGGAGATCCAGGAACCGCCAAATCTCAGTTCTTGAAGTGTGTTGAACAGCTAGCACCAAGAAGTGTTTTCACAACTGGTCAAGGTGCAAGTGCAGTGGGTTTGACAGCATATGTTACCCGCAGTCCAATGAGTCGAGAGTGGACTTTAGAAGCTGGTGCTCTAGTACTTGCTGATCGTGGCGTTTGTCTCATTGATGAGTTTGATAAGGTAACCTTTGTACATTGATTTTAAAGTGACTTAGTAGACCTCATTTAAAACCTAAGCATACAGCATACTTGCTAAAAAAAGTCATAAAGATTAGGTGTTACTTATGTTTTAGAAACAGTTGTCACTGTTTGTGTAGTAGTTTGAGTAATATCGTGAAAAAATTATTCTTGATTTAGAGATTAATTGCAAATCCTGAGATCAACTTTTTTGTGCTCTTCCTAGTATAAGATCGATTATTTTTGACTTATTATGCCTCTAATTTATCTTTCAACCTATTTATTATAGATGAATGACCAAGACCGAACGTCTATACATGAAGCTATGGAACAGCAGAGCATCTCAATAAGTAAAGCTGGTATCGTGACAAGCCTCCAAGCAAGATGTACCGTCATTGCAGCTGCAAATCCTATCGGTGGTCGTTATGACCCAAGCATGACATTTTCCGATAATGTCGATTTGAGTGAACCTATTTTGAGCCGTTTTGATGTCCTCTGTGTAGTACGCGACGCTGTAGATCCTATTCAAGTAAGCTACCACCTACTTATTCGTCATCAGACATATAAAAAGTTGGCTGAAAATGCATACATTTTATATGGTGATGCTGCCTTTTTTATTTTATTTTTATTTGATTTACAGCTTGATTCCACACCGTATTTTCAGTACAAGTGTGGAATTTTCAGCATGGATATCGGTAGCCCAAATTCAGGTCGACCATAGATATCGGGTGTGCGCCGGCAGGGGATCGAACCCCGGTCGGCCACCACTGGTTAAAACCTAGAAACAGTGCAAATTCACCAACTGTTACTATTTGATGGATTCATAATTCATGGTAGCAAGTGATAATACCAAATGATCTCATTTGGGTGAAAGCAGTCTATGTCAACGTGTATTTATGTCAGTATCAGCTAGTGGTGACCAAACCAAAACATGGCATCAGTCAACGAAATCCACAGCAGTCAGTTTAAGCCATGTAGGAAAGTGTATACTTCCTGGTTAGGGTCCTCGAATGGTAAAAACCACTGACATGAGGCAACTACTGATATGGCTCAAAATCGTACCCAATAGCTGGCGCAGATGCATTCACTCTATGTGATTTATCATATCCAATAAAATTCTATCGTTCTTCCATATTACTATTCTTTTTCCCTCATGTTTCTGTTTATTATCTCTCTTTCGAACCTTTCTTCTCTTGCTTTGTGTGGTACATAGAGCGAATGTGGCAACTCAAACTGGTGCATATCTGTGCAAAGTTCTACGTTGAAACCAGTCAGTCAGTATTTATGTCATTACTAAAAAATGGAGTTCAGTTAGAAACCTCTTCCACTATACATTATTTTTTCTAACTATACGAAACTGAAATCTGGTACAATATATGGGTATCAAGGGATGAATCACACAAAAATGAGACCGTCTGAATTATCAACGTGGAACTTCTCACAAAAGCAACGGTTCTATTCATCACACTTTGTAAAAGTACACAAAAGGGAATGGTGGAGAAAAGTGCAATTAAACTGCAACAAGTGAAAATGTGCGAAGAAATTATGAATAATGATGTTAAGTGTCTGGAAAGCCATGAGAGATAAATGCATCTAAATTGACAAAATCGTTGTCAATGGCGCAGATGTATTCAGTCTCTGTAATCTTTCATATTCATTTCTACAATTACTCATTCTGTTTTACTCTTATACTTGTCAAAACTCTATTGATTCTCTTCACTCATTTTCTTGTCTACCTTTGTGTGCTATTTGGAACGTGGCAACTGGAACTGCTGCACTTCAGTGCCAAGTTCTATGTTGAATCCAGCCAGCCAGCATCTAAATTACTGAGAACGATTTTGATTCATACCATGGACTCATCCAACAGATAGAGTGGATGCGTCTTATTTCGTTTTACTACTTTGGTGATTTTAAGTAGCTTAAATTTTTAATGAATAATCATTGAATGCTTGATTTGTTCTACAATTTTGATTGAATTAACGAATGAATGAGCATAAGCTTTGTGTTGAAACAATGTCCTTGTGATGGTTTAGTTCTTAGTTTATTCTGGACAAATAAAGGCTTCTTGTATGGTGGTTATGCATTCTCACATAGGATTGTATGGTATATACAATGCACAATAATGAATATTAACTTTAGGCATTGGTCAGTTTTCTGTAAATCACCTATGGTATTATATATATAATCACTTTATTTTGTCCTCTGAAAGTAACTGGATGTATTTATCTTAATAATAGTACGTACAGATTAATATATAACAAGTTCGCTACACATTATTCTTTTCTGTATTTTAAAAGGATGAAATGCTTGCACGTTTTGTTGTCGGAAGTCATATGCGTCATCACCCTAACATTACCCCAGATGAGCGGGTTGCATTAAATGATCAACTAACAGAACTTGGGGTCACTCGAACTGGTTCCTATTCAGATTTGCAACCGCTAGGTCAGGTAATTGGTTGTCTTTAAGCATGTATATGTTCCTTTGAGGAATATTGTTTATTGTGATGAACCTTCATTGTTATGTGATACTTTTGAGCATTTGTTTTCTTTGCTATTCCTCCAGTTGAGATTTGGGTCGCTAGATAGTGTTACTTTCGTGCATATATGTATGCACAGGTAGATTGTTGTTATTCCACATGTTTTTCAAGAGAATTTAGTATTTGAATAGGATTGTCACAGTTTTATATTCTCTCATTAACGGTACCTCAAAAGGTTATGTGAACAATTTTGCACCTGCATAACCGAACACAACTATATCCCAGTCAATGCCCGCCAATCAGTTCCAGACCTAACAAACAGTGACGATGTTCGGAGCTTCTGCGATGAATTTCGTAGTACAGTTTTGGGCCGCTATTTGCGTTGTCTCAGCTATTGAGAGTTTTAGCGATAGAGACTTATACCGACTATTGTTTTCCGACATGTTTGCGATTTTTTGTTTCTAAGTACCATTTTTGTCGTTTTAAAATGCATCCTCTCGTAATTCCTCTTGAAAGAGTTGTCTTTTTTCGACAATATTTAAAAAATGTGCAACAGTGTTAAGGTCAATCCTGTATTGTGTTTGGCGTTTGGCCTTAAATTTGTGCATCATGTTCCCCTTCAGTTTTAACATCCCGACAACTGTTGTAAGGCTAGCCTCATACCGAGTATTCTATAATCAGAGTGAAGTATTCACTTACTCTCCATTAAAAAGAGTTCATATTCTTGATAATACCTTTTTATGTTTTGTGGCATCATCCTTAGCGTTACTTGAATCAATAGGTTCTTATGGGAATTTTTGTACTATCTTTATCTTTGTGGTGTACGTAATATACATAAGTTTTATTAACTGACTCTCTCCCCCCATATATATATATATATATATATATATATATATATATATATATATATATATATACGTTGTTGTTCATATTAATTCGCGGTTATCAACTTCAATTATCTTTTGTTGTCGAGTAGCAAAGTTGTATTAAATGACCCGCATATTATGCATACGGGTAACGTGTCACTCGAATAACGATGCAACCTATATTACTACTAATTATTATTTTTTGTAAATATTATGTTAATCTTAAATTTCAGAAATTCTGTTTACAATGAATATTTTTGCTTGCTGATTGCTAAGGAATGTTTTATAGATTTTTTGGCTATTCCTGCAGTATATTTCGGCTTGTTTAGAATATCTTTTAGTTCCCATTATGGTTCATCCTGTTAAATTGCAGTCTTGTAAACGCCCTGGAAAAACCTGGAACACATTTAAGATGTGGTTTGCAATCGTGAAATTTAAGGTAGTATTTTAAGGATAAGGAGCGGAATTGTTGTGTGTTCCTTTTTTTGGGATGTATTACCCCTTATTATCCTAGTTGCTGCTGACATAACTCAAGGCAGATAAACATACTTTTTCGACTTTTATCCACTTGTCACAGGTGTTATATCTGACTGTCCTTCAGCGTTCGTGTGAACTGTACCGCAGTATGTTGTGTACTATTTTATTGGCAGAGAAAAGTAGTCAGTCGAACCGCGTTTTAACTGTTATTAAGTTGGATTGGAGTTAGAAATTCCCAGACTGAAATTTAAACGAATTGGATGAAGTTAGTGACTCTTGATCTGAGACGTGTTGGCGTAAATTGTTTATCTGAGGTTCACAAAATGCTAGAAAAGTAGGATATACTTGTAAAGATGGCTCAAAATCATACTTAACAGAGCAGATGTACCTAATCCCTGTCATCTTCGATAACTTGAAAACTGAAGTATATATAATATCATTCATTATTTTTTTTTAAGTGCGGCAACTTGGACTGATGGACCTCAGTACCCCACTGATCTGTCAACACATCTTTAATTTAGTTGACTCTGATACATTTAGGATATTTCGTCATCAGAAATCCTGTTGTTGGAAAAAGATACAGTAATAGACATCTTGAATCTGAAAATGAGAAGCGGTGTTTTATTATACTTCTTGAGAAAACAACTCTAATTGGATAGCATTTTGTTTGAAGCGTATGTCATATAATTGTGGTTTTCAGTTGTTCAGCCATAGGGTATGAACTTCTTGGACGATCTCTAGTGTTCTCTTTTGGGAAAGAAGTGATTAGTCATCAATTTCACAATTGTGATTCCTATCTGGTATAGCTCAGATAAAGGAATCAGTTATCATCATTAACTTTGAAGGACTTGTATCTTAAATCTATTGGTATTTCAACGTCTACATAAGAGACCTCATAATGATTGTTATCTTTTTAGACTGTTATAAGTGCCTGCTACAATATTTGTACAATCCAGAGCACCGTGTATTTAAATAAATAAATAAATAACTTCAGTAAATTGATAAGTGGATTCCTAATAGGGTCAATTTTAGCAGAATAGGTAACATCTTACACCATAATATTGTTTTATTTCTTAGCATTAAATGTTTTTATGTATGTTTCCATGGTTAAATATATTCTTGAACAACAAACATATTTGCTAGCTGATTTACAATCATTTTGACACCTTTTGTCACTGTTTGTCGTGTTGACATTGGAGTAACCAATCATAAGCAGTCTCGAATATGTTTATGTCACTCGTTATTTATTTGTAACTCTTCTTTGTGGTTGGCCTAAGCTGAGTAAACTGTGTGTTTCATGAGGTCACTCGTTATTTGATTGGTTTTAATGTGATAGTTGGTTTGATGAATTTCTACGTCAGAATAAAGACACAAATGATGACATTTGTTTATAGTGTTTGTGTGCAACTCACTAAATATTTAAACGTTGCTGTCATAAACTGTATTCAATATGGAATGTAACATTTATTTTCACACTTCCTGTATCACATTGATACTAGACTATGTTTTGGTTTACTTTGAATTCAGGAACTGTTAAAGAAGTATATAATTTATGCCAAAGATCGTATTCATCCGAAGTTAAATCAAATGGACCAGGACAAGGTTGCTGCAGCTTATGCTGATTTAAGACGCGAGTCTATGGTAAGTGTTTACTTCTAGCTATGACAATTTTACATGGTCTGCGGATTGTATTCACCTGATTGTCTGCTATTATCTTCCAGTCAGTGATGCTCTTCATTCATGTTCTTATCTAGACCGTGTTTCTCTGGCTCATTCTCTTCGTAGGTCACGGGTAGCTTACCAATTACGGTACGCCATATTGAATCAGTGATTCGTTTGTCTGAGGCACATGCTCGTTTACATCTCCGAGAATTCGTTAATGAGGATGATGTTAATATGGCCCTGCGTGTCATGTTGGAATCATTTGTTTCCACTCAGAAGTTCAGTGTCATGAAGTCTATGCGTCAGGTGAGCATTGCACGTTTGTTTCTTTTTTGTCTGTTACTTAAATTATTGGCACAAGTTAGCTACTTCAATTGCCTTAGTGAAAACACTCCATGTATAATGATGACCCATCATATTTCAAATGAGCTCATTTTTCATTTTGTATACTCAGATGATTTCATTCTACTTTTAGTGAACAGCACTTGTTCGTGCATGTGATAAATTGCCATTTTTGTCAGTCTTTTATCTATACCTCGAAACACCGTGTCTCTATTATTAAAATAGTCACTGTGCATACGACTTCATAAGCTTTATTCATTGAATCCTGCTAATTCTTGTTGTAACAACGGTTAGTTATTACAGTTTTTCACTGCTTTTCATTGCAATTGGGTTGCTTTTGCCACTATTTATGTTTCATGCTTCTTGATGTTTTGCCAATCATACTTTCAGACATTTTCGCGATTCCTCAGTTACCGTCGTGATAATCAAGAGTTGCTGTTATTCTTGCTGAAGCAGATGGTCCAAGATAGACTAGCTTTTGAGCGCATTCGACATGCAGGAAATCAAGAGTGGCGTATCGAGGTTACCGAAAGAGAGTTTGCCGAACGTGCGAAGCAGATTAATATAACCTCTGTTCGTCCATTCCTACAGAGCGATCTTTTCAAAGCACATCATTTTGTTTATGATGCCAGTCGAAAAGTTATTGTGCACACAGTTTAAATGTAGGTATGTTCTGTCAATTTAGTAATATTGTCCGTAATTTCTTCATGTTAGGTAATTACTGTTTTATCTTATGGAGTTTTTTAAAGGTATCCTATACAACTGTTCACTTATCGGAGGTTATGTGTGGAGCAAACTGACCTGCTTCTGCTAAATGCTTTGCTGCATTCTGTTCAGGTGCTCAATTCATTTTACAGATTGCACTACTCATAGCCTTCGTTAGAACAGCTAAGCAGCCATTATAATATTGAAATGTCTGTCTATGTCTGCCTTATTTAGACCCGCATTTCTCATTTGACTTTTTTGATTTATTTCAGGACATTAGGTGAACACGAACCATAGATCCTCGTATTAAACAACGAAACTATTTTTCATACTTATATATCCTATATGTTTTCTTGTTTTTACAAACATATTGCATTTTCATCGATCTATGCAATCTTATTTATTTTGACAATCTAGTGTTCCACTACATCTAATAATTGTTGGTAAATTCATAGATTTATAAAAATATACAAGTTATTATTTTATACAGTTCATATGCTTTGTGTTTTTTATTTTCATTCTGGGGACTTAGTTAGTTGCCTTAAATGTTGACATTAAATGCCATATCTTCAGATTTACATTAAGTCAGGTTCTTTATCACAAAAAGCAAATATGAAATGTATTGAAATTCCTTACCAAACAGAAAACCATAGTGATAACTGTGTATTCACTGATGAATTCAGTTTCTGGTTTCAATTCGTGTATAATGTTTCATTTTATCTACATACTTCAGTATGACAAGTTTCCCACCTTAATGAATATTTGTTATGTACATGCATTAGTGTGGTTAATTTTTGTCATAATGACATGTCTCTTAGTATTGTTGCAATTTACGTAAATTTTTTAGATATGAAAGAAGTCGATTTCGGTGTACGGTAGGGTTTTGAAGATTATTGGCCATGTGAAAAATATAGTGTATATCCGGAACAGTCTTTGCAAAGCTCTTTAGGATTTTATATCAACGTTGAATCTTCATTGACTACTTGAAGGACAAATAATACCTTACTGTATCATGTGTGTGTGGTGTCATCCTAGCAATTTTATATTTATTTGATGCTGAGTTGAGTCTTTTAAATATGGAAGGGTCTAGGGTTTTCATAATACGAACAACTTTACAGACAACTTCAAATATTTGATACCAGGCTGGTTTTGGTTGCTCTAACAAAATTTTTAGTGCTACTGGAGGGAACATTAGTAAATGTAGCGAATTAATTGTCCTTTCTTTTCTGTGGTATAGTTTAGAGTTTTACAGTCAAATCAAAGCAAAACTGTGGTGCTGTTTTCCTCTAAGCTCGACTTCCGTTTGTAAATTGGAGTGACATTTACTGTTATGCTATGTCATGCCAGTGGTCAGCGGATATTATGATGAAAGAGAAAAATTGATGGCTAAGAGGTAGTAAGACTGTGGTGAGAGCTGGCTGATAGCCAAAATTGGTGGACAGTAATTTACGTCAATGTTTGTGTCCCCAATATTGGTCGTGAGAAAAATGAGAACAAAGGCTTTGTGTAGGCAGATACAAATAGCATATAGATGATCTGACTTTCAAGAAACAGCCACAAAGAGAAGAAAGATTAACTTTCAGCGAGAAACAATCAATCAGAGGACTACGTTTGTTTGCTTAAATAATCTATAATAATGTACATGAAAATATATAAATATGTTTTGATTTCCTTAATAAACGATCTGTTGTTACAAGACGACTTAATTTCCGTGTCTGTCATTGATTTCAGTATTCAGTAATCTGTGTATTCCTGTGTCTAAAGAGGACCATTTCGATATATCTATCAAGTAGAGTGGTAGGACGTAACAAGCCGACAGCTATGGAATAAAGTGACTGTATATTGTGAAACGGCAAACACCAAAAAACATGAATTGTACACTTGTACTTACTAGGGAAGTGATGACTAGTTCTCCTCGTAATCTGATTGTTGTGTGTTTAATTTTCCAGGGTCATACAACCACAGAGTTCCATATTGAGAGTAAATAGTTCTTCCGTATTTAGTAATTTTTCTTGGTGTGTTCAGATCATGGAAATAAGAATAAACAGTTCAATGATGAACTTCTTTTCGGCGAATTTAAGTTTCTGGTTGTCTTAAAGTTGATTATGAGAATGATATAAACGCGTTGATATATTGTGAGTGTATTGGAGTAGAGTTGAAATACTAAGTAATTGAGTAGGGAATAATTTAGCCATGTATAACTGAGGTATTTCAGAAATTGTGCAGTACCTATTGGTACTTTATATATTTCGCGCTTCACTGATATAATATTAGTCACGATCCAATCAAATGTTTGATTTCTTTGTCATAATAATCCTGATTCACTAGTCCATTTAAAAAAAGTATTCTTGACTCGTTTTGTATTTATAGCGATTGTCATCAAAGTAGAGGCTTACTGTCTTGAATTGGAATCTTTTATTCAACCTGCATATTGCTTGGTTTTTTTGACGACACCTATCGACTAGAAATTATCAACTTTTGATCTGCGAATCAAACAACTGTATATTTTATTTTAAATTAATTGTACAATTTAGACCATAGAGTCTTCTCAATTTCATTTTACTGTGAGTTGTTCAATAACGTCATTGGTTTTCACACTTAATGATAATAGGCATCATAATCGTACCCGTGAATATAGCTCTTTGATATTTGATGTGGTGTCAACGTTAAAATGACATATTGGGAATTCTACATCTCACTCGGAAAACTAAGTTCACACTGAACTTAATGAATATTCTTATCACGTCTTATTGACTGCTTATTGTCCCCTTTTTTTTATGTAAATTTAGTTATTAAACGAAAACTTTCCAATCAAGAAAGTCATTACAGGACAACTTTTTTTTAGTGATCTGACAACTGATTCATTTGTATCGATCAGTCCTACTCGAAGTGAGTTGTGACCAGAATAGCTTAGGGTTAAGGTGTGTTTTCGTCATAAACTGTAACAGATTAAAGTTTGAAAAGTTGTAGATGAGCTTTACTGATGCACAGTAGCAAGAAGGGAACTCTTTTCAGTTCATATTATTTTTTAAGCATTCGGTTAATGAGAATATTATTATGATAGAATAGATTAGTTTCATTATCTAAAGATAATTATGCAAAGTTATAGTATCGAAATTCATAGCCTCATTCCACTCGTGAAATCTTTCCAAATTTAGAGGAGTGATATTTAAAATATCCCCACTTGGTGTTTTTGGTTTAAAATGACTAGGAAAAAGAGAGAGAGAGGTGTATCATATGAAGTGATTACGCAATCTTTAAGATTATACGATGAGTCAGATAGGTTGGTGGGTGGGTGAACAAAGTTGAATTAAACTAGACAGCCTTATGATATCAAGAGGACAAAACGATGACCTGATTGAATTTTATCTGCTACCTCACTGAATCTGAATGGATTTAAACATTAATAACTTACACCTTTTCAAATAAGGATGAATAAACTTTGAAACGGTGTGGTGATCACAAAGTTCCTTACGACAATTAATATATAACCTACCATAATAATATCGTTAGTTTATAGAAATTACTGAAATTAAGTTATTACAAAACAGACAGTTCGTAACAAGGATGGATGAATGGTCACGTTAAGTTGTCAGTTAAAATTATTAGCTGCAAATAGGTTAACTCAGTCCGTAGTTAGATAGTGGAGATGTCTAGATTTAGGTTTCGTCAACCCTGCATTCTGGGAAGGAGTTGAATAGTATCAATTTCAGCACGGCAGTGATACCTATTTTGGGTAATGCTTCTCAATATATGCCGGAAAGAAATAAGACTAAGGCAATAGGGAATGGCTGAGGCATCAGCGACTCAACATTTCGCGTCAACTCTGTGTCCCAAAAGAGTGCGTAGTAGTACATAGGAGTGTCTGAATCGCTTTAAGAATGAAATCACCGGAACTAATTGTTTCGTAAATCTTCATGAGGATTTTTCGTACAATAAGAATGGTTTTACTATGATTATTTACTATGCTTTCAAGTAATATTAACTCGATCATATCCAGTCAACAGACAGTGTGAAGAGTTATCATTGTTTTATCTCTATTAGTGCTTCCTGTATCCTGTTGTTATTGGGTACTGTGTACTTGATAGAGTTTGCGCATTTTTGTTCATTATTGAAGCAGAGTTTGAGTAATGTTCATTTGCACTGTAGTACACAGAGAACTTACTGACCTACTGTTATTACCTCATTGCAAATCAGTTTATGATGACTAAGATTGATTACTTCTCTCATCGTGACTATTCATTGCTTCTTTAGCACTTTTTATTGATTCTGTTTATACGCAATTAAAACAGCCCGTAGTGAAATATGCCTCTGTATATTCATTCATTTGACCGCCAAGATTGAATATTTAGAAATGCAAAGATTGTCAGTCGAATTCGAGGTTTTCACTTACTCTTATGTGATTGGGTGAAAGTAATCTACAGAGTCAAGAACAACCTACCAAAGGCAATACGGTTTCGTCTTCTTTGTATCACTGAAGCTCTGGCCATTCACATAGAAAAACCGGAGCTGTGCACACAAAAGAGGATTACTCAACCACTTCTACTGTCTTGGTAACAACTTTTTTGGTTTTGATGACTTTTGTTTCTTTGCCTGTTCTCTAATTGCTTATAATCCTGTATGCATTTAGAACTCTTACGTAATTTCGTATTATCTACTTTGCTCCTATGTGCATCCTGAGTAAAACTCACTCATCAAACTATTCATATCATTACATAACTTCTTTTAACAACTGTTTGTGACAACCTTTGTTACTACCCTAATTTCATTAACACCTAATTTTCTTGACTGGTTTTCTATTACGTAACTCCAATTACCAATCTTCACCTGTTTAGTTAAAATAACTATAACCAATTGTATTTTTGTTTGACAAACTTAATGTATACATACATACAAAATAACATATATTTGCGATTGTACAGCTAAGAAAATGAATTCACCGAAAAGAGACTCTTCGCTGATCTACGTGTTTTGTTTTCATTAATGCCTGAATGGGGATTATACATGAATTGGGTGAAAACCCACAAATATAGTTTTGTACGCTTGTTTATCTCTTACGCTTAATATACATTTCACTACACTATTTCTCCTATTCGAGCCCCTAGCTCGTGCGCACAATTTCGTAGTGATTTAGAAGAGCTACATTTAATAAACCTAATATTCATGCGTTGGAGTGCATGATTACATGCCACAAATCGAATAATGTGAAAATCTGAAACTAATTCATATGTTAACTGCATGCTCAGATTATATAAATTATAGAAATACACATTAGTCAACTGTCGGTAACCGCCACGACAAATCGTGTGGCTTTCAGTGAGAAGTAGAAATCTCACTGAGTAGAAATGTCATCTAATGATAACTGGAAATAAATAAAAAGCAGGTGTCTCCTTGGATTTCGTAACTCAAAGACACTAGGTACGATTAATTTGCAATTCTATAAGAAATATGCAACTATTATATAAGACCAACTCTTGTTTGCAGAAAAGCTGATCTCTGCTTCACTCTAGGTATAAAAATGCCGCCCATATGTACTTCGATCAACAATTTACTGTAGGAGCAGACAATCTACACTGATCAGCCTTTGGATAGTAACTTCTACCTTTCTCCTGAATTTTCAGTGTGTTAAAAAGTCTATTCGGTCATATTTAGCGTCTATCAATTTTAGAATGTGTTTCTTACAAAAGAAAATCTGAATGATTATAAGTTCCACAGATCTTGCTATGGCCATCCGAATAACATGTACAGTGTTAGAAAATGACCATATCTGTACTTACCTAGCAATTTATTAGTATTTTCGTTATTATATCATTATTTTATTCTTAATACTGTTCCTATTAGACATGTTCATCTAACCTCTTCGTATTTAAGTCATTCGTACTTAGTTACTGGAAACTGACATGTTCCTTCATTTATTTTCTTTAATTACGATTACCTTACAAATCACCTCTTACGTTCTTCTACAATCGATTGTATTGTTGAATTAAAATAGATTGTGCTCTTGATTTCCGTGATTACTTTCCCTCCACTAAATTTTAAAATTGATGATTCCCTATTTATTGACATAAAACCACTTGATTAATATAATTTCGACGTATTGTTTTAAGAAATAACTATGTAATAATGTAGGGCAGTTGATGTGCAAACTAATTGAACACGTACAAATTCCTTCGTTCAACTTGTCATTTTCTAAAGCTGTAAATGCGGATTTTTAATTTATTTTGACATGTTTGATGATTTTACGGCTGTTTGTCATTTCCCTAAACTTTTTGATTTTGACGTATTCTTAAGTTAACCGTAATTTATACGTGAGACTGACCCTTGTTTTCTTTGTTTTCAAGTCGGATTGAGTTTTTTCATTCCGACTACTAAATGAGTTCTTAATTGTTTGGTTTTTGTAATTTGTATTTGATATGATTTCTAAGCAGTTCATGCCTGACTCGACTTTTTCATTTCGTTTCATGACATTACTTATTTTATTGGGGTTTTCTTGCGGATTAACCAACTGAAATGGTGCCTCTATATCGCAAGTCTTCATGGTTTCTCGTTATTTATTAAAGTTTTGTAATTTTGAAAGACTTTTCAGTTCACTAAGGGAGTTTTTGTTTCAGTAGAAAGGCTGTTGAAATTGAAAGTTCACGTGATAATATTTTTTGTCGGTTCTTGAATGGTGTCTAAATCAATGTCTGGTTGATTTTTTTTCTGAGTATCACATCTTTAGGATTTCTCTTATGCTCTAATTGCAGTTATTGCATTTTGATATATATATATATATATATATATATATATATATATACTATGGCGTGTTTCTTCCCTTCTGGGATCTGTTGATAAGGTTTTATCGGTGAAGCATTACGTCGTTACTCATTTTCTGTAGGATTTGCTCTCTATGAGGTGACATGCAGTGGACTTGTATTTATTTATGTGTATCTTTGATTCTCTTGTTTTGCATTTCTAGGAATGCTAACGTATCAGTAGCTATGATGCTTACAAAAATGTCTAGTATGTGACTTTCATTGTCATGTACAGTTTTTCCATGTTAACTGATAAACCTTCATATGTGTTTGTCTAGGTGATTTCAAGTGTTTTAAGCTTCCAACTTTTTCACATAAGCCTAATGTAAAACTTTCATCTCAATAAAATTAATAAATTTCTTTTCCAAACATGACCCAATGGTAGAAAAGGTCACAAAGGTCAACATACAGTGAGAAGCTTTTTCTCTATTAACAAACAATTCACTGATTCTTAAGGTGAACATAAATGCTATGTTTGTGATCGCGTGATTAAAGCACACTTCAATCTTTTATAAGATTAATCCCTATGACGTAAGCAAAACAAACAAAGAGGTCAAAATAAACATCAAAGACCTAATCTTGTTTTCAAGAGTTAATTTGTAGGGATTTGATTTGTTTCCAGTTTGACCACAGATTGATGTCATTTAGAGGACCTTTGAAAACCAGGGAGTACTGAACAGCTGCTTTGGCCCAGTTTTGGACTAACCGGCAGTACACACACACAGGGGTTCGAAAGCACTACCTTTAGGTTACAATTCAAGCCCGTAGACCATTAAGGCGCTGGGACCCAACTCAATGGCCTATGAATTCTAGCCTCTACCAGTTCGAGATTTCATCGCTACCACTAACCAATGCCATCGGCGAGTATTTATTCCCACGTTCGACTGGGTGGACGCCACTGGTCCTGGTTTCTCATAGAGAACTCCAGGCCAGTCACTAGCGACCATCAGACTAATTTTCAAGAGTTAACTCGTAGAGATTTGCTTTGCTTCAAGTTTGATCACGGATTGATATCAGTTAGAGAACCTTTGAAGTTGAGTGGAGTTCTCTTGACGGTCACAAATAGTATCTTACATTTGAAAAAAAGAAGATTATTGATCATGCAAAACTTTTTAAAAATAAGTAACTTAACAGTTTACCACTCCCACATTATGTACAATGTCAATGTAATCAATACAGGTCCTGCTTAGTCTTCCTTCTTGTAAATCGAAATCATTCCTTTCGACGACGATATCTGGATACTGTTTCGTATAGTACAATAAGTAACTTTTTGGTAGGGCTCATCTTTTATACATCATCTGATTTATGTTCAGCTAGTTCTAGACATCAGTATAAAAAACTAATCGACATGTGTCACAATCTATCTTAGTTTTAACAATATCATTGGGAAAATGTGCACATGTGTTTATCAAAAAAGGGTCCTATTTAACAGTGTGCTTTCTATCTCAGGATTTTATAATGCTTCACAATTGGCTATTGAATACTGATGGTGTGAAATATGTCTGACTTCAACAGTAAGATAAACGCTACAATCGCATCATGTATATTTGTCCAAAGGTAGTAGATATCGAAAGTCTGTAATGCAGAATTTTTGGGCTAGGTTAGCTTCATTGAGAATATAGACACTGTAAACTTCTGTATGTAGCTAGGAACTTCTAGAGATGAGGCAATCTTTTCTGTAAAGTCGAGTAGTCACAGAGCAGAGATTTGAAGGTATTTTAGGTTGAATAGTAGACAAAAACGAAGAAAACTTAATATTCATTGGTTAAGATGGTTGGAGTCCATGTGGGACAGAAGTAGGTTTTTAGAAACGATCAATACTACAAGACTTCAGAACCCAGTAAATATCTTGAAGCCAGTCGTAAGCAATCTGTTGCAGTGTATAAGAATCAAGGTCGCATTCATACGAAAAATGCCAAATATAAAGTGAGGGCATACATTTTTTAAACCTCCTCAGGAATAGTTATTTGAATAAATCAATTTCGCATCGTCATTATCCTTCCAGCGAGCTGTTTCACACTCACACTCCAGCATAATATATTATCTGCTTACGTAATGATAATGATTGCTTTTAGTTTTATTGTTGCTCATCTACACTTTCTGACACTGTAGGACTGCAAGTAACAATCGCTCTAATTGGCGGAGTGCTACAGGTCATCGCAAGATGTAAACAACAGCCGTATCAAATGTGTAGGTAATCCGGGAAGTGTGAGCAATCAGATAAAGACCAGTAGTTTAGAGATTTTGTTTGCAGGAAAGTTTCTCGGTGAAGTCTACAGCATGGAATAAATGAATCATTCTTGAGAATTCATGGCCCTACTCCTAATCCTAGTTGTCAGTTATTTCACTCTGAGATGGTAGAGGTTAAACTCTAATAATAATAATAATATCTTTATTCTGAACAATATATTAGTGTTAGGTAAAAAGTTCGCAGATTCATGATTTCTTTCTTCTAGGCCTGAATTTATGTTATTTAGTTTATTCAAAGCCCGTGCAACAGGTGTGCATCTGAAACAAAACATTCTGCTGACAGTTTCCACTTTTTCTATAATTAAACACAGGTATAATGAATGTACCGGTTAGAAAGGGAAAATGTCAAATGTGATCTTCAGGAAAAAGTGCATCATTCACGAACATTCTATCCAGCCACCTGACTGTCCAATATCGCCATCCATCCAGAATACTTGAATGGCTGTTTGAATAGTCTGATCGTCTGTAAAAAAGCTAAAGGTAAAAAGGCTTATATCTCGACATCTACATAAACAGCCGAATTGCTCCTTAGAATGCTGATATATCTAAAGACATAGATTTCTAAGACAGTGGGGTAGTAGAGTGAAAATTTGGTGACCATTATATATGTTATCTAGTACTATGTGATATTTATATGACGTCTCAGTTGTAAAACTCAGAGTCTATTAGCCAATAAATATTGCTTTCGATGGTTTAAAGAATCACAACAGTTTTCTGTCTTATAGGACTGAGTGACTTATTGGGGCTGAGTACTTTCTGCATATAGAAACAGAATTTCAAGTCAATCCTCAGTGGATGAAATAATATAACGTATATATGACTGCAAACTGCGAAAATTCCGGTGTGCGCACTTACAGACACTACGAATTAGACTTGGATGTCAACATAAATAATCTCTTGACATGAGGACTCCTCGTTACGCCATAAAACTTTTTTTACCATTTGTGTAAATTACCTGAATTATTTCAATCCGTTTCGAATACCTTGAGTGTCTTAGATTCCTACGTTTGCTTCCGAGCACTAAGACAGGGATCCGTTCCTGCACTAAAACGGAAGTTCTAACAGACTTTAGACTGATTCGTTTATGGTGGTAGATTTGTGAATTCAGTCGTCATGGCAATCTAATTAATTAGTCTGCATTTATAAGCTGCTGCGGGAAATATATGCATTCAGTGTAGTACACATAACCACTTCTTCTTTCGCATTTGATTCAGAAAATTTCAGGATCTTAGTTTGAAGTGTTATTCCTGAAGTATTTGGTCTGTGAATGATTTTCTTCAGGGAAGTAGGGTTTGCATGGATTGTTCTGTCTTGTGCGGAGGGCTTAGTGGTCTCAGATGTCATACTTCGTATTAGTGTTTTGAAATAAAAGTCGATAAAAGGATGAAAAGTGAAATGAAAACGAGAATAGGTGTTGCAAAACGCCACAGTTAATTTACTGATAAATGTTTCTGAAGGTGAATAGTAGTGTCAATGAACGGAAAATTCCCAAAATAGACCCTTAAACAAAAGTGGAAGTAAAAGGGAAGAACATTTTCTCTTTGACGAATCATTTTCAACAGCTTTACAATTGTATTTATATATTTGACAAAGAATCCATAAAACCAGTTACATACCGGTGGCTGTGTCCTAGAAAATATATTTCGTAATATGATGTGTAATCTAGAAGGGGATGACTAAGTGGAGATTAGGAGAAAGAAGTTGGAATTACTTAATTAGCATGAAAATTATCCAATCAGTGTAAGAGGATCAAAGCTGAGAAAATACGGTAGTGTTTACAAAAAGGCTAAATGCAGTGTTATTCGTAAGTGATAACAAGGATAATATCAATTATAAAATTATAATAAAGTAATAGTCAGTTAAATTAGTAAACATTCCTGAATGTTTATTATTTCCATAAAAAACACTGGTCTTTTCTCAATCCTTTGTGTTCTAAATGGAATACAGGACTGCAAGCTTGAGCTCTGAAGTTTATGTAGTAGTTCTGTTTTTTTACTGGATACGGTTGCTAACCTCATTCCCACCCTTCTGTCTTTACTAGGCTTACCACCGACTAGATGAGGTTCAGGAGTGTGTCGGCCGAGAATTGAACCTGCACCACAAGCTTCATTGGCAAGCATTCTACCACTGAACCACGAATGCACATGATCTCCTTTTGGTAGCAGGAAAATGTGTTGTTTTCTATAATTTGGTTTGTAAGGGTTAGTTTTGTTTTTACGAGTTGATCACGGATTGATGTCAGCTAGAGAACCATTGAAAACCAGGGAGTACTGGACAGCCATTTCATCCTAGTTTGGGAATCATCGGCAGTACGCACCCACTGCCAGGGTTCGAACCCAGGGCCTTCCGGTTACAAGGCAAGCTTGTATACCATTCAGCCACTGGGACCCGATTCAATGGCTCATGAATTCTAACTTCTACCAATTCGTGATTTAGCGCCGATGATTCCCAAACTAGGATGAAACAGCTGTCCAGTACTGCTTGGTATTCGATGGTTCTCTAGCTGATATCAATCCGTGATCAACTCGTAAAATGTGTTGTGACAAATTTATATCAAGGATTTCAGATGACGCATAACTCATATCCTAAAATAAGTCTGAAATTATTATTAAAGCAAATAAATCACTTAGTTGGAACTTAGCATAGGTCAAAATGTTATAATAAGCGTCCTGATGTATAATTAGTTTACATAAATGGCTGCAGATTCGTATTACCACTTTAATGATGATTTCTGTTTACTACAATTGAACAGGTTGTTTAACTCAATGTCACCAAATACTGAAATGAAGTGAAACTGGACCAATGTAAAATTACTATTTGCTTTAATCGATTTTTCCTTAATGACGCCTTAGTACACAATAAAAAGCGTTTACGTTTCTTATTCTTCTTCTTCTTATTGACTGAGTATTATTTACATGAATTTGTTGTTGGACAATAACTTGTGTGGTTTAGTAGTTCTTAAAAGTGTTGACAGAAATCTGTCTATCACCATACTATGAGTGACTAGGTACTGATGTATTATTTATTATTATTATTGTTCCCTTAGGTTCCTAGTGGAACATAGGGCTTCAACTACACGTCTCCACTTGCTTCTTTCTGTCTTCTGCTGTACTTTTCACTTGCATCCATGTTAGTCCATACTGTTTCAACTCCTCTTCACACGATCTCCTCCGTGTCACCCTTGGACGTCCCACTCGCCGCTTCCCTTTCGGCTTCCACTCGAGCACTGGCCTGACGTGCGATGTCACCCAACGGCCTCCTCAGCGAGTGTTCAATACATCTCCACTTTCTCCTGCATATTTGTTGAGCGATTGGTTCTTGTTTTGTTTGTTCCCATAGCTTCTTGTTGGTGGTTCTTTCCGGCCATCTGATCTTGAGTATAGAAGGAAGACAGTTGTTGATAAAGGTCTGCAACCTGTTGGAAATATTCTTTGTGACCCGCCAAGTTTCTGATCCGTATAGAAGAACTGACTTGATGTTTGTATTGAAAATCCGAATTTTGTTGTTGATACGGTGCAAATATTTCATCTTGATGTTAAATGCTGAGAATAATAATAACTATAATAATAGTTTTATTTTAGACACTATGTTAAGACAGTACAGAGTTTTTAGTGTATTCAAATAGCGAAATATCTACTCTTCATACAGGATCTTCAAGTGAAATGGTATTCAGCAGTACATCGTGTGACTCTGTGTTGTTACATTTGAAGCAATACAGGAACCTCTACGATATTTTTTCTCATTTCTGTTGAGAAGTGCTTTGCGCCAGAGCAAACTAAAACTGTATGTGAGTTCATGTAGCGACTCAAAAACACATTTAGATGAATAAAACAATAAGAAATGGAAAAGAGTTTATGCATTATACGGGATGGAAATTCAGGTAGCCTAGTGATTTAAGTAGGCCGCCAGATCGAGGATATCCATTTGTATCACAGTATTTATTAGTACCAAGTGGAGTAGTTTGATGAGCACATTGTATATTGGACATATAGATTTCTGCCGACACTCTTGAGAACTAGACAGTTATATATTACCTATCATCTCGTCACCGAAACGCGTAAACATAACTTACTACAAATTGCATCCCATTATTACTGAGTAACAATATTTAAATAAAAACCATACATTACATTGAAATTAATCCTAATGTGATCCAGTTAAAATAAGAAGAAGGGAGCCAAAAGAAAGCTGAGCTATGAATTGACGAAATAATAAAACTGCTTACTAATCTTCTGAATATTTTCCTAAAACTTAAAGACTGCCTTCTTCATGAATACAGAACATTCTTCCTATAAACTTTTTAAAAAGTTCTTCATAGTACATAAAAGATGATAATGATTTATGAAATTTTACATGGCTTCAATTCATATTTGTTTGAAGTCAGTTTTGTTTTCCCCGTTGATTGATTGGACAGAAATGTTCGATCTGTGTTAACCTGTCGGCTCTTAGTACGGAGACTTCGACAATGTCTGAGGATAAACATAATCTTACCTAGTGGAAGATGACAAGCATTGGAAACCAGGACACGCATGTCGTTATCTTTGGGATTCATCATCTAGATATACCTGCAACCTCCAGTAAGTCATGGTATTCTCACTGGGACTCGAACTCTGCACCCATAATTTCAAATGGCACTGCTAGTCAGCATCCAGGCAGTAACATCATTGTTAATCTTCAGAGATAGAACATTTCAGTCCAATCTGCCAACGGGAAATACAAAACTGACTTAAAACAAAAACAACTGATGCCTATAAGACTAGAGGTGGCTTTCAAAGACCAAGTGGTCTAGTGGTTAACACTAGGTTAGAATCTCAGTGGGAACACCATCACTCACTGAAGATTGCAGGTACATATAGCTGACGAGTTCCAAATGGGACGAAATGGATATCCTTGATTCCAGTGCTAGAGACCATCTACCAAATAACAGCTTCATTTCGTCGTATTTTTTCAGTGTATGCGATCTGTCATATTAAATAATTATTTATTGTTTAAGTGGCATTACAGATTTACATAATGCTTGTTGAACACATAAACAGCTACGACAGCTGTTTGAATTAATATATGGTTAGCGAAAGGTGGTTATTTTAGTTTCTGGTACATTCATAAACTATTTTAAATTGCTTGTTCTTTCAGAGGGTTTAAAAAATTTTAATTCTTTAATTATTAGGTACTGAGGATTTTCTGTCTGCATATGCTAGACGGAGAATATTAATAATGTAATACTAGAATAATAATAATAATGATAATAATAATAATGATTGCTATTATTATGATGATTCAAAATGTCATCATTGTTGCCTAGTTTCAGTATTACTAAGAATAAATTACAGTTAAATGCTTTGTCACAACTCCTGAAGAAATAATTAATCACCAACAATTTAGTAAACAATATATATAAATATATAAATTAAACAAGTGGGTTAATATCTAACCATGGAAACAATAATTTGGTCAAAGGTCATCAATCCTACAAGAAGAAATAAACTAAATGATTATACCTTTAATTTTATTCTTGTTACCGTAGTAAACATATGTGAATGAAACAGTAAGATAAATCTACGTATAAAGCTGGTGTATAAAAGCATAATTTTGTTTTATTTAGTTACTTGTTTTGTTTATTTGTTTATAAACTGTGATAGAAACCACCTTATATTACCATCTAAGTCTACTGGTGTTATTACAGAACAGACCTAATAGTCACCTCTTTTCATATGCTTTTTCTGCTTCCTCATACTATCAAATTTATTTTTTATTCATATATAAATATTTTCCATAATATACTGATATCATTGGGAAAATCATTGCAAATCAGAGCATCTAGCAAGCAGTATTCTCACAGCTGAAATGAGGACCCTTAAGTTGTATGGTGAATAAGTCACCAATTAGCCATTCGTCTGTTATTATTATTATATTATTATTGTTCCCTTGGGTTCCTAGTGGAACATAGGGCTTCAACTACACATCTCCACTTGCTTCTGTCTTGTGCTGTACTTCTCACCTGCATCCATGTTAGTCCATACTGTTTCAACTCCTCTTCACATGATCTCCTTCATGTCACCCTTGGACGTCCCACTCGCCGCTTCCCCTTCGGGTTCCACTCGAGCTATGGCCTGACGTGCGATGTCACCCAGTGGCCTCCTCAGCGAGTGTCCAATCCATCTCCACTTTCTCCTGTGCGCCTGTTTTAATGCTGTTAAATTTACTGAAAGAGTATTCTTTCAAGTAGAATTAGTGTGAAAAAGAAAAGGAAAATACGTATACTGTGAATGCAAATAAGATCAACTTCCTGTATAGAACATAGAGATGTAGTTTAACCAAACAATCTCTTCCTGTTTAGAGAAGTCAGGTTGATGATATTGGGATGACAAGAAACTTCATAAAAAGCAGTGAAATTAAAATTATTAGGTCCTATACCGTCATGAGCATCAGGTAATATGTGGAGTACGTAACAATATGATTGTACACTCTTTTGTTAGATGTTGAAATTAGAGACACTGTACATGACTTTTGTTTAAAACAATTCATGTTGGAATATAGATAACTTCCGAGTACAATCTAAAATACAGTGTACTGTTGGTCATTTCGTCTTCTCACTGGTCTACACTGTCTACCTGCTTCACTCATAACTGTGTTGTATACTTTGGATTTTTTACAGGAACCTCTTATCCTCATCTGAAGACTATTCTACAACCGGTACACAGCTCTTACTAGTAGGCACGACCTCAGCAGTGAATGCTTCTGTGGATTACATTAATAATTTGTAACTGTGGACTTTAGCTTTATAACCAAGTAATCTTTTAATTAATATAACTTATTACTGTATTTTTTTATAATATACTGTTACACTATCACCTCATTAACTTGGATTTTTATTCACATACTTGTTATGTTATTGAGCTCGTTAGACAGATATCTACCATTAGTGTAATGTGTTTGGCTATACATTAAGAAAATCCTGCCTACTCTTTAAAGTTGACTACTGGAAATATTCTTATCATAATGTTTCCTACAACTGATTATTCTTGTGTTAAAGTACCCGAATTGCCAGTGAGTTTTCTGATTACATATGAATTCCTAAATTTTGGTTTTTCTTAGTATACTTTCCTTGCAGTCGTGAACAATATTCTGTGTATTCCATTAAAAGACTCATATATTGATATTTTACTCATTTATTACTTTTGATAATTTATTGTAAATTCCAAGCCGATAAAAGGTATCTGGAGGGTAAAAAGTGAAATTCTACCATATGGCCTTGAAAATATGCTATCTTCAGCCCGACTTCACATTGAATTTCTCATGAAAAACTCTCCAGGTTAACTGCCTTATTGGAAGAAGTCAAATAAAGTTATTTATTAGAATCTTTAATCATTTTCTGAATCAAGATGGTAAATATTTTTCTTGTAATATGTAATATGTACAGGCGGAACTGACGAGGATATCAAAGCAAGGAAGCCTTCATTTCTCTCAAGTCTGTGTGGAGATCAACAGCACTCAGCATGAAATATAAGATCCAGATTTTCAACTCCAATGTGAAGTCAGTGCTAACATACGGATCAGAGACTTGGCGCGTCACGAAGGGCACTTTGAACAAACTACAGACCTTCATCAACAGCTGTCTTCGCTCAATACTCAAGATCAGATGGCCAGAAGAGATCAACAACAGGGATCTCTGGGAGCGAACCGACCCAGTAGGAACCGATTGTGCAACAAATTTGCAGGAAGAAATGGAGGTAGATTGGCCATACTCTGAGGAAACAAGTCATTAAAGTGACATCACACTCCAAGCTCTCTCTGGAGTGGAATCCGAACAGGAAGCGGTGAGTTGTTCGTCAGTGCAAGGGTGACATGAAGGAGTTCATGTGAAGAGGAGATGAAAGTATGCGGGCAGACGTGGAGCCAGGTGAAAACGTTGGCGGTGAACCGAACGCAATGAATACGTTTGGCTGAAGCCCTATGTTCCTCTAGGAATTAAAGGAAATAATAATAATAATGTAAACTCGTGTGCGTTAGTGGCACAGCGGCAGAATGCTCTCCAACTACGCAGGTGGTTCGAGGTTCGATCCCGTGGCAAACGCACTCCCAAACCTTGCTAAACCAGTAATAAGAGGGAGGGTTGGGTGTGAGTCTAGCAACCCCATCCCGTAAAAATAAATAGTACTGCTACCGAAACTTCAAAGCTGTATCTTGACGCCCTATGTTCCACTTGGAACGTAAAGGAATAAAAAATGTAGACTAGATCATTTTTGTTTGAGCCCACTAGTAGAGGGAATCCTGATAGAGTGAAGTCAAAAGTGTTCTTTGAAAGCAACAAATGAATTAACCGAAGTAAACAAAAAAGATTTATTCTGTGAAAGTCATATTAAGGGTCCTCAGTATTTGGAAAGGTGTCCAGCATAAATCATATGTAGTCTAACTTAAAATCACTTGAAGATTTTATCAGTGAACAGATAAAATTTACTCTTATCACTTAGAAAGTGAACTGGCCAAACTAAAAACATTATACAACTTTCAGCAAAATGATTTGTGCAAACGTTTAAACCAGTGAAAATGCTTCTCACCGACTACCATAATTTCAAGCGTGTAGAGTTCTTCATGGTGAATTCTTTGCCTTTATGCTTACAAGACAGTTATGAATAAATAACCTGTCAAACCATTAACTGGGAGTTAGAACTCAGTGACTTGAGACAGGTATTACATATACCAGGTTCCTAGCCGCACTAATTTTACACCAGATGATTACATTACCCAGTAATTCTGGATGAAGTAAGTGAAACAGGATTAGAACTTGGTACCTAATGGCCGAAAGTGCTTAAGCAAATGAATTAAACTACTGATTAAGGACTGATGGTATCTGAGATTCTATCAAGCTATTTAAATACATTTTGATGACTGTGTTTCAGTTCTAGTCCATTTATCGTGTTACATATTTGAACAGAGAGTTAGTATTTTGGCCACTGTCTTTTGGTGGCTAGTTTTTGATCGTGGATTTGAAGTCGAAGAGGATGTCCACTTTGACCAATATAGTGCATCCCATAATTGATGAAAATGGCTTTGTGGATGATATGGATCTTGTCTACTTTTGGCGTTGGATCTTTTAGTCTGCATAGGAGCGTATGAAGTGGTTGTGTGGGTTTGTTTACGACATCCATTCTGAGTGGTTTTAGTATTCTAGCCATTATTTCAGAAATATTCTTCATATATGATAAGATGGATTTTCTTCTAGTTTCCAAAGTTTCCCTGAGCTCCCTAAAAAAGACTTTGTTACACCGCGGAGGCAATAAAAGTTGTAGGTAAGGTGAGTGGTGTACCTCTAAGCAAACTCGTTGAATTCGTTGCTGACGAAAATTTAAACTCATGCAAGGTATTGATGAATGTCATCTTGTCAAACTCTCAGCACCGTATTGATTCACAGTTACCCCTTGGCATCTCATCAAAGAGGAAAAGAATCAGTTATAAAAGGTTTTGTGGTAGTACAGCTAAATAGAAAAACTCAACAATACCTTATTTGGGACGCATTTTGTGTGATGAAAAAAGCGTTAGACATGATATCATTAACGAGAAACAGTAAATAAACTCCTTTTTCTATGCTTCCCATCTTTAGTATGTTGTTTTCACTATTCTTTTTGATTTAAAATTTATCCTTATATTTTCATATTATTACCACTATTAATAATGTAAATATCATAAAGTTCCGTGATTATTTTCCCCCTTACTAACCAACAGCCGATCGCTCAACAAATATGTAGGACTGAATTGAGATGGATCGGGCAAACGTTGAGGAGGCCGTCGAATGACATTGCGCACCGGGCCCTTGAGTGGAATCCAAATGGGAAGCGACGAGTGGGTCGTCAGTGCGAGGGTGACATGGAGGAGATGGTGCAAACAGGAGGCAAAAAATTATGGGCAATCATTGACCCATATTAATATATGTGTAAAACTTGGGCACTGTGGTAGTAAGTAATTCCATATTAGTTTGTTTATTAGATATATCACACAGTGAAATAGTATTATTTACTGGATGACGTTTCGAACAAAATTTATTGTTCATAATCATATCAATTGTAATCACACGACTTTGAAACTTAAGTTTTATAGTTTTCTTTGTTTTCTCCTATTTGTCGTAGGGGTAGTAGAATTTTCCAGATATCGGGGACAGGTGATGAGTCATTCCTATAACATGTATTTGCAGTTGATTCGATAAACAAAGCTTCTGTTATCAATCTCTCCCTATACCCTATGACATTAGATTTTAAAACTGTCATCCTATGCCATCCTATTGTATGGTTGTGTGTAACTGCATGTAGTGCTATAGCTGAACTATTCTCTAGATTTCTTATCTTATTTGGATCAGCCAATCTAGATTTTGCTAAGTTTTTATGTTCAGCTAGTCTAACTGCCCCTGTTCTACTAGTTTGACCTATGTATTAGACCTGACAATCGTTGACGCAGATGAAGATTACGGCAGAAAATAGGACTTCAACAACACATTTCCACTTTCTTCTATGTTCCATTTGGAACCCAAGGGAATAATAATAATAAGTAATGTGAAGGAAACATTAGATGCAATATTGCACTATGTGCTGGGAATTCAACACTGTATCAAAAGTATTATTTTGGATAAGGCCATTATATTATTTGCTAGTTATTCTCACTGCATCAGTTTTTTTTAAACTTTTACTTGCACTGTTCCTCGTATGCAGCTTTTACAATATTCAGATTTTCCATAATGAAATTAGAATGAGACGCGTATACAATTTATATTATTTTTGATTCTATCTTTCTCCGTCTTTCTTCTAATAAGAATAACTTTTCACATAAATATAAACTATCAAGCAACTATGATTGTTAGGGGGGGGTGAGGGGGGGAAGGGTTAGAGTTAGCAGTATTGGAACTATCATGACTTTAAGTAGTTCCATAGTGCACATTCTTTGTTAACGTCCTACTGAAAAAACCACCCTGATGTGTATTAGATAGATTAGAGCCTCAGTTATGTTGTCGAAGACGCCGAACTTCCTGTTGAAACAGTTGTTTTCTAAGAAACATTTTATGGTAGAAAAGCTTTTGAAGTTCAGTAACAAAACGGAGTGTGAAAAAAAGTTATTAGGATTTAAAGTGACTCTTTGTTATATAAATGAATATTTAATTAGACAAAGTCCACCACTGTCTATCAGCTAATGCTTTATGTTCATATCTTTTCATAAAACGTGCCAAAATTTAAAAACAGATTGAAAAGTCCGTCTTTAAAATTTCCTATTTTCAATATTTTAGCTATAAAGTCCCTTAAAATATCGTCCTTTTCAGGGGAATATTTTATCCTGGGCAGACATTACTGCAACAAAACACTGAAATACTAACTATGCGGTAACCAAAAATATATATTTGTGAAAACAAGATTCTATAATTAATCCGATTCCTACTTCTAAGACTGTAACAACAGAAGACAAGGACCAGGCAACAGATCGTTTATTAAGGAAAATCAACACATGTTTATAGATTTTAATGCACATTATGTTAGTAGAAAATACAGTCTTTTGATTGGTTGTTTCTCACAGAAAGCTAACCTTGCATCTCTTTGTGGCTGCGTCAGATCATCCATATGCTAATTGTATCCGCCTACGCAAAACCTTTGTTCTCATTTTCTCACCACCAATATTGGGGACATAAACACTGACGTCAATTACTGTCTACCAACTTTAGCTAGCAGCCACAAGATAAGTTCACTAAAATTAGTCCCAATGAAACCCAAAATGGTAAATAGGTGTGTATCTACTATATAAGTATCTGAAAATCTTGGGCATTGGCTTTTAACGATATAAACTCCAGAAAGTCTGAACTACATTTTTACCAGGAGTCCAGAAACATTATGCTTGTAGTATGAACAGTTTTACGTATCGGTAATCTAAACTGGGGGGTTTCCTTTGATAATAGTTCCCAATAGCTTTAAACTACACTCTGTACATCATTTGTAGGTCATGAGTTCAAGTTTGGTATCCTCACTGTTATTTGCAATTCCATCTTTACAAATTTGTAGCTTGCCATTCAGTTCTGTAACATGGCTTTTTCTGTCATGTTCCGAAAGAGTTTCAAGAGGTATGACAGGCTTGCACCTGGCGTTTGTATTTGGCCAGATACAACCTTGTATTCAGCTCATTCAAGCCACTTAAGGCTTAGATGTATCTATGGATACATGATATTAGTGATAACATTCAGAAAGAAAGACATATTTAAAAAACTACAAGCATGATAACTGTTTTCCTCAAAGTCATAACTTTATTTTACATTACAACGTTCGGATTATATAAACACATTTCTTCTGTAAACTGCTTTTCTGTCTCTTACCTTATATATGTAAACTTATATTTTTTAGCTTGACGTCTAGAAGTCTTGACTTTTATTATGTGGCTATTAAATTTACCTCAGGGAAACCGCTATAACAACAATAACTTTTACATTTGAATTTGTGATTATTGATGACTTTTAAATCAAATGAATTTTACCTTGTCAAACTATTATTTATGTACATACATTACATGTATTCTTACTAAATAAATGTAACAGATGAAGGACTAATACAGTTAAAATTTATTGTACGAATTTGCGTTGGTAAGTAAGCCTTCAAACTTATCAGCCTACAGAGTTAATCATTCAATACTGACTGCTGACCTTCTCCCTTTAAGTTATGCAGCCATGACTGCTGTACATTTCCGATCCCGAAACAGATCTCATATTTTGGATGATCAATGTGTTGTTTTGATTTTTCTCTTGTCTCAATGGAACAAGCACTCTGAGAGTTTCAGAATAATCACTTGCAGTTGCATATGGCCTATCTTGCATAACAGTAACATCCTTCATATTCTGGAAATTTCATCCTTCTGAGTTGTACAATATCGCACAGAAAATGGCTAAAATCTGTAAGAAATTTTTTGATTGGTTTTCTCTGTGATTATCCAAAGGACTGAATTTTTTCGGTAATAACTAATCAACCTTGTCATCATTAAATAGTGTTTCTACAAATTATAAATACTATGTCTAACTTTATCATTATTTTAAGTGTTTAATGGATATATTTATTTTCAACACCATCTATCAACAATACATGTTGTTTTAGAATAAATTCATCCATTTGTAAGTTTGGTAGCTGTGTTACACTAGGCGAATGCTTGATCTCGGCTTATTGTTGCTGTCTGTGATTGGGTTTCTTTCATACAGTTACTTTTACCATTTATGATAATATTTCACAGGTACACCACATCTTATATAAAAAAATGGACGTATTTTGGTGAGAAACCTGCTGTACCTGTTCCTTTAGTTCCTAGAGGAACATAGGGCTTCAGCCAAACGTCTCCATTGCGTTCGGTTCTCTGCCAACGTTTCCACCTGGCTCCACGTCTGCCCACGTGCTTTCATCTCCTTTTCACATGACCTCCTCCATGTTACCTTCGCACTGACGACCAACTCACCGCTTCCTGTTCGGATTTCACTCTAGAGAGAGCTTAGCGTGTGATGTCACTTGATGACTTGTTTCCTCAGAGTATGAACAATCCATCTCCACTTCTTCCTGCATATTTGTTGCACAATCGGTTCCTGCTGGGTCGGTTCGCTCATTGCCAGAGATCCCTGTTGTTGATCTCTTCTGACCATCTGATCTTGAGTATTGAGCGAAGACAGCTTTTGATGAAGGCCTGTAGTTTGTTTGAGGTGCTCTTTATGACGTGCCAAGTCTCTGATCCGTATAATAGCACTGACTTGATATTGCAGTTGAAAATCCGGATCCTATTATGATTTTCATGCTAAGTGCTGTTGATCTCCACACAGACTTGAGAGAAATGAAGGCTTTTTTGCTTTGATATCCTCTTCAGTTCCGACGTAGTTGAAACAATGCTTCCCAGGTAGGTAAAGGAGGTTGCTTCTTGCAGATTTCTCCCATTTATGCTGATTGTTGTTGTTGGCCGGGAATCTTCATCACCTCTGTTTTCTGTATGTTCACGTGAAGGCCTATCTTTGATGCTTCTTCTGCCAACTTGTTGCTTTTCGCTTGCATATCTTCCAGTTTGTGGGAAATCAGATATATATCATCAGCGAAGTCCAGATCCTCCAAGTCTTTTGTGTGGGTCCATTTTACGCCTGTCTCCTCGTTGCCCACCGCTATCTGTCGCATTATCCAACCTACCGCAATCAGGAAAATCACTGGAGATAGTAGGCAGCCAGCTTGCCTCACTCCCGTCTTCACTTCGAAGGATTCCGTGAGTTTCCCGTTATGTATTAATTGGCACGCAGCATTGTCGTACAACTGTTGGATGAGATGTATTGTTGGCAGCACCCGTAATAGCGAAGTGGTTGCTAAATCACCTCTCGATCAACGCTGCTCTGTTGAAGGCCTTTTCAAAGTCAATGAAGTTGAGATAGAGAGGTGACTGCCATTCCAAGCTCTGTTCAATGATGATACCCAGTGTTGCGATTTGATCAATGCATGACTTGTTTCTCCTGAATCCTGCCTGCTCCGGTCGAAGGTTTTCATCCAGGGCGTTTTTTATTCTCTCCATGGTGATGCGGCTTAGAATTTTACTTGGGATGGGAAGGAGCGTAATGACGCGCCAGTTCTTGCACTGACTTAAGTTTCCTTTCTTTGGCAGTTTGAATAAGTAGTCTTTCTTCCAATCCGTAGGTACCTTGCC
The DNA here is from genome assembly GCA_944472155.2 of Trichobilharzia szidati. Lineage (NCBI taxonomy): Eukaryota > Metazoa > Platyhelminthes > Trematoda > Strigeidida > Schistosomatidae > Trichobilharzia > Trichobilharzia szidati. The sequence goes on along the minus strand of OX235271.1, from coordinate 99,627,105 downwards.
TTCTTCCTTCACCTTCTCCATTAGTGGTGTCATCAAGTCCTCTGATGTCTTGGGGTCCATTTTCAATGCCTCTGCTGGGACTCCGTCTGGTCCTGCTGCTTTTCCAGTTTTTAGCATCTTGATTGCCTTCAGGATTTCTGTTCTCTTCGGAGGGTTGATGTTCACTGGTAGTTCTGCTTCCACTGCTGGTATTATTAACCGCGTTGTAGGTGACTGTCGATTTAGAAGACTTTTGAAGTGTTCAGCCCAGTGTTTCCCTTGCTCCAGCTCTTTGGTGATTGGTTTTCCATTGTCATCCTTCACTGGTATAATTTGTTTTGAACTTTTCCCGATAGGAACGTAGTTGTTTGGTGGAGTGTTGCGTGGTCTCCTTTGCCTGCAGCTTCTTCTGCCTCACTTGCCATAGCTTCATAATATTTTCTTTTGTCTTTCCTGGCACTCTTCTTTACCCTTTTGTTCAGTGCATTGTAGCTTGCATTCAACTCCTGTTTTTGTTGCTCGTCGTTGCAATGGGTAATCTTTTGTTTCACCATCCTTCTTTCTTCTATTATTCTCCATGTGTCTGTAGTGAGCCACTGTTTGTCCTGTCTCTTCTTTTTGCCTAGAACTTCCTTGCAGGTCTGACTACACATCGGTTTCAAGCTGTTTCAGTATTTTTCAACACTGGTCTCTTCGCTAGTGTTGATTTGTATCTCCGGCTTTTCCTTTATGATTCCAATGAAGCTGTCCTTTGTAGCCTGATCCTTCAGTTTTTGAGTATTGAACTTGGCCTGTGGTCTGTCTACAGACCCTGTTTCCTCGAGAGTTTTTAATTTAATTTGGAGTGTTCCTTGTACGAGATAGTGGTCTGAGCCAACGTCTGCTCCTCTTCTTACTTTTGCATCCAGTAAGCTGCGTCACCACTTCCTTGAGCAGTATTGAGATGAATTCAATTTGGTTTCTGGTTCACCCGTCTGGGGACACCCATTTAGCCTTGTGGATATCCTTGTGCTTGTATACGCTGCCGCCAATCACTAGTTCATTGAAGGTGCAGAAATCAGTGGGGTTTTCCGTTTTCATTCATTTCTTCAAGAGCTCCTCAACCCATCATGAGTTTTCTTCCTGTGTTGTCTGGTCCGAGTTTAGCGTCCATGTGTCCCATTAGTATTTTAATGTCACCAACTGGGGTATTGCCCATTGTTGTCTGTAGAAATCTTCTTCCTTTTTGAGGTCTGCGCTGTACTAGATAACAAATAATAACTATCTTCCCACTTCCTTAACACTTTGCCTACCTAAAGGTATGAAGAAAACAAAGACGGAAATGAAAAGAAACGCTGAAGCATGACAGTGAACGTCTTCACAAACGGGATTTGGTGTAAAGTAACTGATTAGGAACTAATGAAAAAGGAATATGAATCTTCGCTCAATTTGTTTTTTTTCCTAAATGTCCAGGTGGGAATTTCAGAATTAGAAGAGTCTTCTGAGCAGCGTTTACAGTGGAGATCTTCAGCGTGAATTTAAATTATGTCTCGAGGCACATTGAAGCGAAGAATTTTATTGATTGTATTCATTGATACATCAAGGCCATCTACTATCCAAAAGTTCACTTGGAATCGTTTTGTAGTTATACAGTTCGGCCAAATGTAAAAACACTTAAACATCATTCACTCAATTAGATAGACTCTGAAATCGAGTATCACTTAATTAACAAAGAATTTCATACAAAGACTACATGCTGTGGAGGCTTTTTCGGATCTCTTGAAGCAATGTTTCCTGCAATTTGCGAATGATATTGCTAGCAGAAGAAGAAGAAACGAACGGAGTGAACTTTTACAAACTTTCGATAGACAAACGCCTGATGTTTGTTTTGAAAGGTATCCAGAACTTTATATTCACAAGCTTTCCAGAATTATGAAATAATAGAGAAATAATAATAATAATTATGCCTGACATGACAGATTTAGGCAGGTATCTTTGTGTTAAATTTTGCGATAGCAACAGAGCGAAATGAATCTACAGAGGCAGTTAAAAGAATATATGTACAAGCTGAAGACCTAGTACCTTCTATATATGAGAAGAATAATGGGTTAAATTCAAACTTCGCGGAATACTATTACAAATACATGAGTCCAATCAATCGACGGGAAAAATCTAAAATTCAATTAAATCAATATGACCCGTTGCACAAGAGGTGGCTCTCGTGGCCCAAGTGGTCTAGTGGATAACGCTTTGGCGTTGGAAACAATGGGCACTGGGTTTGAGGCTCGGTGGGAGCATCACCACTCACTGAGAAATGCAGGTACATCCAGATGACGAGTCCCAAATAGGACGAAACGCGCATCCTGGATTCCACTGCTAATCACCATCCACCAATTAAATAATAATAATAGCTTTATTCCAAACAGTATTTGTGGTACAGGTATGGAATTTTCAGCTTGCATTACAATATTGCATCTAATTACCTCATAAATTATTATAAGATTTTAAAAATAAAAAGCAACAACAGCTGAACTCAAGTGGTGTTTCACCCGGAAAACATGAAGAGGCATCGCGGAAACAAAAAATAAATGGGGATTTACCGATATCCAAAACTGGCAGACTCGGGATTTGTTATAATGGGTAAAAGTAACTAAGTAAGCAAAATCAAGATACTGCCTAATGATAGTTTTACATTTCAGAAACAACTGGCTAACAGTGACGCAACATGAAAGACTGAAAGAAGTTAGCAAGTTCATCAAAAAAGTAGAAACAGCAAGGCTATATATCACCAAGTTTGTATAAAATACAAGGACCTGTTGGTACGATGTCACCCAATGTATCCGAGTAAGTGACCAGAAAATTTCTCACTGAACAACCTATTTACAATACTAATACTTATTTGAATGTTCCAACCAACTCTGAAATTACTACCCCTTCCCCTAGATGTGTTTATCATTGTTCTAATATTTGCATGTCTTCTTTACACTTAACCCTTTTCATTTCTCTTTATTTCTGGTCGACTCCTATTTTTAATGCTTCATTTGCTGTCAGGTGGAGGTATTGATAATAATGTGTTGCTTCACCACTGTGATACTCTCTGATTGAATTCAGGGTCTCACCACGGAGTAACTGCTTGATCTTGTATAACACTTTCGAAACTAATAAGGATACCTCATAATTGTGGTGTTTCTATATTTCTTTCCTTTATTTTGTCAATAGGGCAGTGTGGAAGCACTTGATCAACTGGTGGAGCCAGTTACATAGGCCGTACAATTAGGCGTGTTTCGCGTCGAATTTCCGAACATAACCCTGCCTGGTTAAGCAAAGGTCAAACAAAATCTATTCGCAGCGCTATTCTGGCTCACCTTGTGGAGACAGAACACAAGATTGACATTAATCATGCTTTCAGGGTCATTTACCGCATACCTACGAATCTCAATTTCGCTTTAAGAGTTCGACTTCTAAATACTGCTGAGGCTGTGGGGATCCATATTAATAAGCCTAATTTATGCACCCAAAAGAAGTTTGTTCAGTTATTATTTTAGGGGACGAAGGTATCGAACGTTCGCGAGTTGTACGGATTATACTAACGCAAGATCTTATACCAACAACCACTATAGTGTTCGTTCTTCGAGTACCAAATGGTAAAGCAAAAGACCAGATTTTGTCGTCCAAATACGATATATATTTTGGGACCAAATCGCGGGTAGGAATGAATGCTTAGCTAGCTAGTAATCGTGCACGCACGTGACACGACGAAGCACCAAATGGCGGGGATGCTTGACCGTAAGCCTTCAGCTAAACAAGTCGACTTAAACAGTGATGGTCAGCATCCAATGTTGAGTGATGATTGCTGTGGTTAATAATTTTGGGGAATTATTTACCGCTACAGCTCACTCCCCCCCTAGTGGGTTTGTGAGGACCCTAAGACATGACCAGCCGGAAGTAAAAAAATCTCGATGGTTCCCTGATGGGTGAAAAAAAATCTTCCAAGCGGCTTGATGGAGAGCCTGCTGGTCTGTCTGCCTATGCTAATAGGGTGTCTGTACATAGCTTCCTCAGTGTTGTTCGTTGGATCCCGTGCTTCGTTTGTTTCCTGTCCAGTGCCCGTTGCACCTGGAAAAGAAAACAAGAATGCTGAGAACCTTGTCAAGAAAAATGTACCAAATAAGCGTTTTCTTTTACCAAAAAAATATGACATGCATCTACTATACAGTAAAATAATGTAAAGTTCAAAATTTCGGGAAAAAAAATATACATCTTATATAATTTTATGTACGGTTATAGGAAAAATATCATTTACTTGTGTTAAATGACGCAACATAAAAAAAAATTGATGTGTCACTCAGTTATGTGAGATAGGTGTGAAGGTATTCTGGGAATCTAACGTGACGTCCAGAACGCGTTTTTTTAGAGTGATCGACCGAAGGTTCAGTGGCTTTCGCCGTGCTAGGGAGTTCTTCGAAGACTGAAGTAGATTCAATTACTTGTGAATTATCGGGTACGTTAAGCTCCAGGCTAATAGGATTACCTTCCAAGTAAGCCGGTTTCAGACGGTCGATACTGACGGTGTCTTCGCGGCCTTTTTTGTCTAAAACGAAGAATTTATCAGTACGTTTAATCACTTTATATGGTCCGTCATATGGGGGTTCTAGAGGACGACGTACCGAGTCGCGACGAACAAATACGTGTGAAGAAGTTTTTAAACAAGGGTGAACAAAAACATCAATGGACTGTGGTCGGAGGGGAGCAGGTTTAACTGAACGCATAGCGTTTGTAAGCCTGCTGACGTATGAGGAGTGATCTACCACTGGTGGGAAGCTCGAGGGAGAAACAAACTCACCTGGCAGTCGTAGTGTTGTGCCATATACTAGCTCAGAGGTAGTACAACCAGCATCGGTTTTTAAGGCGTTTCGTATCCCTAGGAGAACTAACGGAAGGGATTCAGTCCAGTGGGTGTTATTTGCAGCTGATAAACCAGCTTTCAACTGTCTGTGTAGACGTTCTACCATACCATTCGCTTGAGGATGGTAGGCTGTCGTTCGAAAACGCATGCAACCAAGGATTTTAGTCAAAGCGAAGAATAAACCGCTTTCGAATTGCCGCCCACGATCAGTTGTTATGGAAGATGGGCATCCAAAGTTTGCGATCCATCTCTCTACAAAGACGCGTGCGACAGTTTCAGCAGATATATCCTTGATGGGTACTGCTTCAGGCCATCGTGTGAAGCGATCGATGCAGGTTAACATATAGGTGTATCCATGAGATTCTGGAAGGGGGCCAACTAAATCTATATGGACGTGTTCGAAACGGGCATCAGGGATAAGAAAAGTGCCAAGGGGGCTTTTAGTGTGTCGTATTACCTTGCACTTTTGGCAAGCTAAACACGTCTGTGCCCATTCCCTTACTTCCTTGTTAATACCAGGCCAGCAAAACCTACTAGTTACGAGTTTGACAGTAGTTCGAATACCTGGATGGGATAAGCCATGCAACGTATTGAAGACGTTACGGCGATAACTTTTAGGCACGATGGGGCGAGGAGTACTAGTGGAAATGTCACACAGAATAGTATCCTTTCCTATACCTAAGGGTTTCTTGGCTAGTTGTAGAGTTGTTTTCGACAACTCACGCTGAAGCTCAATATCTTCTTTTTGAAGACGAGCCAGTTTTACAAGGTCTATGCCATCGATTTGGGTGAAAGAACAAATACGTGACAAGGCATCTGCCACAGTGTTGTTCACTCCGGAAACATGGCGAATATCTGATGAAAACTGTGAAACATAATCTAGTTGTCGCGATTCCCTGGGTGAATACTTATCTGAAGTTGAGTTCAGAGAGTACGTCAGAGGTTTGTGGTCAGTGAAAATGGTGAATTCACGACCCTCAACTGAATGTCGAAAATGACGTATAGCACAGTACATAGCTAGAAGTTCCCTTCCGAATGTGCTGTACTTCGTTTCAGCTACTTGAAGGCGCCTCGAGAAAAAGGCGAGTGGTTGCCACTCGTTGTTAACTAGTTGTTGCAGAACTGCGCCGATTGCAGTGTCTGATGCATCAACCGAGATACTCAACGGTGCCGTTGGATCCTGATACATAAGAAGGGTGGCATCTGCAATAGCTTTCTTTACCTGAGTAAAAGCATGTCGAGCAGACGTGTCGAGTTCGATAGCCTTGTTGTTCCCTCGAAGGAGATCGGTTAATGGCTGAATTAGAGAAGCACAATTAGGAATAAAACGTCGGTAATAACTTACCAAGCCGTTAAAAGTGCGAAGGCATTTTACTGTCTTTGGCTCCGGAAAGTTCAGTATTGCTTCGACTTTGGTAGCCAGTGGGCGAATACCCTGGCAGTCAATAGTGTGACCCAGAAAATCGAGTGAGCCAACGCCTATCTGACACTTCTGTATATTGATGGTAACACCATGTTGGCGTAACCTTTCAAATGCCAAGTCCAAGTGTCTAAGGTGAGTTTCCTTATCTGGACTGGCAATGAGGCAGTCGTCTAAGTATGCGTATACAAAGTCGAGACCGCGAAATACTTCGTTGATGAAGCGTTGGAATGTTTGTGCCGCATTCCGGAGGCCGAATGGCATACGTAGGAATTCAAAAAGTCCGAAAGGCGTGATGATAGCCGTTTTCGGAATATCTTCCGTTGCCATCGGGATTTGGTTATATGCTTTAACCAAGTCGATTTTGGAGAATATAGATGCTCCAGATAACGTTGCCGTCAAGTCGTGTATGTGAGGCAATGGGTAGCAATCGGGGGTAGTTTTGGCGTTGACTCGCCGGTAATCACCAGTGGGTCGCCAATCGTTACTATCTTTTTTTGGAACCATATGCAATGGGGATGCCCATGGACTATTCGATGGCCGAATGATGCCAAGGGTGAGCATATGATCGAATTCGTTTCTGGCAATTCTCAGTTTGTCAGGGGCCAGTCGTCGTGCTTTAGATGTCACGGGCTGTCCTGAGGTTATGATGTGGTGCATAACATTGCTGGTTATACACGGGAGATCGTTAGATGGGCAATTCAGTTCCGGATATTTGTCAACAATCGGTTGGAAAGTTGGATCGGGGATTGCTTTCATCTTAACGATTGACAAGCTTGGGCCTACGTAAGTTATGCCTTTGATAGACAAACTAGTAGTGTTGTCAATTAATCGTTTACGGCGGACGTCTACGAGCAAATCATGATGATTAAGTAGGTCCGTGCCGATGATGGGCATTGTGACGTCAGCGATCAGAAAAATCCACCGAATAGGTTTGCGTAAACCTACGTTCAGATAGACGTATTTCCGACCATAGGTTGCAATTGGTTTTCCATTTGCAGCCTGTAGGTTGAGGTTAGGATCCTTCTGTCGATCTGCTGCTGTAGCAGGAAGGACGCTGACTTCGGCGCCTGTGTCGACTAGATATCTAGTCTGGCTAATTACATCATGGATGTAAAGTAAGCGGCTAGTGCCACCGGCGACGGTTGCCGCTAACGCGTGCCGGCGGGATAGTTTCCCACAGACTTGGAGGCTTTGCCGAAATCACAAGGTTTTCGACAACATTTCGCTTCCTTGCCATAGGTGTTGTGATACCAACACCAGTCAGGATTTTTGACAGAACGTGTGTTGGACTTAGATCGTCCACGTGCGTTTTGCCGTTGAGGGGATCTAGAACGACGGTTTGAGGAATTGCTAGGCTTGTTTGACCTAAGCATCTGCTGGACGGAGTTGATTAACTCTATCATTGCAGAATCCTTCTTCGAAGTCTGTTCGGTAACAGAGTATACTTCGGTGACTGGCCGTTTCGTTATCTCTAGAATTCTATCTGCAGAGACAGCTAAATCATCTATGAGAACACCCTGAAGTGTCACAAGTACAGTCTGAACTGACTGTGGCAGTTTGGATAAAAATAGTTCTCTAAACAGTCCTTCATCGAACTGACTTTGGCCAATGATCTCTTTCATTCTTGCCAGCATGCTCACGGCTGACTGATCTCCTAACTCGATGTTACGAAATAACTCATCCAGACGTTGTCGATCTGTGAGAACGTTTCTCTTGAGGATGGATGCTTTTAGCAACTCGTACGAGTTACTTACCGACATCTGCAGAGTTACGCACTTGCTGAATTCCCGCGGTAGGGCGTGAATAACTGCAAGGAACTGTGAACGTTGATCAGTTATGCCATGTTCACAAAAATCGGACTCAGCAATCTGAAACCACGTTTCAGCATTATCTGGCCAAAATGGTACTAGCTGAATTGTTTTGGCGGTTGAGCGAATCTGAATAACCTTGGGGCTAGGATCACTCATGACGAAAAGTATGCCGATAACAATATAGTACAAGAATAAACACAAAAAGGAACGAACTCACCGGGTTTATCTGCGTGTGAATTGAAGATGTAGTTCGTGGTTGGGCTCACCAGTTTAGGGGATGTAGGTATCGAACGTTCGCGAGTTGTACGGATTATACTAACGCAAGATCTTATACCAACAACCACTATAGTGTTCGTTCTTCGAGTACCAAATGGTAAAGCAAAAGACCAGATTTTGTCGTCCAAATACGATATATATTTTGGGACCAAATCGCGGGTAGGAATGAATGCTTAGCTAGCTAGTAATCGTGCACGCACGTGACACGACGAAGCACCAAATGGCGGGGATGCTTGACCGTAAGCCTTCAGCTAAACAAGTCGACTTAAACAGTGATGGTCAGCATCCAATGTTGAGTGATGATTGCTGTGGTTAATAATTTTGGGGAATTATTTACCGCTACATTATCATTACCTTGGCCATCCATGTTTGAATAATCTAGAATTTTTGTGAAATTTCCCTAATTTTAGTTGATATTCTATTCACTATTATATCTTTATTACTATTATTGAAATTTAAGCATCTTTAATGAACTGTAATTGCATTGATCATACTTTACAAATCGATATTATTTAAAAAACGCTAATATTGTTATTAACTAATTTAAAATATTCTGTGTATATAAACATATGTAATTGTAGAGCCTAGAAGAGGAATTTATCGAAAAGAATATTCTTTGCTCAACTATTTTGTGTTTTATAGATGTCTGAATGAATATTTTTGCTATATTAAACATAAATTATTGGACAGTGAACTTGTACCTTGAATCTTTGTGTTTAAATCTGTACTTCTTGTGAATAATAATAATATACTTTCGCTTCTGCATTCTTATTCTTCCTCGTGTGCATCGCTGTGTTGTGCTAGTTGCTACTCGCCGTACTCCCACCGTTTTTATATAAATTTATATCGGAGATTCCACAACGTCAGCATCAGTACGACCCTAATGCTGATCAACTCTAGTCACCGATACCATTTTTTTCATTCAGACATAGTTTATATAGGTCGTCAACGGAGACCGCTTTCGAGGTTCAAGCGCCGACAGATTTGAAAGTTTGCAGTGATAATGAACTCTGGAAGCTCTTCGACAACGTATATTAGGCCCCTTCCCGATGCCGGACCATTATCTGTAGATGATGTTGGCTATGAGTTGTAAATCATTCCGTTAAGCTACCTCTGGGGGATTTCCACAACCTAACGTACTCGCGAAAAACAGGGATATTTTGAATGAATTCTTTGGGCCAAATTATAGCTCGTCTACCCGTGTGAATTCTTTCCTGAGCTACCGGTAGCATCCAGGTGTTGAAGTCTCAGGCTATTTCGACCAACTATGAAAACTCGCATCCCTAGCTTTCTCTTCATTGTCTAAGACTACAAGGGGCGTATCTGTCTGCTATGGCTTTTATGGAGTTTTCGAGAGCGCCGCTTAGAATTTCGTATGTTACGCACAGCAGTGCAATATGTATTTGAATATATAGAGTTAGTTCAAAGATACGAAAGTGGGAATCATCTGCATTCAGCCTGAAAAGTTTCTCTTTAGAGCCTGAAGATTAAAGATCAGTTGTTAATTAGCTTTGGCAACGCCATGGTGACGCATCGGGACCTGGAAAATCCACGACATCGTCCAAAGCAAGCCAAAGACTGAATACCTCATATGAAAAGTACTGTTATCGTGAGAATCTTAATCGGAAAGCTTAACGATGTAGCTACGACAGGTGAAGAACATCAAGTAAGCCCAATTTTAATGTGTTATGTTTTACTCAGTGCTCCCTTATTATGCTTAAAAGCCAGAAAGAGGAGTGAGTGTGCCGGCTTTGGTTGGAACAGGAGTCATCCTTGTCTATTTGTGAGAGGTTCTAACAGCAAGTAGGAGCAGGCACTAAACTATTCTCTAGGAAACAAGAATTGATCGCGACGTATCGAACTGCTACTGAGGTAACTGAAAAGGTTAGTTTATCAGTCATCACACGACATCCCGCTTGCACGCACCATTTTGTTGTCTGTTATGTGTTAAGTAATATTCGTCAAATATTTAGCGGAACAGAATGCTGCAGATGACCCAGAGAGCCTTCTTATTGAGCTATATATGCACGATCTTCCGGTTAGGCGATTTAATTGGCGCAGTCAATCCGCAAATAGCTGTGAATTTCCACAGACAGCAATAGTGAAATAGAATCAAACCCATGTCCGTACGAAAGGAATCGAGCTAGCATCTGGACTCCGCTGAAAGAACTCAGATATGTGCCAAATGAAGCCCAAGCCTTTGACCCAACTATTGCTGAGCAACATGAGTGAGGGTCTGGGGGTGGAATGCCATTTAAGATGTCTGCTCGACGATCACCTATTTTTTATGAAACACAATTGGATGCTACAATTGATACAATTCTACGAAAATGGGTTATAAAGCCTTCAAATTCACCGTAGGAAAAAAGGCAGCTCTCTTCGTCTGTGTTGACCATCGGGATTTAAGTGCCAAAGCACAATGATTTTCCTTCCCGTTACGTGGCATGCATGCTACGTTGGTCTCATTGGCTGGATCCTAGTGTTTCTTCATACCAGATTCAGCCCAGGGCTATTGACTGGAAGAGCTTCGTACTAAAGACAGAACGAAAATTGGAATCTAGCCGTTCCTTTTCATTGCTTAACAGAGAAGGGAGGCTAATGTGCTTGTACTAGCAATTTCCGGGAGCATCTGACTGGCTTAAAATGTATTAAACGTCCCCTCGAGTATTAGTACTTCGGAATACGTTTCATGGAGCTGACGGTAGTGTTCAGACTATATGTATTGTTCTTGTGAGGGTGACGTTTGGAGTACAAGAAAGAGTTAGCCAGGACACTGAACACACTCCTTAATGCTGCTTACAAAGCTTCTATTCAAACAGCCAGTCTCAACCCACAGAATATTTACGAATACCAAGTGTGTGAGAATGATAAGCTTTCCAGTATAAAAGTGAAGGACATGTCACTTTATATTTGTTTCAAGGGAGCACATTCCTTATTAGGCGAAACCAGATAATAAATCGCGTCTCACAACACTGATTCAGTGTGCAACACATCGTGACAGAAGTGGACGTGGCGGCCCACATAAGACAGAAGTTGTGCTTCACTTAAGTTTTGGTAACCGCAGTTACCTCGTGTTGTTGAGGAGACCTGTGCACGCGTCAAACTGCCGCCCCATAGACCATGAGTATCGACGGATCCAACGTTAACTACTGGACCACACCAACATGTCAGAAGTGACTTTGCGGGATCGTTGCCAGCGACAAAGAGTGGTGAGTGATAAATTCTGGTCAGGGCTGGCTGTTTCAACGTGTGACAAGATGCGACACCACTCCTGCACCAGGGTGTGGTTGCTGTGTCCAGAGTGTTCTCCAGCAAATGGGCGGCACGTTATGTAGCCTCACACTCTGACGAGAGAGCGGCCCGTGAATGTCAATTGGTGGTTCAGGTTATCCAAACTGCTTGGTATGGCATACAAACCGAACTACTGAAGCAACACTTCGTGCTTCTGTCGGTCACAAATTTACCAATTGCTGGAATAAAGCTGTGCCACAATTCTTACTCGCATACTGGGTATCTACGCATTCATCGACATTTTTTTCTAGGTCTAACACGTGAAATTTGGACATTGGTCGTACACCACGATATTATGAACTACGCAGACGGAAGCTTCGGGGAAACAGCTGCAGGCCGAATTTGTTGGGGTAGTTTCGGATTCGTGATGTAAGTTATTGGTGCCCATTGGTACCCCAAATTCAATTATATAAAGACACATTTTGGTATTTTTAGAATATAAACTTCGGTTATCACCGTACAGAAGAACCCACAGATTGGTTTCTTGAGCTAAGACCAAAGTGCCATGCTTTCTGCCATTCACCTGAGTTTTACAGTCTGCCTGATGTTCTCAGAAATGCCTCTGCATTTAGATCAACCGTCAATCTTCTAATTCACCGTAAATCTATCAAAATAATTTTGGGCATTGTCACCCCACAATATAGCAGATTGTACTCACAAACTAATGTCAGAATGGACAGAGACCATGTAAGTTCACAATGAATCAAATTTATATAATGTAAATAATACTTATCCATGCCTGTACAACCGGTGTGTCCTACATAGATAGGAATAAATATATATTATTATTATATTCATTTGATAAAATATAAGATGGTGTATTATTATTTACCCGTGACACTTCGGTGACAGTTCAGTGCGTATAGTCCTGTAAGAGTGCTGAGAAAACTTTCTGATATTGTCTATATGGTAATAGTTTTCCCACATCTCCTGTATTAATGTTGTCATTCCTACTGCAGGAGTTTGGTGTAGATTCGATGGCGAAGGATTCAGTGATCAACCTGTCCCGCTGAAAAAGTAGAGGGCGAAGACTTGGCAAAGGAATGTTTATTTGGAAATTGGTGTTTCTGTAAAGCCAAATTATGTATGCCTTATCTTCACATCTCCCATGTATCTCCATAGCGCTGTAGCTTTTACCTTTTCTGCTATTTGATATTTTTATGCCGATGGACGTCCTGACCTCTCAGTCATTGCAACGTATAATAGTATTATTCCCCCCTTGTGTTCTGAGTGGTATATAGGACTTCACCAGTACATTTCCAATGGAGTCAGTCCTTTGCGATCATTTTGAATTTGATGTACTTATGAAACCATGTTGCCATGCCCTGTAGATGTTCATGGTTTATTTTCGTTTTCTGCAAGTGTACATTCCAACTAATCCCTCTGGAAAAGAATATTTGACTTTCTTTCCCTTCATGTAATCGTCTAGTTTATCAGCCTTTGCTCACTACTGATCTCAACAAGTCATCATTAAATTTTACTTGAATGTCCCCCTAGCGTACATTTAGTCTGTTACAGCCAACGAACGGATAACTTTCAATGAACTTGCAGGTTTTGACCGAAGACCTCAATCAAAACCAAATCGTTTGAAACAGTTGTATTAGAAACCAAAACGTTGACGACACTGCAACACTGTTCTATTTAACAAAATACATCAAGTAATTATAATATACACCATCAATTTTGAGGTTTCCCAGCGACCAAAGACAAACAGCATAATAGCAGAACAAGATATCTGGCAGTTAGCAAATACGTGGATTCAAACAAAAATATATAACAGTCCAAGCTGAAACACAAAAGTGCCTAATTTACATAAAATGGAAAATAGTGTATGAAGTGCGACACAGTTAATTTCCGTTGCTTTGGGCCTACTTGTTGTACTGATTCTGTCTGTTAGGGTTCCTTATCGCCAACTCTTTCCACTTGCTTTACTGCATATCTACACCGATTGCAGCGTCTCAGTTCGTTGCTATGCTGCTTCAATAGCAAATTGTATTTTTCATGCTTTTGAAGTGAAATTTTCCATCAAAATTTTTTTCTGGTGTCCGTTTATTCGGTGACATAATGTACCTGGACTGCGTCACATTTGCTAAGCTTGTATCAGTAAGTGTCGTTTGATACTCGTATCTACTCAGTGTGACGTATACTTTAACATTTTCACGTTATCATGCTAGTGTGTTTGGTATATGTAATGTGACGCTGTTGTCTTTACTGGTGTCGTAGTTGTTGCCACTCATCGCATAATTTGAGCATTATTTCCGTTTCAGTACACTCAGTACAGTCTGCTTATCATTTTAAGACACATAGAATTAGTACTGTAAACACAGTACTGTAAACACACTAACTAACCTTGACCTTGGCGGCCTGTTTGAATTTTTGGGCCTGCTATCATAAAATCTACATATTGCATCCAACTTACCATTTACTCCATTTATTTATCACCCAAATATGAATTCCAAAAGGATTATTTACTCTCGCAACTTTATCATTCATTTACGACCCAATGACTTTCATATTCCCAAGAAATCAAGGAGGAAGCATCGTAGTGGCTGGCAAAGAGCTCTTAAACGTACACCAATACACTTAACCACGGTCTCTGTCATAATGAACACCAACTGCCGCTCTCTGCCTAACAAAATAATGTACCTACAATCCTTGATGTCCACTGACACTTATCACAATACTGCGATAATCACATTACAAGAAACATGGTTACACGAACTGTACGATGACAATCTCATCTCTCTAAAGGACTTCATCCTATTTAGACAAGACCGAATATGCTGTAATAAGAAAAGTGGGGGTGGAGTTGCAACTTTCATTAACTCAAAATGGTCTATTTCTAATAATGTTTGCTTCTCATTCTCAAATGACTTCATAGACTGCATCACCGTCAAATGTCGTCCCAAACATCTCCCCAAATATAAACACATCTTTATCACAAACATGTACATTTCTCCAAGTTGCTCACTATCTAATCTTTCAAATTTTGCTGATGAATTCACCATGTTTGCCTCTTCCAACTTCGACAACTCGCTATCTGTTATTACTGGGGACTTCAACTCGTCAGATTGCTCCTTCCTTGAAGCACTTGGTCACTCTAACATTGTCAAATTTCCCACTCGACTAGACAAAACACTGGAATTAGTTTTTACAAATGACGAAGGAATCTATGAAGCACGTAAACGTGCACCGATCCTCAACTCTGATCACTCTATTGTTCGTGTTCTACCAAAAATTTACAGCAAAACACATATTAAAGTCTTCTCGCATCTGTCTATGAAAGCACAACAAAGATGCTACTCATCCGAAAACTTACTCAATCTAAGGTGCATGTTAAAAAACACTAACTGGGATTTATTCCATGAAAGTTCATTAGATGACACAATCGTCAATATAACGGATTATCTCAAGTTTTGCCTTGATATATGCTGTCCCAAACAAACTCTATTCAAACGTCTCGACCGCTTCTCATCTCCTTATCTCAAACAACTTCGCAGGAAAAAAGAAACTTTATACAAATCCAAAGACAAGTTAGGACTCAAAAAGATTAATGCTCAGATCAAATCTGAAATCAAAAATCTTAATGCTATCTATAATGATACACTTTTATCATGTAAATCTCCAATCAGTATGTGGAAACTTTTCAATGAAATTACTGGTAATAGTAAGCGTTGTAATACTTTTCCCTCTTATGATGTTAATGCTCTTAATCAGTCTTTTATACGCTGTCCTTCTACTTTAACTACTTCTAATGTTACCTATCATGTAGCTGAAAACTTTCATGACTTTAATACTCTCGATGTTCTAAAATGTCTTAAAACACTCAAGCCCTCACGTAGCCTAGGTCCTGATGGTGTACCTGCCTATGTTCTAAAACAATTTGCAGATGTGTTGTGTTCTCCACTAACCAACATCCTAAATGCCTCTTTCTCCAAAAATATTGTACCTGATGCATGGAAAGACATCAAAATTGTCCCTGTCCCTAAACCTGGAAACGGCAAGAACGTAAAGTTCAGACCCATTGCCATCACTTCCCCGTTCCTAAAGCTTATGGAAAAACTAATACTTCTTAAACTCGAACCCTCCCTTAAAAACTTCGAAGACCCAAAACAATTTGCCTATAGACAGGGTAGGAGTACATTAGACGCTGCAGCTGTCTTACACAACAACATCGCCTCATCATTAGATAAAGGTGCCAAATACGTCCGCTGCACGTTTCTTGACTTCACTTCTGCTTTCGACTCTGTTCCTAGATGTCTCCTGCTAAATAAGCTCTCTTTGACAAAAACTGAGTCCTGGGTCACTAACTGGTTGCATTCCTACTTCTCTAACAGAATGCAGTACACCGTATACAAAGGTAAATCATCCTCTGCCGTACTCACTGAAGCCGGAGTCCCCCAAGGCGCAGTACTCTCCCCACTTCTCTTTTCTTTCTTTCTACATGACTTACCATCTTCAAATGACATTAATTTTGTCAAATACGCTGACGATCTGTCTGTATCTTTGCCTATCAAATGTCAAAGCGACTGCTCTAAACTTAATGGCTTTCTGTCAGAAATCAGCCAGTGGTCCAAGGAAAATGGTCTTACCCTAAACCCCTCCAAATGCCAAACAGTCAATTTCACCTTTAGGCATAAATCCGACCTAAACAAACTGTTTGGCTCTCACGAGGTATGCAACATAGACGGCACTGAAATAGAAACTAAATCGGAAATTAAATACCTAGGTGTCACTCTATCTGCTGATCTCTCCTGGTCGTCTCATATCTTAGCAATTTCTAAGAAAATATTCCGTCTTACCTTCTACATTAAGAAGTTAAAACATTCTGGTATTACCCAACCCTTACTCCTACAATTCGTTAATTCTCGCATCCTGCCTATTATTCTCTATTGTTCCCCCTTAGTTTTTCCAGGGCTACTGAAGAAAGACTATAACATATTACGCAGGATGTTAAATGTTGTCAGCAGAGTAAGCAACGTGCCACTTAACCAGCTTGTTAATATTTTGGTTGACAGGCACATGGACTCATGTGAAAAATGGGCCAAATCCATTTTATCTAACTCACACCACCCTCTTCACTCACAACTCTCCCCTTGCATCTCATCAGGTAAAACAAGAAGCCAATATAGAAAACTATATGCTCGCACCAGCAAGTACAAAAACTCAACCATACCCTACTTAGCTCGTGTTCTGTGTGATAAAGAAAGCATTAGGCGTGACACCTATAATTCATTAAATAGTCATTAGTACAACTGGATCTCCTCTTTCCAACCCACTTCATCAATAGGTACAACATTTTCTTTCTTTCTGTTCCTTTTCTCTCTCTTCTTTTTCCGTTATATGCTGCTTTGTCTCTTTCTCTCGCTTACGCCAGTTAATAAGACAGCTCCCACTTTTCCAACACCTTCAAACACTGTTTCAGCTTTACCTTTGCTACTGACATGCCAATGTATTGTTGTAATAATGAACTGTGGTTTCCTCAATCTATGTAGAATTCTATTTATTGATAATGTACTAACTGGATGCAATACTGTAGTAAAAATGCTGAGAATTCCATTCTGTATCACAAGTACTGTTTTGGAATAAAGCAAATTATTATTATTATTTGTATTATTTTGTTGAACTTGTGTTCTATACAACCTTTATTTTGGAGGAAGACTTAACTGCCATAAGATTTTGACTTTTATAAACATTATTTACGATTAAAGGTGACAGGATATTATTTCAGTCGGAATAAGCGCTAGTTACTTGAAGGGTGCGGAGGGCTTTACTTCGCAGATCATTCGCATAAATACTATTCCGCATTAAGCTGCACTGTTACTTTATGTGAATTAAAAGATTACGAATGCCCTGTATCTCTCTTTAGATTAAAGTGTTAATATCGCACACGGATAACTTCAAAAGATTCTCCATATTTAAGCACTGTAAGGACGAATAGAAGTTTCTACATATCCGTATTATATGGGTGAAGTTGTGTAGGCTTCTGTGCAAATACATTTGGCACGCAGACTTCATAGGTATTCAATAGTATATATTTGACTAAATCCCTAAATCCCATAGACGTGGCGGTCAAGTTAAAAGTATTACACATAATTCCAAGAATTGTTTTCAGTTACACTGCAAATGGTTCACCATTTACTGAATTTAAACGGTCACAATGTCCAGTTTTCACTTCCTTGGTAAATATTGACTGGAGATTTTGCGAAACCAATGTGTCAGTGTATAGATTTCATGAATCATACACAATGCATTCTGCTCACTTATAGCCGGAAATGATTTATCGGGGGATTTACATTTCCAAGAGGAGTATAATACACAATTCATTTCAAAAATATTTCTTATCTTAGTTCAATTTCATTAAACAAGTATTAGGCGGCCTGCTTGAACATAGGGCTACCAAAAATTCCACCTTACAACATTTTGCAAAATTGCTTTGGTTTGCTCTTTTAATTTTGTTTTAATTTATCAATAATGTGTCCTAATCGTATTATGTAAAATCCCGCATTTTTAAAACCATTACAACCTACTGCGTTGTGTCATTCACAAAAATTGAGAAAAAAGCATCACTGTGGATGGCAGCGTGCACTGAAACGTACACAAATTAATCAAATGACTGTTCCTGAACTCGTTAGCACTAATTGTAGATCCCTGTCCAACAAAATGGATTATCTTCAATTCCTAATGTATTCTAATGTTCATCGAAATGCTGGCGTTTTAGCAATACAAGAGACTTCGCTGCACCAGCATTATGATGGTAATCTAGTTTCAATAAATGGATATAAAGTTTTCACCGAGATAAAAAAGGTTCTAAGAAAAAATAGGAGGGGGGGTGCCACTTTTATAAACACAAGTTAGTCCACATCAAATCACGTTTGCTTCAATTATTCTAATGACAATATATAGATTGCATAGCCGTCAGGTGTCGCCCAAAACACTTAAGTAAATATTCTTATATATACACAACAAATATTTACACAACACCCAATTGTAGCCTTTCTAATATAGTTATGTATGCAGATAAATTTACTGAATTCGCTGCTCCTGCATTCGGAAACTCGTTGTCTATAGTCTGTGGTGATTTTAATTAGTGTGATCACAGCTTTCTTACTTCACTTGGTCATGAGAATCTAGTCAAGTTTAATACACGTCTGGACAAATCACTAGACCGGGTTTTCATAAATGAACGTGATATATATGAAACCCGAAGGAGAGCTCCTTTGCTAAACTCTGACCACTGCATTATTCGTATTTTACCGAAAGTGTACGGCAAGTTACAAAAAAAATTGTTTAGTCATTTAACAAGGAAGATACATGAATGTTCATATTCCCATGACAACATTCTAGCACTAAGAAGCATGTTGTATGATACCAACTGGGAACTATTTACTGACGATAAGTTGGGTGCTACTGTCTCTAATATAACCGATTATCAGAAGTTTTGTTTGGAAATTTGCTGTCTATATGAAACACTGTTTTCGAGATTTGACAGAATCTCTTCTTTGCAACTGAAAAAACTTAGAAGACTAAAAGAGAAGTTGTATAAGAATTGTGATAATACTGGTGTCCGTAAAATAAACACCCTTATAAAAATTGAAATAGAAAGGTTGAACAGACTATATAATGAAAAATTTTTATCACGTGAAAATCCTTCAAACATTTGGAAACTTTTCAATAAACTTACAAGTAAAAAACAAATGTCTGTTGATGCTTATTCTGATGTTAATGCTTTAAACAAATCATTTATCATGAAACAAATTAATATGGTTGTACCTGATGTACCTGGTCAAGATAATGATCATTTTCCGGGTTTTAAAGAAGAGGATGTACTATTATGTTTGAAATCTTTAAATCCAACACACAGCCTTGGTCCAGATGGTGTACCAAGCATTCTTCTTCAAAAGTGTGCAGACATCTTGTGTCATTCTCTTACCCAAATCTTTAATGCGTCATTTAACGGGTAAACGGTACCCGCTGACTGGAAAGAAATCAAGGTTGTACCTGTACAGAAATCATCTTCTGTAGCAGGTATAAAGTTTAGACCAGTCGCTATAACATCTCCTTTTTTGAAAACTATTGAGAAACTTCTTTTGAGCATTCTTAAACCTTCTTTAAAAGCTTTTAGTGTGGAAGTGTGGAAGAAGTACATTAGATGCAGCCATTGTACTACACCACAATATTGTTTCCTGCCTTGATAAAGGTGCTAAGTTCGTTCGAACAGCTTTTTTAGACTATACTGCAGCTTTTGACTCTGTTCCCAGGACACTTTTATTAGGAAAGATGATTTCAGCACAAACAGAGTCCTGGGCAACTTGATGGCTGTCTTCTTGTTTTAAGGATAGGAAACAGCATACTGTTTTGGCTGGAAAGCGCACCACTTCTCAGCTATCTTTTCTTTTCTTTTCTCTTTCTTTTTGCATGACCTTCCGAACTCACCCAAAGTTAACTTCATTAAGTATGCTGATGATCTGACCGTTTCTGTCCCTGTGGTTTCCACATCGGATCGTTCCCATATGAATGGCTTCTTAGCTGAAGTTAAGGATCGGTCTGGCTCAAATGGTCTTAAACTATATCCAACTAAATGTAATACTGTTGATTTCGGCTTGAGAAGAAAAAAGACATGCATGGATTGATCCAACCTCATGATTGTTGTAATATTGATGGTACCATGATAGAGAGTAAGTCAAGTGTTTCTTATCTTGGCATTATTTTCTCTTCAAACCTTTGCTGGTCGTCTCATATTCTTATAGTTTCAAAGAAAGTTTTCCGTCTGACTTATTACACAAAGAAGTTGAGGCACTCAGGTATAACCCAAACTCTTCTCATACAATTTATTAATTCATGTGTTTTGCCCATCATTCTTTATTGTTCTCCACTGTTCTTCCCTGGGCTACTCAAGAAAGACCATATAATACTACGAAGAACACTGAAGGCTGTAAGTAGGGTCAGTGCTATCCCTTCGACTCAACTAACTGACACTGTTGTCAATAGGCATATGAATCCTTGTAAACACAGCTAAGGTTATCTTGTCTGATAGAGAACATCCTATTTATTCACAATTGTTTCCTTGTATCTCTTCGGTTTAGACCAGGAGAAATTTCATAAACATTTATGCTCGTATTACAAAATATAAAAATTCGACCGTAACATACTTGGCACGAGTATTGCGTGAAGAGACAAATATCAGAAAAGAACTTTTACAACTTTTAAATCATCAACTAAACTATAAAATGTAATGATGCATATTAATGCATGTGTTATATTGTTATACTATTTATTTATTATTCACTATCACCCAGCGATGGTGTGATTTTGTTGGGGTTTTATTTTTTCCTAGTAACTATCAATATTTTAACATTTTATACATTCATATAAATATAAACAGAGCCAAACCATTGCAATATGTAAAAGAAACGCTGAAAATTCCATGCTATAAATTGTTATTGTTGTGGAAAAAGTGATTATTATTAATCAAATTGTCTGTATTGGATTTTAGGGACTTACCAGGCAAATTAAAGCATGGTGATGATATTGTCCTCCTTTCCTGCAGGCCATGGTTACTCAACGGGGAAAATATAAAAGGATTAGCTTTGTTTAATCATTGATATCTTCGTTCTGTCTCCCATGTTAAGTTATGTAATATGGTGAGTAAAACAGAGATTTGGTGGTGCTAAGAGAAAAGGGTAAATCGGTCTCTTAAATGGGGAATGCAGATCTTTTGAGATGGCTAGGACATGCACCACGCAACCCAGGCCATTATCTTCCTCAATGGGAGACCAAAACCCGATATAAGTTTACAAAATACTTGATAGTTATTCAAAACAGCTATTAAAGATGTGACTGGAAATGTTTGATAGTGGCACGCTGCATTTACTGTTTTTGATCTCCAATATCTATTTAGCGCTTATGTTTTATCCGTGCTGCTGTTTTCTGCTCGTTACGTTTCTGTTCTTTAAGTGTGAACTCCGTGGGGTACGGTAACTGAGACTGCTGAACGTTTATGGTAAGTTGTGTGAAAGTGGCATTCAGACCCACAGACTCAATTAGAAACAAGCTTTGTTGGCCAAAGGATCCTGTGGAGCCAGTTAAACTAAACAATTTAGTTCAAGTCAAATATAAAGGTCAAAGTAGTAGAACGGGGTCAGTCAGACTAGCGGAGAACAGAAACCTAGCAAAATCTAGATTAGCTGATCACAACAAGATAAGATATCTGGAGAATAGTTCAACTTTAGCACTACATGCAATTGCGCAGAACCATACAATATGACTAAGTAAGATGACAGTTTTAAAATCTAAAGTTACTGGGTGGAGAATGGGATTAGTAGGCAAACACTTTTTATAGAAGTGATTCAGCACCTGTCCCAGAGATCTGGAAAATTCTAATACCCCTATGACAAAGAGGAAGAATAAAGAAAACTATAAAGCAAAGAGTTTGAAGTTGTGAGATTATAATTTACATGATTATGAACAGTGAATTGTGTTCGAAGCGTCATCCAGCAAATAGTACTCTTTTACTGTGTGATATATCTAATAAACAAACTAATATGGGAAACATAATATTTGATGGTACACTACAGAGTTACATATACTTACAATCAGATTGCAGTAGAAACCCCTGAGGAATTGTGTTACTGTGTCAGTTAGATGATAAAACCCAAAAGCACACCACCATCACCATCTGTAGCTGCGTTGTATTCTGTACTATATCAATATACCCTTCGATTCGGTTTGCTCCTATATTTTTGTTTTAGTCAATCACAAATGTTTTCAGATTGCATTATCTGTAACTGCATATTTTTAAAATCTTCATAACCTATCTCATGGAGTTATTCTCAATAACCGAGGCAAACGCATCTCTATGTTTGCCAGCATGTATTAAAACGTACAAAAATTAATCACCAGACTGTAACGAAAGTAGTTGCGGCTAACTGTGGGTCTTTGCCTAACAAATTGTGTAAGGGACTTAACAGCGAGCTCGCAACGGAACAAATGTTAGAACCAGAATCCATGTCAATGGAATGATAGTGTGACCACATATTATAAAATATGCAGATAACAAGTAATAGAAATTAATGGTAACTTGGTGATAAAGTTAAAGTTTGCTGCTACAAATTATGAATATAATCTACTGCTGGAGTCGTGTCTACTAGTAGAAGCCGTGCACTGGTTGCAAAGTAGTCTTCTGATGAGTGGTTTCTGAAGATTCAAAGGATATAGTGTAGTCAGTAGTGAAGCAAGTAGACAGTATGGACCGGTGAGAAGACGAAGAGTCAAGAAGCACACTGCATTTTACACTGTACTCTGAAGTCATGTATATTTTACAATGAATCGTTTTGCATAAAAGTTATGTGCAATGTTCCCACTTCTAAAGTCTAAAATAACTGCACAAGCGGACTATCTCCAGTCTCTAATATCCTCAAATGTGCACCGAAATTAGACTTGGCTCCAACATCAATATGATGATAATCTTATCTCATCAAATGGATATAAAATTTTCCCTCAGGACACAATTCAGTCTAAAGAAAAGGCATGGTGGAGGGGTAGCCACCTTTATTACAAAGTGTTCTATATCTAGCCATGTATATTTTCATTTTTCCATTGGCAAGGTATACTGCGTCGCTGTTGGCTGTTGTTCGAAGCATTTAAGTAAATATTCCTATATATACATAGCGAATGTCTATATGACTCCAGATTGCAGCTTCCTCTAACATACTTACCTTTGTGGCGGCCTAAAAACATATCAAATTATATGTTCACCGAAAAACAAGGAATCCAATGAAAATCGTGGTTGTTAGGTGGGATTGAAAAGAACTCAACCTTGGACCACGCGCGAGGAACGAATCGGTCGCTCTCTCCGGCGGCTCGCTCAGCACATCTGCCGACCAACTCTGTCTCGCACTGATTGACACATCCACACCAAGAGCTTAACTCCTATCTGCTTTTCTCTACGCGGAGACCTCCGACGGTTGACAGCTCTAAGTTGTAGTGGAGGATTTGTATAATCAAGAAAAGGACAATTACATTCCTATAATTTCGTACGTCTATAATTTGTGAATTTTGTGACTATTATAGTTTTTCATCAAATAACCTCAGTTCTTTTTGTGTATATTAACTTAAGTGAATTGAATATCTTATATATACGCATTTGTTAGTACCTGTTCTGTCCTTTTAATAGTGTGTATAGACTTAATTAGCTGCTAGGTCCACTACACCTTCACGGACGAATTGGCTAAATTTGCTGCTGCTGTCTATGGAAACCCTCTGTTCATAATCTGTGGCAACTTTAATTCTTACTGTCACAGCATTTTGATATCACCTGGTTGTGTAAACTTTTTCAAAATCAGTGCTTGTCTAGACGAAAACCTAGACTTGGTTTCCAGAAACGGTTGCGAAGGAGGGCTTCACGGTTGAATTGTGACAACTGCATTATTATAATTTTGCCGAAAGTCCATGGCAAGTTACACAGAAGAGTCCTTGTTCACCTGAAAAAGAAAACCTAAGAACGATCCTATTCACACGACAATATTCAGGCACTAAGATGTATGTTGGATGACACTGGCTTGGACCTGTCCGTTGGCGAAATGTCAGATGCTACCGTCTCTAAAATCATCCAGATATTCGCTGTCTTACTGAGGCAGTGTTCCAGAGATTTTATCGGATCTCTTCACCATAACTAAAGAAGCTTATAAGAGGAAAAGAATTTGTATAAATCACATAATATAACAGGTGTTTGAGAATGAACTCTCTGATAAAGTCTGAAATACGACGGCTAAATGTTATGTATAATGAAAAATTGTTATCACGTAATAATGTTCCTAATATCTGACCACTTTTTAATCAACTCACAATCAAAGCACAAATTCCGGTTGACACTTAGAGCAGCGCGATTCCAATCGGACGTTGCAATCTCTCCCCATAACGTGGATATATTCATACCGATTTCTGGAATATTGTAGTGGATATTAAACGACTTCTTAGCTATAACTTATATTGGTTGCTACCCCATCTGCCAATTATCCGAATGCATCACCGCCAGTTACCAAGTTCGAATTTACTTTTTTGCACGGCTCATCTCCCTTTTCACAACTAAGAAACAACCTGGCTTAAAGGAAACTATAGAGTTCATTATTTTGTGGTCTATAAATCAGGATCAGTTCGAAGGATAACTGGCTTCTACATAGTCTGTATTTTACTTCTTAATACTTTTGTTTATTTATTGTTTATTTACAAACAATAAAATTCCATAGCGTGCTTATTGTAGCTCTTCCTCTGTATGTCCACTCGATTTACTATTTGTGCATATACCTCTTTTCGTTTTCGCTCAGCTTCTACTTGAAACCACACGGATCATTGTGCAACGATGGCACAATGTAATAAACGAGTACTTTCTATACGTAAGAATAACTTGGGCAAATTGGCTAGGAAGATACGTACATCACTACACGTTCCACGTAGCCCTGTTTGTCTCGAAAGTCATTGTAACCGACTTGCTATCAGACATATACGCAACTGCTAAATAAAATAAGTTGAACCTTATTTCTCTAGGAAGTTATGCGAAGGAATTCGCTGGGAATATAAATACCATTGAGCCGTTACTACTTCTTCGTAACCCATCTCACAATACCAATCTGGATGGCCTGCTGAAGTCTGAGCGTATGTTAGACTTTATAGCGAATGGAGTTACTAGACGAATCATGTCTTCCTGCGACGTTCTGGCATACAATCTGCCTGATCGGATGTCGCTGAGCAAAATCAAAGTGACATTTCTCCAAGCGTGCGGTATGCCATCAGCAGATTGCAGCCTAATCAGGGTCAGGAAAAAATCAAGAAACTAGACTTGTCCTCTGCTGTTTAAATTCAGTAGTCTTTTTGATGCTAGAAAATTCCAGTCGTCTAACAGGCGTATTAGTTAATCTGCAACTTATAGTAAGGTTAAACTTGCTCATGACCTGAAGCCATGTCAGAGACGTAGCTGTACTAGTGTATCAAGTGTTGCGAAAACATAGTTAGCCCCAGAACTTCCTACAGAGGATTCTATCCCCTTAGATTTAAGTAAACCAACTGTCGCAGACGCGTGTGAAAATAAATACTCTTAAATAATAGCGCTTCTCCTATTAGACCCAACAACGAAGCAACTATGGTCATGGGCTTAGATGCATCTTTAGAGTTATGCTCTTTAGACACATCATCACCATGAGCTGCTAACACCACTAACAATTTTACGCAAAAGGCTAGGCTCGAGCAAGTAGCATTAAACATAACGTCCTCCAGTAGCACTCACATTATTTTGCATACAGAACGAAGTAACGTAACCCCGCCATCCAGAATGCCTGTACTCAAACCCGTAAGTGATAGATTTCTCAGCAGCAAACCAAATGACCCTAGCTTGAGCAACTCCA
Source organism: Trichobilharzia szidati (assembly GCA_944472155.2). Taxonomy (NCBI): domain Eukaryota; kingdom Metazoa; phylum Platyhelminthes; class Trematoda; order Strigeidida; family Schistosomatidae; genus Trichobilharzia; species Trichobilharzia szidati. The sequence continues at coordinate 99,601,041 of OX235271.1, read as the reverse complement.
ATCCTACCATTAACCCAGGGAAGCTGAATAAGTCTTCATACTGCCATAAATATGACGTCAATGAAAAGAGAGGTAACCCGTTAATTCATCCTACACCGAACAAATCTTCATCCATTAGACACAACAGACGCTATCTCTCTGGGCACCCTAAAATAAGTCGAAACCCTACCGCAGACATACACCCCCTATCTATGGCTAATATTGTCGAAAGTGTCATCCATGGACCTCTACAACAAGGAACACGTGGGTTAGGCTTGTTTCCTAAAGGTGGCCTTCTGGCTCGCCACATCCCCGAAAACCCAAGATCATCAATGGACTAATATTTACAAAAATAACTAAAGCACACAAAATATTAGTCATAACTCCAATGCAACTTTACTACTATCCACAAGAAATAACAACCCCCTTCATCCAATCGTAATTTTCTCAGCCAACATGAAATCTTAGCCTCAATAGTGACACAAATAATGTCAAACCGCTTGTCTCCAGAAGGGAGGGTGATGCATTGCAGTCACGGTATTATGAACACTTCACGCCCGCTAAGGCAACCAAAGATAGCACCTCTCTCTGTGCTGATACTGGTGTAGTGCACTTTTCTAGCACTGCCAGTAAGTATTAGATGGTTGAAGGCAATCGGCAGGAAGCCTTGGACCTAGGTTTCGTGCTAGTTGGCACTCATCAGCAAGGCGTATCTGCAACTTTGAAGGAACTGATGTCCCTTCTGAGGTTCGAACCCGCGTCACCCAGTGCTGCAGTCAGAGACGTTACCACTGAGCTATTCAGGCTCGCGACTGACCTCCTGTAGGACTGTATTGGATATTTTTGATTGCACACTGCCAGTAAGTTGCCATCATCTGAGTTGGCGCTCAATAAACAATCTACTCCAGACGCCACAAACCTTGAGGACAACGTTCTTAAAGACGTATGCGATTTCACTGTCGTTCTCAACTCTGTCTCATTCTGTCTGATCAGTGCCCACTCCTTACTCAACAAAATGTTTGACTTCATGATATTATCCTTAATTTGCAATCCGTCCCTCATAATGATTACTGAAAAATTGTGCACTCCTCAGACTTCCGATAAGAATATTTCTATTGATAACTGCTACCTGCTCAAAGGTGACGGAAACAATGGACGATCCGATGCTACCATTTGAAGACGCTGGCAAACATCCTGTACAAGGAGTATTTTGATCTGAAATAAAGAAGCAACTGGTTTTCAAACAGTTTTCAATGTATTACTCAACTTACGTGTACAGTCTGCCGTGCTGACACAAATGGCGCCAGTAGTGATGGCACAGATCTAAATTATGAAAAAACGCCTTTGATCCTAAAATCTACAAGACTGCTCGACTTCTTGTCAAGGTACTACCCAATGGGCCCTGCACAAATTCGTCAGACATCTTACAGGTCAGCATATTCAACAGGTTCTAAACTTGCAAGCCACTTTTCTGTGAAATATCACTTACATGCTTCACGAAAATTCTTTTACCTAATTACCATTATACTCTATTTTATCTTAACTCCCTAGGCCTTCGATGTAGCTGGAATTTACTCTTTTCATTCATATTCTTCACTCGCATATAGTCTGGTTACTTTGATGGAGACAAAACATAACAGCAGCACCCACGTCTGAGAATAGCAATATTTTCATCGAAAAAATCACAGTTTCAATGGTAATGAAAATGTGGTTAGCATTAGGCATTGCAAATGTGTAGTATCGCTACAAGTACTCTATAGCTCCCCCTTGTATTTATCTTGTAAATGTACTTTCAATGATGTATCATCCATAATTGGATTTTATGCCATTTTGCAGCTGCTCAGGACGTTCTCCTCTTCCTGAAATAGCGTTCAGTCACGTGCGTACACCGCACATATCCAAATATATGCTGTTTATCGGTTGGCCATTACTATCAGCAGGAAACAGAACAAAGTTTGGGCTGTCGCTCAACTTTGATGGTGACCTTAGTGAAATGTTTACAATTTAACATTTATAAGAACCCATTTTGATTGCTTGTACTATAATTCAAAAATGGCATGCATTTCATGGAAACTTACCCGTTTGTATGAAATATATATTATTATTATCCTGATATAAATACCTTAAATAGATTTTTTATAATACGACAAGCTGATACAACTTAACTAGATGTTCCTAGCCACACAGAATGATCATTTCCCTGGTTTTAATGAAAAGGGTATATTGCCATGTCTTAAATCCTTAAATGCATCATGCAGTCTAGGTCCCAATGGTTTGCAAAGCCTTTTTTCCCAGGCACTTATAATCCATCAACCAAAGACCTGGTTGTTTTTTTAATGCGAAGACAATACTTCTGTATTTCCTTGATGTGTTGCACCCACAGACAATCTAGCAGATTCTTCTTACTGTGCAGAGAAATGATTAAAAACAAGTGAAAAGGATGTTTTATACTACTGTGACTAACATTTATCAAGTGTATGTATAATCTCCAACGAACATGTAAAGCATATTTTGCTACCGCCTGCAAATTGTGACTGAATTATATGGTTCTATTTCTATAAAAATCTCATGATGCCTGTAAACTGCCGTCCCTCATGCGCTGTACTATGAGAATAAATTTATTTATTTCGCTTCAAAAATGTGTTGACATTTTGTGTCATCCGAAGTTAAAGAAGTCTAAGTGGCATGTTAAACATGATCTGGATTTTAGGAATCCATGTTGGTTCGGACTTATGATGTTGCAGCTAAGCATATGCCTGATTAGGTTGTCTTTAACTAGTCTCTCCATAATTCTAGATGCTATAGGTGTGATATTGATCGGCCTGTAGTTGCTGACTTCTGTTTTCGAGCCAGATTTGTGCTTAAGCATAATAAACGTTGTTTTCCATATATCAGGGTAAGTTTGGGTTTCTAGGGACGTTGTGAATATTTTAAGCAGTAGTAAGGGAATGTCAGGGCCCCCATATTTATAAAAATAGGATGATATACCGTCAGTACCGAAACCTTTCGAGCTTTTGAGGGTTCTTATAGTTTGTTTAATGTTAGTATAGTTAAATTCAACAGTACTAATTAGGTTTGGTGTGTGTGGAGATGGAGTTTGTGCCACATTAGTAGCAGGGTGTATATTGGGTAACTGGACTGTGGGCTTAAGGTAGTTACCTGCAAAAGTTGAGTTAAATAATTCACACATGTCTGCAGAATTAGTGCATAGCCTACCTTTGTCTATGAGGGGGGAAATGCTGTGATTTTTGCGGTTCATTCGCTTCTTTAAGATTTCCATAAGTGCATACACTCTAGCAGGACTGGCTACTGCTATGCGTTCTTCGTTTCTCATACGGAAATCTCGAGCTTGTGAGATGGAACTAATGGTGTTAAGTATTAAGCCTAGTGATGACATACCCCCATTTTGTCTCCCTCTCAGGAAGAGAAAAGATGGAGTAACATGCACTTATTAAATACATCTGAAGCTGGTAAAAACATAGGCCAAACCAAATTGTGTCCACTAATGTCTCCAACTAAAAGTAAAACTTATTATTTAACGAACTTGATGCTACAACTTGCCTTTATTTACCAAAAGGATAAAACAGCAGTTGTACGAACGCAGATGAACAGGTTATGGAAACTTCCTACAATACAGGGTCATCGTGCTACACACAGTCATCTTATGCCGAATTACACCCGAACCTGTATGACTAGCTAAAATACTTCAAGCACTAACGCAACTGCCAAATATTCAGATTAGGGAGATCCTGGACTTATCGCTGGTTTCAGAAGATTAAGCTTATAACACAGAACACTATGTACTGTAACCAACGCGGAACAAAAGAAAACGGGTGAGCGACGCGATCGCTTGTTCAAGCGATAACAAAACAGATTTACAATGGCTATTCAGCGCCAAAGTCTGTAAATAAACGTCAATATAATGTACAACAATACTTAAGATCATATTTCTCCTATCTTCAGCCAACTAGTACACGATTAAGCAATGATACAGCACTTGTCTTCCACCAATGGAGACCAGCTCGAACAACAAACTATTCAGTGTTCACCAACACAGGCAGTAAATCCCAATTCTATCAAATCCTTGTAAGTGCTAGGTCTATCTTGAACAATCTGCTGGTACTCAGAGCAATCACTCTCGTGTATAACACCCACTATGATTATTGCTCCCGAGTCTTGTCGTCACTCTAATATTCAGAGAAAGAGATGGTCATCCATAATTATACACACTTTCAGTGTAACAGGAGCAGTGGAAAAAGAGAATTCTAGGTTTTATGAACTTCCCTAACATACCGCATCACAACTGAAAAATAGGAACCTCAACGACATATACGACACCGTGTGTCGACATACACTTTAAAATTCCTGTAGCACCACCTGGACACGTTTAAAGGTCATCTGTCACCTTTAGTCTCTACGGAATTGAAATTAATAATGGATTGGATGAGGGGGCTACTCTATCACACGCACCTAAGATGCTAATTGAAGACTTCAAATTACCCGAAAACAACCGGAACTTACTAACTGGTCCAGATAAATTTCATAAGCTTTTAGGGACACTGGGCACTTTTTGCTGAAAACAAACTACCGCTAACCTTACAAGAAGTGACAACATACTAGACTCAATATCCTGCCATTATACAAATTGACTCTCAACCGTAGTATATTATAAGTCTTCCGGGAGGGAACACCAAACCATGGTGTGTGGGACGTCACCTCCGTCAAATGGCAGTGCGACTGGTACCTCTACTTTTCAACAAATTACCTACGGGAACTGCGGTAAGGCACACTGGGCTTTTATGAGATCAATGCTAGGATGACCTCAACGGAGACAATATTTCATGACTTATGACCTCGCAGAAGCTCTAAGTATCCTCTTTCAGAACTAAAACACACACGCACTAGATGATGCAGTCCCACTGGGAACACGCTTATAAATTCGACGGATTTTGCGAGGCTCACGAAACCGCTTATAAGATACTTCAGATATCATGACATTGGCACTCTGGGGTCAATCCTCAACGCTCTTGGCTCTATTTCAAAGGTATTATATTCGTATATAAAGAATGAGGAAAGCATTGCCCCTGCCAGCCTCACTAGATTATGTGCTCGCAGATAAATTCCACACAATACGCGGTACGTTCAACATCCGCGTTACATTTTAGCTTGATTCGCTAAATATTTCTATTTTCGCTGTGAGACTCGCACAAGTGCTTCTCCAGTTCCATAATTGTAATCAATAACTCTTTCACTAATTAGTTATAGTTAGTCATACAAAAAAGCCACGAACTCAGTCACCTGTCAACGTGATGACTAATAGTACATATATGCTCGCAACAACGAGCAGCACAACTCCCACGAAGTATGGAAATGAGGTGCACAGCTTCCCAATACGCCGCAAGCGTCGAGCTGCCGGTTCACTACCATCTACTGTGGCTGAAACTGAGGGCGAAAACTTGCTGACAACCAGCAGTGACACCGCCTCTATAAACTCAACACCTGGTCCTGACGTAAACCTCTTCACTTCACCTTATATACGTGTCACAAAACTTCAGATACCAAGTCCAGCTCCAACACTTACTTCAGAAATAGAACGACTAAAGCTGTCTGTAGAAGAACTGAAGACTGAGATGTGGGACATAAGGTGCAGTAAAGTTATGAATGCAGGATTTTCAGAAAATTTGGCCAACTTATCTGAACTGTCAACACAGATTAGTGATATAAAATCACAGGTCTGTGAACTTGAACCTCTGAACATCTTGACTAGGACCACAAACCCTGGCGAACTTGACACAGAATCAGTAACTAAGGTAGGCACCTTGATAAAATTCATCACAACAGAGGTTATCAAAAGACTTCATACTAAACTGAGTGTGATTGCCTATAATATACCAGATAATGAGGGGCTGAAAAAGGTTCAAAGCACCTTACTTAGGGCGGCGAAAATGCCTAACTCCCAAACAAAATGTGACAGACTGAAGAAGAGTCAGCACGATCACTGCTGTCCTATACGCCTTCAGTTCGAAACGCGGAGAGAGACTAAAAAATTCACCAACACACAAAGTATCCTATTACAGGACGCAAGCTACAAACAGATAAAAGTTGTAGCAGATAAGACGGTGATTGAAGGGTGTGCTTACAATCACCTTAATAAACCAAATGGCAAGACACCGCAAGCCACTAAAACAGATAAACACACTGCCAACACGGTAGAACTCATAGCCTCCCCCCTCTCAAATCTCACAAAATAGCTCCACAGAAAACGAAACCAAACGAAAGACTTGTGAGCCATAGTCTTACTCCTAAATTAACCTCTCTTCCCTCTACTGTGGATCTAGATGTGTCTATGGACAGCTATAAGATGGTAATCAATCCCTCTTGTAAGCTGACAACATCCTCTCCTAGCCAAAACGTCACATTGCAAATGGAAATCGGTAACAAAACATGCTGAAATACGCCACTTGTTGCGAAGAATCCCCAACATATTCAGACTCCTAAGAATAACTCACGCTTCAATGTAAATAATATTCAAAACTATGCTAGCAACCAAACTAAAAACAAAAATAAGGAGATAGAGTCCAAGGACAACAACGGCACAACCTACTCGCATACTATGCCAAGTCACACTGGTAGCCGGTGTAGTGACGCTATCACGCAAAGTAGTACAAGTGACGACACTCAGAGCTCAGCCACCAGGTACTCAGGGTCTACAAAGCGTGACACACAAACTAACTTAGGCAGATTATACGGAACAAGTCTTCTGGGAAACAAACCACAGTGCAGCTATGCATATAATGACACCCATGTAAGGTCTCTTGGAATGTCCCCGCACAATAGGCAGATTAACAAGTCATGGGCATCACAAGGTACCAATGATTTTTTATCCAACACTGAATATACTTGGCTGGAAACAAACTGTCACTACCCATACAAGAGGTAATAACGTACTAGACTTAATCCTCCGTCACGATATAAGTCCCCTCTCAATCTTAGTGGGTTCTGAGTTTTAGGTAGTGACCACAAAACAGTGATGTGTGCACTGCCACTTCCACTGAGCAGCAATGCAGCTCACACCTCCACTTCACAACAAGTAATATATAGGAACTATAGTAAGGCAAACTGGGCCTTAGTAGAATCAATGCTAAGATCCTTTGAATGGGGTGAATACTTCACTACTGACGACCTCTTGAGAGCTCTGAACATCTTCTATCATGACTCAAACACATGCTTAGATGCTGTCATCCCACTCCAAACATTAAAGGTTTCCCTACATAGAAAGTAATTCATAAAACCAAAGGGTCGTACGAAACTGAAGAGACTCTCAAATACTTACTTCAAACACCACGACTTTGGAACACTAGGTTTATTAATTAACAACCTTGGCTCCATCTCACAAGCTCGAGATTTCCGTATGATAAACGAAAAACGAATCGCAGTAGCCAGTCCTGCTAGAGTGTATGCACTCACGGAAATCTCAAAGAAGCGAATGAACCGCAAAAATCACAGCATTTCCCTCAACAAAACTTTTGCAAGTAACTACCTTAAGCACTCAGCCCAGTTACCGATACACACCCTACTACTAATATGGCACAAACTCCATCTTCAATCACATCAAAGCAAATTAGTACCGTGGAATTCACTTATGCCAACATTAAACAAACTATAAGAACCCTCAAAAGCTCGAAAAGTTTCGGTACTGACGGTATATCATCCTATTTTTATAAATATGGTGGCCCTGACATTCCCTTACTACTGCTTAAAATATTCACAACGTCCCTAGAAACCCAAACTTACCCTGATATATGGAAAACAACGTTTATTATGCTTAAGCACAAATCTGGCTCGAAAACAGAAGTCAGCAACTACAGGCCGATCAATATCACATACGACGCTTTGGTTTTATGAAGTACTTTCTATGTAGGGAAACCTTTAATGTTTGGAGTGGGATGACAGCATCTAAGCATGTGTTTGAGTCATGATAGAAGATGTTCAGAGCTCTCAAGAGGTCGTCAGTAGTGAAGTATTCACCCCATTCAAAGGATCTTAGCATTGATTCTACTAAGGCCCAGCTTGCCTTACTATAGTTCCTATATATTACTTGTTGTGAAGTGGAGGTGTGAGCTGCATTGCTGCTCAGTGGAAGTGGCAGTGCACACATCACTGTTTTGTGGTCACTACCTAAAACTCAGAACCCACTAAGATTGAGAGGGGACTTATATCGTGACGGAGGATTAAGTCTAGTACGTTATTACCTCTTGTATGGGTAGTGACAGTTTGTTTCCAGCCAAGTATATTCAGTGTTGGATAAAAAATCATTGGTACCTTGTGATGCCCATGACTTGTTAATCTGCCTATTGTGCGGGGACATTCCAAGAGACCTTACATGGGTGTCATTATATGCATAGCTGCACTGTGGTTTGTTTCCCAGAAGACTTGTTCCGTATAATCTGCCTAAGTTAGTTTGTGTGTCACGCTTTGTAGACCCTGAGTACCTGGTGGCTGAGCTCTGAGTGTCGTCACTTGTACTACTTTGCGTGATAGCGTCACTACACCGGCTACCAGTGTGACTTGGCATAGTATGCGAGTAGGTTGTGCCGTTGTTGTCCTTGGACTCTATCTCCTTATTTTTGTTTTTAGTTTGGTTGCTAGCATAGTTTTGAATATTATTTACATTGAAGCGTGAGTTATTCTTAGGAGTCTGAATATGTTGGGGATTCTTCGCAACAAGTGGCGTATTTCAGCATGTTTTGTTACCGATTTCCATTTGCAATGTGACGTTTTGGCTAGGAGAGGATGTTGTCAGCTTACAAGAGGGATTGATTACCATCTTATAGCTGTCCATAGACACATCTAGACCCACAGTAGAGGGAAGAGAGGTTAATTTAGGAGTAAGACTATGGCTCACAAGTCTTTCGTTTGGTTTCGTTTTCTGTGGAGCTATTTTGTGAGATTTGAGAGGGGGGAGGCTATGAGTTCTACCGTGTTGGCAGTGTGTTTATCTGTTTTAGTGGCTTGCGGTGTCTTGCCATTTGGTTTATTAAGGTGATTGTAAGCACACCCTTCAATCACCGTCTTATCTGCTACAACTTTTATCTGTTTGTAGCTTGCGTCCTGTAATAGGATACTTTGTGTGTTGGTGAATTTTTTAGTCTCTCTCCGCGTTTCGAACTGAAGGCGTATAGGACAGCAGTGATCGTGCTGACTCTTCTTCAGTCTGTCACATTTTGTTTGGGAGTTAGGCATTTTCGCCGCCCTAAGTAAGGTGCTTTGAACCTTTTTCAGCCCCTCATTATCTGGTATATTATAGGCAATCACACTCAGTTTAGTATCAAGTCTTTTGATAACCTCTGTTGTGATGAATTTTATCAAGGTGCCTACCTTAGTTACTGATTCTGTGTCAAGTTCGCCAGGGTTTGTGGTCCTAGTCAAGATGTTCAGAGGTTCAAGTTCACAGACCTGTGATTTTATATCACTAATCTGTGTTGACAGTTCAGATAAGTTGGCCAAATTTTCTGAAAATCCTGCATTCATAACTTTACTGCACCTTATGTCCCACATCTCAGTCTTCAGTTCTTCTACAGACAGCTTTAGTCGTTCTATTTCTGAAGTAAGTGTTGGAGCTGGACTTGGTATCTGAAGTTTTGTGACACGTATATAAGGTGAAGTGAAGAGGTTTACGTCAGGACCAGGTGTTGAGTTTATAGAGGCGGTGTCACTGCTGGTTGTCAGCAAGTTTTCGCCCTCAGTTTCAGCCACAGTAGATGGTAGTGAACCGGCAGCTCGACGCTTGCGGCGTATTGGGAAGCTGTGCACCTCATTTCCATACTTCGTGGGAGTTGTGCTGCTCGTTGTTGCGAGCATATATGTACTATTAGTCATCACGTTGACAGGTGACTGAGTTCGTGGCTTTTTTGTATGACTAACTATAACTAATTAGTGAAAGAGTTATTGATTACAATTATGGAACTGGAGAAGCACTTGTGCGAGTCTCACAGCGAAAATAGAAATATTTAGCGAATCAAGCTAAAATGTAACGCGGATGTTGAACGTACCGCGTATTGTGTGGAATTTATCTGCGAGCACATAATCTAGTGAGGCTGGCAGGGGCAATGCTTTCCTCATTCTTTATATACGAATATAATACCTTTGAAATAGAGCCAAGAGCGTTGAGGATTGACCCCAGAGTGCCAATGTCATGATATCTGAAGTATCTTATAAGCGGTTTCGTGAGCCTCGCAAAATCCGTCGAATTTATAAGCGTGTTCCCAGTGGGACTGCATCATCTAGTGCGTGTGTGTTTTAGTTCTGAAAGAGGATACTTAGAGCTTCTGCGAGGTCATAAGTCATGAAATATTGTCTCCGTTGAGGTCATCCTAGCATTGATCTCATAAAAGCCCAGTGTGCCTTACCGCAGTTCCCGTAGGTAATTTGTTGAAAAGTAGAGGTACCAGTCGCACTGCCATTTGACGGAGGTGACGTCCCACACACCATGGTTTGGTGTTCCCTCCCGGAAGACTTATAATATACTACGGTTGAGAGTCAATTTGTATAATGGCAGGATATTGAGTCTAGTATGTTGTCACTTCTTGTAAGGTTAGCGGTAGTTTGTTTTCAGCAAAAAGTGCCCAGTGTCCCTAAAAGCTTATGAAATTTATCTGGACCAGTTAGTAAGTTCCGGTTGTTTTCGGGTAATTTGAAGTCTTCAATTAGCATCTTAGGTGCGTGTGATAGAGTAGCCCCCTCATCCAATCCATTATTAATTTCAATTCCGTAGAGACTAAAGGTGACAGATGACCTTTAAACGTGTCCAGGTGGTGCTACAGGAATTTTAAAGTGTATGTCGACACACGGTGTCGTATATGTCGTTGAGGTTCCTATTTTTCAGTTGTGATGCGGTATGTTAGGGAAGTTCATAAAACCTAGAATTCTCTTTTTCCACTGCTCCTGTTACACTGAAAGTGTGTATAATTATGGATGACCATCTCTTTCTCTGAATATTAGAGTGACGACAAGACTCGGGAGCAATAATCATAGTGGGTGTTATACACGAGAGTGATTGCTCTGAGTACCAGCAGATTGTTCAAGATAGACCTAGCACTTACAAGGATTTGATAGAATTGGGATTTACTGCCTGTGTTGGTGAACACTGAATAGTTTGTTGTTCGAGCTGGTCTCCATTGGTGGAAGACAAGTGCTGTATCATTGCTTAATCGTGTACTAGTTGGCTGAAGATAGGAGAAATATGATCTTAAGTATTGTTGTACATTATATTGACGTTTATTTACAGACTTTGGCGCTGAATAGCCATTGTAAATCTGTTTTGTTATCGCTTGAACAAGCGATCGCGTCGCTCACCCGTTTTCTTTTGTTCCGCGTTGGTTACAGTACATAGTGTTCTGTGTTATAAGCTTAATCTTCTGAAACCAGCGATAAGTCCAGGATCTCCCTAATCTGAATATTTGGCAGTTGCGTTAGTGCTTGAAGTATTTTAGCTAGTCATACAGGTTCGGGTGTAATTCGGCATAAGATGACTGTGTGTAGCACGATGACCCTGTATTGTAGGAAGTTTCCATAACCTGTTCATCTGCGTTCGTACAACTGCTGTTTTATCCTTTTGGTAAATAAAGGCAAGTTGTAGCATCAAGTTCGTTAAATAATAAGTTTTACTTTTAGTTGGAGACATTAGTGGACACAATTTGGTTTGGCCTATGTTTTTACCAGCTTCAGATGTATTTAATAAGTGCATGTTACTCCATCTTTTCTCTTCCTGAGAGGGAGACAAAATGGGGGTATGTCATCACTAGGCTTAATACTTAACACCATTAGTTCCATCTCACAAGCTCGAGATTTCCGTATGAGAAACGAAGAACGCATAGCAGTAGCCAGTCCTGCTAGAGTGTATGCACTTATGGAAATCTTAAAGAAGCGAATGAACCGCAAAAATCACAGCATTTCCCCCCTCATAGACAAAGGTAGGCTATGCACTAATTCTGCAGACATGTGTGAATTATTTAACTCAACTTTTGCAGGTAACTACCTTAAGCCCACAGTCCAGTTACCCAATATACACCCTGCTACTGATGTGGCACAAACTCCATCTCCACACACACCAAACCTAATTAGTACTGTTGAATTTAACTATACTAACATTAAACAAACTATAAGAACCCTCAAAAGCTCGAAAGGTTTCGGTACTGACGGTATATCATCCTATTTTTATAAATATGGGGGCCCTGACATTCCCTTACTACTGCTTAAAATATTCACAACGTCCCTAGAAACCCAAACTTACCCTGATATATGGAAAACAACGTTTATTATGCTTAAGCACAAATCTGGCTCGAAAACAGAAGTCAGCAACTACAGGCCGATCAATATCACACCTATAGCATCCAGAATTATGGAGAGACTAGTTAAAGACAACCTAATCAGGCGTATGCTTAGCTGCAACATCATAAGTCCGAACCAACATGGATTCCTAAAATCCAGATCATGTTTAACATGCCACTTAGACTTCTTTAACTTTGTGACCTGCAGTCGTGACAGACGACAACTAGTACTTGTCATCTACTTTGACATCTCAAATGCATTTGACGGTGTCGTCCATTTACTACTAATACATAAGCTGAAATCCTTGGGAATACGTGACCCACTATTATTATGGCTTAAATCATTCCCTAACAATAGGTCCCAAATAGTTAAACTCGGATCTATAACTTCGAAACCTAGCTCAATCACTTCTGGTGTAGTACAAGGTAGTGTCATTGGACCCCTTCTATTTACTCTATATATTAACGACATATGCGCTTGCTTCTCTCATGGGATACCATTCATCTTTGCAGATGACCTCAAAGTGGCTTATGCATTCCAATCTGATGACCTAGGGTACTTCCAGAATATTGTACAAAAAGAACTAGATAGAGTGACTGCTTGGTCGTCTTTAAGGAACCTCCAATTTAACCTCAAAAAATGTGGCTGGATCTGCTTCGGTGCACCCTCAATCGACATGAAGTTAACGCTTCAATCGGCTAACCTAACCAAGCTCCAAAGTGTCGTTGACCTAGGTCTGAGGTACTCGAGTAACCTAACATTTTCTGAGCAAGTGGCATCACAGACTCAAAAGTTGAGGATGCTCTTAGGATGCATACTAAGGAACTTTCACGACAATGAAGCAAAGCTCATTCTGTACAAAACCTGTGTGAGGCCACTACTGGAATACTGTCCACTTATTATTAGCAGCACTCACACACGTGAAAAGCTAAGAATAGAAAGTATCCAACGATATTTTACCTCGAAACTACTAGGCTACGAATGTAAGAAAGACTACATTTCACGGTGCATGATTCTACAACTTGACCCACTCTGGACAAGACGACTAATTATAAACCTAGTATTCTTCTATAAGGTCCTACACAAAATATCATTCTCAGACAGTAAGGACATACGATTCGCACAAGAAGGCTCTTACGATCTGCGTAACCAAAATTGCACAGTGACAATAAAAGCCGTTAAGTCAACACTCCGCGAAAACTTCTTCACAGTCATGTATTCTAAAATATGGAACAATCTGCCCCTAGAAGTCAGGAACTGCAAGACAGTTTTAAGTTTAAAACGCTCTCTGTACACACTATTTCACTCTACTAATTATATAAATAAACTATTTACTCCTAGAACAAATCAACTATTAGTCTACTGCAGTACCTAAACGCGCTTAAATACCCTTACTTCTCTAAAGACTATAAATAAACCAGTAGCATAAATGCATAAAAGGACTTAGTAGAAATAAATGTGTATGTTTACTAAATTACAATGTACAACAAATATAAACATATATGTTCGACTCCACATACTTTTTCTTTTCCCTCTGCTACATTTCTGTTGTATTTACTTTGTAGTACAAGTTGCATTAATCTACATTCCGACTGAAGCTGAGAAGCAATTGAAGTCACTTACTCATATATTATCCCTCAAGGTTTGGCTAGTAATGGCTCAGCATCCTTGATGAAATCCACTGTCACCATAACAAGACGCTGTACAGCATCTTATACAAGCACTGTCAACGATCTAAAATGGCTTTTATATAGCTTTCTACGTGTTTACCAACTTACTCGTACGGAACAACCATGCAGTGACAAATGGCGGGCTATGGGTGACTTGAATGCAGTAAAACAAATCTGCTTGACAATGACCAATATTAATCTGCATTCAGTTGAATTCACATCTGGTATTACTTGCAATAAAAATGATGTCAAAATCATAAAATAAGTCACTCATTTTAAATTAATACCCAATTTGAACATAAAACAAGATACGATACCGCACACAACAAAGTTATATGGAGGAACTGACTTCAAGCTTTATTCTTCCCAAATATTTGTAATTTATCCGACACATACTTGGTTTTTTTGTTAATGCGAAGACAATATTTCTATATTTCTTTATGTGCTCCATTGAACGACTAACTATCAGAATGTGCTCACTAACTGATGTCAGAGAGGACAGCAACCATGTAATTTCACTGTAAATCAAATTCATGTAATTTAAATAATGTAAATAATACTTATCCATGCCTGTACAACTGGCGTGTCCTACAGAGATAGGAAATATATATATTAATCAACAGAAAGACCAGGTATGTGGCAGGTGGATCAAAAATACCTGGGAAAAAACAGGGCTCGAAGTCGATTCTCCTATATAACTTTGCTGTGAACCGTATTGTGTCTTATTCTTGAGTTATTACTTTTGTCGTTTTCCCCTTCCAGTGTGCATTGTTGTGGTGTGGATTTCGTGAATTTAGTGTTCTTTTGGATGTTACTAGTGTATTTTGGTCTGATCCTTAAACGACTTCTTCTTAACTTTAAATGAGGATTATTTTGGAATTTCGGGAGCGTTTTTCTCGTTTCAAGGCTATCTGTAGACATGTATATATCCATAGCGTTGAGTAGTGGGGGTATATTAGGCTCATCCTCACCATGTAGCAACCTTTTGGCTGGTGTCGTGTTCTGTAGAAATAAATTGGTGTGATCCAGGAAGGGGTGATGTCTTGAGTGCTGCCTTATTAGGTGATTGGTCATTGTCTCTCCATGTTGTCTCCATTTCATCATTTAGCTAATTTCACTGACTGTTTTGTCGAATTTGACCTTCGTTGACATGCATTTGGTATACTCTGATAGAACACTTTGCTTTTTGAAGATTTTCCACTCTGTAGCTGTGTCTTAGACTGAAGGCATATTGGGCAGTAGTGTTTTTCCCTAGTCTTTTTGATCATATGACATTTTATCTGCTCGTTCACATTCAGTTTATTGCCTTTCACTCGGTCGCTTCTATGGTGGCGTAATTTATGAGGCTGTCTACCCTATTCACTGATCCCATGTAGACCTTGCTAAGGCTCATCCTTCAGAAAGGGATGCTCCGTGGTGTAAGTCCACAGACCTGGGATTGAATGTCATTCATTTGTACTGATAGTCCAGATATACTGGCAATACTGTTTGAAAATTCCGTATCCATTATTTGGTAGACTTCGGTCTTCGGCTTTTCTACGAACGATTTTGTCGTTTTTCTGAAGACAACATCTACATTGGGCTTGGTGACTGGAGTGTGATGACACAGACATGAGATGTAGTAAAGGGATCGATTTGCATATCGTGTGCTGTATTCTCCAGAGCGCTGTCGCGGTTAAATGTGAGCACAGATATTTTTTCAGTTCCAAGCACGCTATATGCCACTGAAAAGGCAGCTTGTCACTAACGGTGGATTGGTGAGCTAAATGTCCCACTATCGTTGAGTGGAAGTGGAGTGTTTCTCGATCCACATTTGGTGGCCTTGACTGACAAAGGTTAAAGAAAATGTGTCACGAAATAATCCACATTTTTCGATGGAGTCCTTAATTAGCATATTTCCTAATTTAAGATCACAATATAAAGGGAATACAATAAATACCTCATGTTTCAGGATGTTGGTGAAGAGTTTGTTTATATCACTGTCAGAATATTCTTTTCTCATAAAATTTAACCATATATTTTCAGTTTTTGAAAACAGTCCAGATCCTGGTAATGGCAGACTAGTTGTGCGAATTAAAATACTTTTTAACTTCTTAAGGGTGAAAAGGATACTCGGCTCCATCGTTTTTGATTGGAGCTATGGAGTGTAGACTGGTGTTTGAGACTGAAGATAGTCAGTAGTATTCAGCTGTTCCTGTAATTACTGCCCTTCACTCTTTATGTTACCATAATATACCAGAATTATTGACATTTACGTATTATTTCAGCTTAATAGTGGCATCGAGTATTGAAGAGTAAGCAGAATGTTTCTCGGGAATACAGAAGTACATTGCATGCATCAGTATGAGACTCCTAAACTTCGGCCACTGCTGCAGTAGACTCTTTTTTCTTAGTGTCTTATGCCAGTGGAATACACAACTATTTTTTCACAAAACAGACCTATGTCTTTAAAAGATCTCTTGGTAAAGTATACTTTTTTCTGTAGCGGATGCATCTCGAAGGGAACTATATGCAGTAGCTACGTGGTCACTCACTTATAAGTTGTGATTCAGCTTCAAAGAATTCTCTTGGGTCTACTGCCATACCTTTCCAGTGGTTAGGACTCTCGCCGACCATGCACATGGTCCGGGGTTCGATCCCCTGCCAGCGCACACCCGATATCTATGGTCGGCCTGCAAAATTGGGCTACTGATATCACATGCTGAAAATTCCATACTTGTACCAAAAATACGGTGTAGAATCAATAAATAAAATAAAATAAATAAACCCTCAAATATGTTGATTTGAAGATCAGATGGCTGGAAAGAATCACCAACAAGAAACTATGGGAACGAACAAAACAAGAACCAATCGCCCAACAAATATGCAGGAGAAAGTGGAGATGGATTGGACACTCACTGAGGAGGCCGCTGGGTGACATCGCGCGTCAGGCCAACGCTCGAGTGGAACCCGAAAGGGAAGCGGCGAATGGGATGTCCAAGGGTGACATGGAGGAGATCGTATGAAGAGGAGTTGAAGCAGTATGTATTAACATGGATGCAAGTGAAAAGTACAGCAGAAGACAGAAGCAAGTGGAGACGTGCAGTTGAAGCCCTATGTTCCACTAGGAACCCAAGGAAACAATAATAACAATGTGTTGATTTAACTATCCTCCAAACTTCCGTCAACTTAGGTGCTCGGTGATTAGATTTCACTTCACACAATATAGCTGTAACGAAATCCAGTCACTGGAGTACTTCACACTGCGAAATAGCGATCTTCAGAAAACTGACCATAATAAGCCTTTTGCAGATTTTCGCAAAGTGGATGCTTTTATCCATACTTTTAAATGTAGTTGTGACTAGGCATAGACATAAGTGATTTTAAAAAGGTTTGTGATTAACTACCGAATACAACAAGTAAAATTCAGGTAGACCTGTTTATAACTTCTCAGTTAAAATCCTTTCTGAATCATTGAGCACCAGTCACATTTTCGAAAAGTCTTGTCCTGATACAAAAGAGCTTTTGAATTATCGGAAGCCTTCTTGCACGTTTATAGTGGAAAAATAATTAATCCCATATTCTTAATTTCACCAACTGAAAGTGGAATCAGTCATGTGTGGAAATGACAAACAAATCTACATTCAAACTTTGTAAAACCTCTTCACAAAACCTGGAAGATCCGGAATGAGAAAATAAGCAGCTGCAATTCTTCTTAGAATTACAAAGCTTTCAGTTCATAGACTAGCAAATAAAACGGAAACTTGGTTCCTTTTTCGAAGTTATTTATTTAATTTGGTCTTGTGTTTTGTCGGAAATCACGCGACATTCCTCTTGTTGTCTTTTTTTTAATGGAAATATCTAGCGAAGTTTTCTCTACTCTCAGTTACCTTGTGTTTGTATATGCACGAAAAGGCGTATCAAGATAACAAACCAGAGGCATAATTTTAATTCCACTTAAACTTATTTTGTGAAAAAAGGAAAGATATGACTAGAAACCCTAGTTTACTGAACAACTATATGTTCGAAACTACTAGAAAAAATCTCCTTTGCATGAAAGACAATATCCGGTCCTATCTTATGCAGTAACAGCCAGTCATAATATGCTGATAATCTGATATTTCAGAACTATGCTTATCAGAAAAAATGTTTTGAAAAACGCATCGCCTTTTCCTTTGAGGTCATTTTAAAATAAACAGTTGTTTGTTTTAATGTTTCTGTAGTCAAAAGATGCTTTTTCAATGTTCGTAATGTGTTTGTGATGTCGGAAGTAGCGGTTTATCCCGGTTCTCCAGATGAAGCAGGTTTGTGAACTCCTGCAGATTTCAAAATAAATCTCAATTAGGGCTTAGTTCATCACTTAAATATGAAAGGAGCCGATATAATAACGCCAGTGTGTTTTTACCGAACACACCAATTATTATTAATATTGTACATTCTTGCGAGTCACAATTTATTGTCGGTGCAGAGTCCATAGAAGAAGCGAAAAATGATTCTCTGGTCAGAAAACTTCCTGACGGAAGTTTAGTTCTCAGTAATCAGAGTTGGTATATCTTAATCAAAACATTTCAAACAGATTCTTTTTAGGTACGAGATAAGAATAAAACATGGGGATTTTGAGTGGAGTATTCACCGCAGCATTGTGGATTTGAAGAGTTTCCATGCATCATTCATGTTACAAAGAGCTCTTATTTCTCTAAGTGGTAAAAGGTAATTGAAATATTTTCATGCATTTGCAAAAGAAAGGATAGTCGTAGGAAAATCAGTCCTTTTCCTCCGATGCTTGAATTTGTATCTGAACAAAAATTATGTGACCGAAGGGTAATTTTTAACAAATCCAGATATTTTGTTTAGGTAATGTTGGAGAAATACATTCAAAGTATTGTCGATATTCAGGAGTATCGGGAATCGGACCTCGTCG
The DNA here is from genome assembly GCA_944472155.2 of Trichobilharzia szidati. NCBI lineage: Eukaryota > Metazoa > Platyhelminthes > Trematoda > Strigeidida > Schistosomatidae > Trichobilharzia > Trichobilharzia szidati. The sequence goes on along the minus strand of OX235271.1, from coordinate 99,582,162 downwards.
TAAGTTTTATATTTTCGTTCGCGTTTCTTGCCGACCGCTTTCCAGTTTGCGTGTTAGTACTTTCATATTCATTTGTACAAAGTACTTTTAAAAATTTGTGGCCCAAGTCTATCTAAGACTTAGATACTCTGCAAATTCACGAACTGTTACTCGCAACTGTTAAACCGAGTTCAGCATGTTTTAGACTGTCTCTGTAGTGTTTAATCTCGTTGGCATCTGCAACTGCATTTAAAATCTGCTACATGCTTTCATAACCAGGTGCAAAAATGAGTAATTTATTCATTACAAGAGTACATTGGTTATATTCCTTACCTTTTATATTTTCATAGGCGTCGGAAACAAGAGGTTAAATAGGTAGTTCTCTGCCATGTAAAGACTTCATTAGTTTGACGAAATATCCGTTTCATAAATTTGAAACAAGGAAAATCAGTTCCCAATTTAGGCAGTATTTGTCAGTTGGCTTTAATCTATAGCATTTGTTATATCATATTATAAAAGGATATTCAAAATAATATAGTTTGTTTAATAGCTATTAATTATATCACAATGAGTCTAAAACTGTGTCACATGAAGTCAAGTCAACAGCAAGTTTTGTGATTTGCTTGGTATATACCTTATAAGAAACAAATTTGCCATAAATTAGAGTTTATTAAGCGTAATAGCTTAGAAAACACGTGAAAAATGTTGCGTAATTAAGTAGAAAACTTCTTAGTAATTGGCAACTAATTCATTGTGTGGTTTGAGACCTAGATGCCTAGGACTAATGATTCGTTTATACAAGTAGTCTTCGGCACATGTTTTGAAACCCTTTGTAAGCCTTTTTTATCATTTTGATGTGACCTATAGCAAAGATGTTAGTTAATCTATTCACACTTTTTGAAGTAATATATGAAGGGCGCATATTGACTTTTGATTGTATCAGTGATTGGGATGGTTAAGACAAGGGAAATAATTCATTTTCATGACGCGTCACAACCAAAGACGTGCTTATTGTTTTTTTAACATATTTACAGCACTGTCACCCTTTTAAATGAGGTTTTTTTTACCGAAGCACTTTGAGTGTAGGAGCTTTTGCAATAATGGGATGGTTAGATTGGTTCTGACATGCTGCTTTATTCTTAAACAGAGTTTTGCTTGCTGGACATTAGATTTAGGAAAGTTAGCTTGACAATTAGACAGAAACAGATGGGTAATCAGACAAAAGGAATATTTTAATTTCATTGCTTTTGTACTGGGATAAATGTTTGGATATACAGGAGTGGTGTAAAATTAACCAGATTTAGCCATTTATTGCAGTGAATTGTGTGGGTATTTAAATGAGTGTCTGTAGCTTAATAAGACCTCCTAAAGTGCTAAGGTTAGCATTTAACGTCGAGTGTTCACTCAGATATTGATAATCGCTTTTGTGAAATCAGTCGTCTCTGTGAGCATAATTCGTTTTAAATACAATTTACTCCCGTAAACATATTCAATTCCATACACGTAAGGTACATTTGAAGACAATGGCACAATCAGTACGACCCCATTTTGATTGTGACTGTGTAAAACTATGTAAATATAAATGATGAGTGATTTTTGTGCGTTATCAAATCTACGATTTACTATATATTGGGCTGAAAGTTTTTAGAATATAACGCGTAGCAGGGAATCATGGGTTTTAACGTAGAAATGTGGGTAGAAAATGAATTATTACCCGTAGTTTTCCTCCGACTGCAAACACTGTTGTGAGACAATTTGCAACTCGGTATTATGTTACCTTGATGTAGTATCTATAACTCTGTGTAACGGGAACTGGGCAGCAACAAATAGCCTAAGCTATCTCTCTTAAATACAATTTATCAAGTATCCACGGATTTATTTTCGGATAAATATCTGTTCGACATGGCTAATGAGTAAACTTTAAGCTATTATCTCTTTACATCTTTGGTTAGATATGGTATGAACTAGTATTGTGCAAAAATTCAAATGGTCAGAAATGTTTTAAGTTTTGAATTATTAAACTTGCCTCACTGTTTGTTTAGTTACTGGTGCAATACAGTAAAGCTGACCGGCTTTCGCCAGCCTTTCTTCTAGCATATAGGTGTACTGTCGAGAAGTTACCGGTAATAAAATGTTAGTAAACGTCGTAGCGACTATTTACTCAGAAGGCATATGTATTTAGAAGAGAGGATTGGAAAACCTGAGTTAGGGTCACATAGGACATATGCAGGAAGCATGGGCATTTAACAGGATGAGTAATCGACAGGTTTATTAATTCAGAAACAAGAATACAGGAATATGTGGAGATGGAAATTGAAAATAAAGTGGGTTAGAGTTTGAATGCACGACATCTCAGTTCTCATAAAATTAGTCATAAGGTTCAAGGAAGCTCTTAATATGCACAAGGAAATAATGAGAAAATATTCACAGCAGATGTCTTAGTGGTCTAATCGAAGTCTCACAGATCTTTCTAAACATAATAACAGACTTCAAGTCCCCCACTTAAAATTGTGGCAGTGCCTACTTAGACATATTCGGTTTTGAGTTAATGATAGTGTGTAGGAACACAGAAAGTTGGGATGAGATATATAACAATAGCACAAAGTGGACACAGTAATTTTACTCGAGTTATTTTAACATATTTGTATAGCCTTAACTGTGTAGTTTGATAAAATTTCCATAAGCTAAGATAGATTTCCTTTATTTTTGTTAATCACTAAAGGAGTAAACTGACTTTCCAAATTTAATGACTAGAATTTTATCTTTCAGTAAAACTTTGTTTGTTGTATCGGGATATTTTTATAAATGAACTGAGTAATTATAAATAAAATGAGGTTCTACACTTACATTAGATGGAGATGGTTTCACATTTGTAGATTTTCCCTCTCAGTTTTATTAAATGTTTCCATGAAATCCATGATCACTGATCAAATTAAACAAAGATTTCGACATTGAATTTGCACATTAGCGTACTTAATCAACAAATTTATTGGAGTAAAAATACATGATGCATGATTTTAACTTTTTCAGCTTAGGTTTCTTGAGGTGTCGCCATTGTCATTCGTGAATTGTTCCACAGGTTTGAAACTAAAAGAAGATTGCGTTCACAAGCTGCCGTCCTATAATTATTTTAACAAATGTTACTGTACATCCACAATATGTTTGCAGAAAAGGTAAATCAGTTGGTATTCTTTAATTTAATATGTAGCAGAATATACTGATGTTTGTACAGTTAGGTAGAAAACATATTCATATTCTTACACTGTAATAAATGATATTTAGGTATATGGTTTCGTTTAAAAGACAGAACTTTTAAATATAAAGATCTGAAAGGTTTATACTCAGCACAGATACGCGTTACAGGGATTGGAAAACGTTTATATAACATTGAAAATTATTCTACAAAAGCATTTGAAAATATCACATGTATTCTGCCGTTTATCTGTTTATGCATCTTTGCATTGCGAATGGTATTATAGGACCGCACGTCGTCGACCACAAATGTTAACTTCACTCTTATGTGAGAATACTGGACGCAGAGCAAGCTTTCTAGTTCCCAGAACACTTAAAGTTCATTGACTACACTACAAAGAACTTCGGAAACACTTCCAATGATTACTAGTAGGGAAATCATTTCTCCTAAGATTGAAGAGAGATAAATTGTTTATGTTGAGAGTAGAAGTCTTCAAAATGTTTCCAACCAACCTCTGCAAACTAATTTAATCAACTATATACATTTAAATTTTCCGTAAAGCATATCGCTATATGACACTACCGTTTATAGGCATGTGGGATTTGCCAGAATTGGAAATATAACGACTGACTGTGCATAAGTCACAATCAACCAGTCAAAGTAATTAGTATCTGGAATCATTAGAATCTATTAGATTGTAAAGTCTACGTTTTTGACAATAAATAAATAGATTTATTCTGGACAAAATGTTAACACAATGTACAGAATTTTTAGCATAATTTATTGCATAATATTTTGTCCTTAACCAGGATCTTCAAGTAAAATAGCAGTACATAGTATATCACGTGACGCAGTGCTTTTAGATCTGAAGCATGGTCTAATCCTCTATGATATATTTCCTTCTTTTCCGCAAAATGCATACTGGTAGTTTGAAATTTAATTGAAAATGTGTGAGAATACGTTTTACAAATCAAGGATATAACTGAATGGTTGAGACAATAAGAACTAGGGAAAGTATTATGTATTGTGTTAGGTGGATTCAAGCAACCAAAAAAAGTCTTAATGATTATTGGTGATAATAAAGCAACATTGATGACAAGAAAGTACATTTTGTCATCACCAAATTCTTAAGGACCATTCTGGTCACTACTTGATTACTTCTTGTAATTTTCCAGTGGACAGTAAAATTAAATGTGATGATGCTTCATGAGAAAAACCGTCCAGTTTTAAGCGATAACAGAAATCTTTCAAGTACCTTTGAATATTGTCGGCTTAATGAAACTAAAATTCAGTATCAAGTTCTGAATCTTGGTAGTAATCTTAAGAGAAACTTGATTTCCTTCAAGAGTGCATATAAACCATGTGCTGAAGAGGACAAAACCCGTAGGTCAGAGATTCATCTTAATAGTGTTTAACACTTTCTCTTGACAAAAAGTAAAATTTCAGTTATCCACCGTTCTGGGGAATATAAATTATTAGTAATGTGAGGAAAAATTAAGACTTTTCCATGTACACTAATTAGGAATATCATTATATCAGTATTCCGATTAAGTTACTTAACAAAGCGACCTCTGAATTTTAACTGACTTTTACAAACCCCATTTTCAAGTCTTTCAATAGTTCCTGTCTATGAGATTTAGGTTTAATGGTCTAGGGGATAACGCTCTGGCGTTTGAAAAGATGGATGCTGGTTTGAGTATCAATGGGAACACCACCACTCATTGGAGATGCACTTATATCCAGTGACGAGCCCTCAGTGGAACAAAATGCTCAACCTTAACTCCACTACTGGTCATTATCAACCAGATAATAATATTATAAGTTATATATCAACACAAATATTTCTCTTATAATAAATAAACTTCTCTTGTAAGTTTATAAATGGTGATAAGTTTTATTCTATAAACATTTCTATGGAGATTACAGTCCATGACCATGCTAACACTAATACAGCCGAATTCATCAGTCTTTTTTTATAGAGGTTGCATGTTTATGGAACTCCTTGTGAATAACTTCTGCTTGACTTAACTTTTGTGTTTCTCGACAAGGCATTTCCAAAATCTTGAACAAAAGATGTTTTCACTGAGACTGTAACTTGCATTAATCAGTGGTAAAGGCAGAAATCTTATTCAGCTACTCAGTTTACTGTTATCCACGCATCAGTGAGTCATTGGTGATAACAAAAATCTATGATTTTTGCATGCGAAGCATGGACTGTTCAAAACAAACACTAGCATGCATTTCACATGAGTGATGATAACCTTGAAATGTAGGCTTTGGGCATTGCTAAATTAACACACTGCGTTATCTTATTACTAAAATTTAGAATCACGCACAACAAACTTTCCAGGAATATTGTGATAAAACTCGAATAGCTTTTGAGCCACATTATTTACTACCATATGATTAATTCATAAGAATTTCAATTTACCCTATGATTTCATTTGTAATTTAGTATTTATACATTGTTTATTGTTATCTTTTTATGTTATATCACTTCATTGTATAGATGGCTCATTTTGAAAGATAGCTATTTTGTATATATGAAACAGCGTGGAGACAAAGTCAAAGCAAAAGATATTGATAAGTCAGAAAAAGGCAAGCTAAGATTTGCATTTTCAATTGAGCTCAGTGGAAAAAATAGATCTTGGAGATTATGCAATATATTTTTAATGGATCAGAACTTTGCATTTAAGACAAGAACAGTTGAACGATCAGGACAGTGTCAACTTAAGTTATATAATTCTCTTGGGTAAGTGGTCATCATTAATTTTTGGGAATATGGTGTGTGTTTTTTTTTTATGAAAGTAGAAGTGTGATAGTATATTTGAACTGGTACATTTTACTATGAAGACAGTAGACAAATCAAAGTAGAATCATTGACACGATTATATCATTTCTGGTCGTCACTTCTGATAACAGTAAATGAAGCATAATAAACAGAAACAGCTACAGACAATAAAATGATATAATTATGTTTACATATTTAAAGGCCATATTTCAACTATAAGCTGTTAAATGCTTTATACATTTTTAAAATGCGTATTACTCAGAGTTTAATATTGATTAAAGTTTTTGGATGAGTTTGGTATCCCATAGTATCCACAAATAAGTAATTTATTCACATTCATTTTCATTATAATTTGCCTAAACACGAGGTTTCCTTCTGTAATGAGCTTAAGTATCTTAATTTGAAATATCTTCAAAATAAACTGTTGATTGTGTTTTAATTAAAATCATCTGACACATCATTTAAACTTGTCAGTTTATTTGATAGTACTATGGACAGTTTGTTTCTTTGAGAAAAAGAAGGAAATACATCTAAACTGTATATTTTTTTTAAGAAAAGCATCTTATTTCTCTGAAATAAACTGAACATTGTGAAGGAGAGAGAACATTTTGTTCCACTTCCTAAAACTGACAGGCTTATTTATTTTATTTATAACAATAATCCTAGATGAAATGATGAAACAACAGGAACTAACCAGGCATAACTACTCAGATCACTCAGCCTTAACGGAATAACTAAATAAACGGTAATATGTCTTCAATGAGACCAAAATACTGGTCAACTGCTGCGTGATTTAAGCTAGGTAATGTAGAATTATGAAGATGGCTATTCAGAAAATGATTTAATGAGTATTTTTTTAATTTCATCTTTTACTGTATTTATTTAGTTAAGTCATAAAATTTTAATGTAGATTTCGTTACGAGGCAACATCATTTCGAGGTCACTGGACAGCTGTTCTGTCCTAGTTTGGGACTTTTCAGCACTGCGCGCCCATTACCTCATCAGAAATAGAACCCAGGACCTTGAGGTTACAAGACCAAGCTTGTTGATTATTCAGCCACCTGGGCCAGAATTTAATGATCCATGAATTCTAACTTCTGTCAATTCGTGATAAAGCACTACCCTCATCTAATACCTTTGATAGGCATCCAATTTACTTTGACACAGCAGACTTCACTGGATATGATTTCTCAACACATCTTCAGGACATCCATGCAGTAGCCATCAGCGAGATGGAGAGTGACATTTAGATCATGGTGTAACAGTAGAAGGCAAGACATGGAAGCAAAGGTATATTTTTCATTGATCAAACCGCCGTATTGACCTTTGGGAATTTGAGAGAATAATATTCCTTTGGAGCATATTGTCTGTATCACACTACCACAATGAGTTTGCTTAGGGATTTGGCTTAATTCCAATTTTGGGGCCTCAGTTGAGGGTAGCGCTTTGAAGTGTATTGATAGAAGTTAGAATTCATGAGTCAATGAATTCCTGCCCAAGTAGTTGAACGCTCAGTGGACTCGCCTCATGACATGACGATCCCATATTTGACCTCTGAAGAAACCATGGATTCGTACTACTGAAGAGTCCCAAGGTATGCTTCCTATTTTTCAGTGATCTGTAACTGCTGTTGGTTCGTGTACAAAACTACAATTAAACTAATCCAGATTTCTACAAAAACGCATAACCTAATAATCATGAAACTAGAGATGGGAACGTAATCAAATGGAATTAACATGAAGTAGATACATCTATTAATGCATGATTAACTTTATTTTTTTAATGATATTTGTGAAATTTAAGAAAATATTAATTCTTCACTCTTATCATAAAAAATCCAGTTCTTTTACATCACTAGAATGCATATAGTTTACGTAGCCAGTAAAATAAGTGAACCACATAAGAGTATATATTGAATTCAGTTAACAGACATTTTTTACCGTTTATTTTTTGTTATTTATTTAAACTATGTCTAGTTTTTAAATCATACTTTTCAAAATCTTTCGGTTAAACAGTATGCTTAGTGATTGTGTATTTAACTTTCCACTGAAGTATTTATTTGAAAAAAATAATTCATTATATATTATAGTGGAGTTTTCACCTTAGTGATTCAAAATAACCGCTGTGATACTTGAAGAACTAAAAATGTTACTAAAAAAAATAAATCTTCACCTATTCTTCTCGGCTGACGTAGTAAAGTGCTTTATCTACCTACTTAGTCAAACAAAAATAGACACAATGTAAGCTGATTAATGAGAATACTGACGTAATTCTACATTATTCGAAGGTAGTGAACACCTGTTCAATAGTTCTGAAAAATAAATTCGAAAAATTGAAGACTATTTGTTACTCCGTGATCTCTGATGCTTTCCAAGTGTACATGAAATAAGTTCCCTTATCCTGAACCACGTCTCTGACGAGTAGCCTGCACATATTCTGATTAAGTTAATAAATCTAACAATGGTTTTAAAAAGTCAGAAAATAATCTTCACTTACCTAAATAAGTAAATGGATAAGATCAAGTCTAAAGTTTTGTTTTCAAGAGGAATCTAATCTTCCATATTAGATAAGTTCACCTGATACAATACAGAGTGATATAGTATTCATAGCTAGATGACATTTCGAGCACTATTTATTATTCATAATCTTATCAGTGTAACCACGCGACTTCATAACATACTTTGTATAGCTTTACTCTCCCCCCACGTTGTTTTATTGACAGTTTCCATATATATCCTGTGTAGGTGTTGAGAGATTAAGGCAATACAAATCAAGTTATGAAGTCGTATGGTGACACTGATATGATTATGAACAATAAATTGTGCTCAAAACAACAACCAGTTATGAATACTGTATAATACTGTATAACACTTTATGTTATAAATAGTAAACTTATTTAGTACAGAAATATATTCAACCGCAATATCCAAATTCTACACTTTTATGAAATTTAATCTTATTTTAGTGAAGACATAACACACTTGCCTACGCTAAAGTGACTGTGTAGGTATAAAATCTCAACAGAGAACATAATTTGGAGCAAAAAGATAAACGATCACCTAAGCGCAATTTAATCTATATTTCTAATTTTAGACTAAAAGTTTTAAGAACCAGTTGTGTTTTAAACGATTCTGCTAACTTTATGGTTTTGACAGAGACCGACCAATTAATATTGTTGTTATTATATTATTTCCTTGGTTTCCGAGTGAGGTTTAAGGCTCTGACAGGATATCTCTGTTTCATCCTTATCTCTGCAGTCCTTTTTAGTGGGCTCCATACTAGCAAATAAGCTTCCATATACTCTTCATAGCCTTGGACGCCCAAGTCGTCGTTACCCATTCTAGTTCCAAATGAGGGTGCGCTTGGCTCATCATGTCACTCAATGTTCTCTCCAGCATATTCCTAATCTAAATCCATTTCCTACTGCATATTCTTTGGGCGATAGGTGCTTAGTTGGTTCGTTGTCAGAGTTCTTTGTTACCATTTCCCGAAGGCCAGCCGCTCGATATTCAGTATGGAACCATAGAAGGCAGCTGTTGATAAAAGTCGGAAGCTTGTTGGATTTGCTTTTCGTGATGCGGTTATCAAATCTCTGAATCATATAGAAGTAATGACCTGATTTTCCTGTTAAGGATCCCAATCTTGTTCCTGTTGCTGACTGCAGCAGATTTCCTTACCCATATAGGAATAATGATCGTTTGACTTACTTTTCCCATCCCAACCGTCTTTGATACGCTCGTCTGGGATGCCACCCGCAGGGGAAACAATGTTGCCTAGATAAGTCAAAGAGATGGGCTCTTTTAGATTTCTCCTGTTGATAGTTGTTAATGCATTTTGCTGCTGGTTAAGTGTCTTCATCACTTCCGTTTCCTTTGTGTTCCCTTGAAGTCTTGTCTTCACTTCTCATTCGGAAAAAATGTTGGTTTTACCTCCAGATCTTCGAGTTTACGATATAGGAGATGTAAATCATCCACAACATACGGGTCTCCTGTGGTCTTCTCGTCTAGCCAACATATATCCATCTTCCTGCTACCCAACATCTGTCACATGTTCCAGTTCATACTACCACGATGATGATATCATTGATGATATTAGGTAGTCTCGTCTTTCTCCTATCTTAACTCCAAACATTTTGCTGAGATCTTCGTTGTGAATCACTCGATATGTAGCGTCTTCGTACAGCTGCTGAACGAAACTGATAAAGGTTTGAGACTGTCTGTACTGGTGAAACAGTTTCAAAATTACTTCACTGTCAACAATTTCAGAGGCCTTTTCGAAGTGGATGAAGTTGAGGTGTAGATTTGTCTGCCATTCTGTGCTCTGTTTGATGATAGAGTGGAGATTCAATCCTCACACGATCTACTTTTCCTGGATGCAGCTTGTTCCAGATGGAGTTATGCATCCAGATAAATGTTTAGTCTCTCCAAAATGATGTGAGCTAATATTTTGCTTGATGTAGACAACAGAGTGATTCCGCAACAGTCCTAGCGAAGGCATAAGCCACTCTTATTTGGTAGTTTGACAAGTTAACTCTTCTTCCAATCCGTAGGTAGCTTTCCTTCCTTCTAAAATTTCAGTATTGGTAGTGTTAGGATATCTTGTGAGGTCTTTAAATGTGTGTTTCCAGTGCTTGTGGCGGAATTTCATGTGGTCTTACTGCCTTTGCAACTGACTTTCAGTGGCTTTGTATTGTTCGAAATTCCTGCCTTTGTCGTTGGATAGATGTTCACTGGCAGTTTTGTAGGTGTTGATGGTATTTACGGAGGATTTGTGAGTTTCGATCGGTTGGGGATTCGTTTGAAGTGACCAACCGATTGTTTTCTTTGTTTCCTCACCTTGGTGATGCTCTTTTCTCGGATAGCCACTTGGTTATCTTGTACAGTGATGTGAGCTCCCTCTAACCTAGATTTCATAATAAATAAATGTATAATGCACTTCATAAGCATTACTTACAATGGTTACGTATTATCGATATGTTTATATTTTCATTAAAGATTAGAAAAAATGGCAATGGGCGAATAATGCTTATTGTGCACATCTATCCCCCATCATATAATTTGAATAAGAGTTTAGCTGTAATGTACGTTACTCAGATTTTGTGAATTTCACATTTATTCACATAAAATGGATATCAAGTTGACCCCAATATGGTTTCTAAGTTACTTATCGTATTTCGTCAAACTTTTCGTATACTCTTCGGAATGTGTTTTTGATGGGAACACTGTATTGTATGTGTAATGAAATGATAAATGAAGGTAAAGAGATTAGTTAATCTGTTTCTTCTCTAAAGGGGAGAGAGCAAAATTTCTGTCCCAAAGAAAAATGTGAGCAGGCACCTTGTCGTTCTGAATCAAAAATGAAACTACAAGGTAGTGTAGGATTTTATAACTAATAGTTGCTTTATTTTTCATTTTCAAGTCTTTAAGTAGTGATTTAAGTGAAATATGAGAGTTCGGACTAGCTGGATGAGCACTACTGAAATATGAAATATATGCAGTGGCATAAGATATTCACTCATTCATAGTGAAACCCATTTTTATTTTCAACGATTCTATTGTTTTGGCTTTTTATCGTTTCTCATTTTCAAGTTTTTGTTCAGATGTCCCATAAAGCAGGTATGATATCCCAGAGGCTTTTAGTTTCATTTCAGAATCTTTTAAGACTTCCTTATGGGTATCACCATAGAAAGTATTCGCCTACGCAGACCGATGAGCGACTGAACTGTTATTACTGAAGTTAAAAATTCTGTTGTCAATAATGCATGATTCACTGAATGTTTTTTGAGAATTATTGTGCTCATTACACCAGGTAAAATGACACTAGAAATTCCCATGCAATACTAATTTTATTCACTTAAGTCGCACCTGTCATCCGTTTTCCATTATGGATAAAATTTTATTTTGATAAAGTCTCACAGTGTTATTATTATACAGTAATATTTACTGATGACGTTTCGAGCACAATTTATTGCTCATAATCATAATCCATAATCGAATTATACTCTACCACAGTGCTCAAGTTTTATTCTTATATCGAAACTAAGTATTTTCTTGGATATTCTATCACCAGAAAAAACGGCAGCTTAGCTTGTATCTATATTCAGGTGTAATCAAAGTTATTTCATATGATCACTCAGCGACTCATCGTGAGATTTGTTACACTTGCATGTAGGAATTTTTATTTTTGGTCATAGTGACAGGAATTTGTTGTTTTTTTTATTTAAATTCACTGTTTTACTCATGGAATGTACTAAGTATGCATTGTTTTAACTGGACTGATTATTTTAATGCTGAATATTTTAGCTATCAAAGTGCATCTGGTGTCAGTTGAATCATATGAAAACTATTCTCTAAACAAATTAACCAAGATAGAGTAAATATTCCATTGAAGCGATTTTAATAACATCCGATAAATTCTGCAGTTGTGTTTACGTGTTAATAGTATGCTCAATAAAAAGCATGAATACATATTTTGATAGTTTTGTTGAATACTCAGACTTACGATATATTTTATCAGAAGACCACTGAAATCCGGGAAATACTAGATGACTATTTCATCCTAGTTTGCTTCATCAGTAAGTATCAATGAAACCAGCAGGAACTGAACCTGTGACCTTCAGGTTATGGGGCGAGCCCGTTGAACATTCAGCTACCATGACGGAATCCAACAGCCCATTAGTTCTAACTTCTGTCAATTTGCGATTTTAGCTCCACCAACTAATACCACCGGTAAGTATTTGCCATCACAACTGACCTAGTAGACCTCACTGGCCGCGACTTTCCCCTAGAATTCCAGGCAATGTCGTCCTATGGTCAGTCACCAATAAGAATCAAATTTATCTTGAAGAGTTGGTTTGTAGGGACCGATCGATAAATGGCGGAAGTTAAGATTAATAGGCCATTGGTTTACATCTGAGTGGCTGAATGATCAACCAGCTTATCTTAGGTAATAGGTGTGATCTTCGGCGAGGTAATGAATATGTAGTGCTGAAGAGTCACAGACTAGTATGAAACAGGTGTCCAGTAATTCATGGTTTTTTGTGGTTCACAAAATGTTATCATCCCGTGATCAAAACTGAAATCAAAGCAAAGGTAATTAATTATAATGTTTATACAACTTATATATTCTTGTCAACTTTAACTGTTATCCTGTTGACAGAAGATGAGTCCACTTTAAGAAAACTACTTCAGTTAACTTGAGAAATATTGTTGTTTTTAAGACAGTTTACTAGCTGTATTAGCACATTTTTTACAGCTACTTTCTCATACTAAAATACCTAATATATTCACACTGCAAACAATCTGACAAACAAATTTTCATTTTTTGAGATATTTTTTTTTCAATTTAAGTGAATTAGTCGTAATCTGTCAATCAGAATCTCGTATGAATGATTGGAATAATATTCTGTCATCACATATTTATCAAGATGGCACAAGAGATTTTATACAATACAATCGTTTTGGATCATTTGCTCCACCAAGATCTGATACACAAATATGCATGTAAGTTTTATACATGATTCATAAAAAGAAAGGGTTCAACAATGATTACATCCATTTATTTCACGTAGAAGTTTTGTAAAGAAAAAACGTGACTAGAAAATACCTAGATTCATTTTGTAAGATATGTTGAATAAAAAATGTTTAGACGCTATAGCTCCGCCATTTATGTTATTTCTGGGGAATTTTTTCAACAAGATTAGATGAATGACAATAAGGGGACAGATAATAACTGTGGGAGCTGTTCGGTATTGATTTAGATTTAGTATTTCATCGTGGACATTGCTTCACCAGGGTTTCTGATATCTTCACTAAATTTATTTATGAAAGTTGTATGGATACATAGTTCTTGCCAAGTTATGAGTGAATGAATGGATTTTCGTTGCCTAACCTTTTATTTCACGCGGCGATCACTTTTTGTCGCTTGTTGGTAGGCTTCACTATTAATCTGCTTAATTGATATTTCTCTCTCATCTGATTGAAAGATGTTTGGTTTTCTTCTTAAGTAGGGTGGTGACTGGGTGTGTATCCACACCTCTGTGGATTGACGTTTCTTTAGAAACTCTACTGCTGTCATCGAGATAGCAAGTTGTAAGACAGCAGGCTTTTCTCAGCTGAAGTTTTTCTTGTGAATTTCTGTATACATTGTGGTGAAAGAAAAAGTACGGTCTCTTTTTACCACTAATTTGTTTATGGGCTTTTAGAGTGATCCAGTTTCTAGAGTGACCAGCATGTATTTGAAGACAAAATTTATAAATTACATTTTCCTTGTCTTCCTTTGGTAATGGATCTCTTGAATTCAGAAGTAGGTATTTAAGTAATTTTATTGGCTTACGTGTCTTTCAGATTCCAGATGGACAAAAGGGTCTTTTGACATATCCTGTGATGTCTGTGATATGTGGTAATCCTCACACAGCTGTGTCTACTTCAGTGTCTTAGATTGTTCAGAGAAGCACCTTTTGATGAGGTTACGGGGACAGTCATTTTCTTTGCATATATTGGGAAGACAGTTTTCCTAAGATTCTTGTACAGTTTAATTCCTCCGATGGGCCTTCGCTCTTGGAAATATTTTCTTAGAACAGTATTCCATAGGAGCTGTGGGATTACTGCTGTTATAGTTTAAAAATTGATTAATGTGAGTAGTTGTTCAGCAGACTTTTGTTGTTAAGGTATCATCACCGGTTACAGTGAAGAGCATAAATAGTGGAGGATTTTTATTGTTTCTTCTTCCATAGTAAATTAAATTCTTCCGAAAGTTTGATTGAGGAATTTGAGATTGTTTTCTTTTTTCGTAACTTTGAGAAACACGAAAGTGCAATTTTCAAATGAATAATTTGATTTAATGCGCTACAGTTTGCCTCGAGGGGATAGATAACTCTTTAATCACAAAAATTCACTTAAATGTGAATTATGCTTAGCAGCAGTCAGCATCAGCAAATGTGTTAGGAACTGAGATATATACAGAGAAGTCATCTTGAATAGACTAACTATATATTGGGTCAAAATGTAATACCAATATCAAGGATACCACAACGTCAAAGAAGATTGTGTTAGATGCAAGATCTCGTAAATATTAGATTATTTTACCGATTAGTCTCTTCTAATTAATTTGTCAATACATCAAGACAATAGGTGAACATTCTATATCAAATACTGAAGTGATACAATACCTGGAGAAGACTCATTTTATGTACCTGTGACACTGTGTTTAGCATTAGTTCGCCTGAATTAAAAGTGGTGCCTCAAAAAAGCATATTTATCATACAATCAATTTTCAAGCGTTATGCTGCAAATCAAACTGCCGTACAAATAATCTCACCCTTATGATAGAAATTGTGATATATCATTCATAAAAATGACAAAAGGATGAATACCACATAGGTCTCTTGAGAATCTATCGCTGACCGGATCGTTTGAATTGTTAAAGACATTTTAATAAGCTGCCAGTAAAATAAGTCACTTTTCAATGTGTTCTTAAACTAAATATAAGGACAGACTTATTCTCGTAACCTTTGAAAATCTGAAAATATTCACTAGTCTTCATGTAATTAATCTTTCTCTTCATCATGCCCATGTTTGGTCCTATGCTACCATGACTTTTCTGTCTTCCTACTTTGCACGCCTAATGGATGTGTGACAGTGTGAACTGATGCACGTTTATGCAGAATTCTGTATTTAATCATAGGTCTTATAATAGACAGGCTCACGTTAAATATAAAATATTTACATCTTACTCAAAAAAGGGTATGAAAACTCAGTAACTCGTCGTATTTTCTAACACTTGGACGGCCTTTTGTACCTAAGGTATTTTTTTTAAGATGAAGGTAAGTGAGGCTATTTAATCAATCTCCATACAATCTGGATTCGACGAGAGTGGCGGTTGTATCATCCACATCAGATCTCATTGTATGTCATCAAGTTAAATGAAAATTTTTCATAATCTCTCACAAAACTGCTTAAGTCTTGATAAAGATTTTCTTGGCACATTTACATGCCCAGTCTTCGTTTAATAGCAATAATTTCTATAACTTCTCTGAGACAGCTTGATGACATTTCACCTAAATATCGTGGGATACTGAAAGTTTCTGTTAAAGTAAAATTCAGCCAGAAACTTTCTTGCAGTATTCTAATTTACTATTTCTGTTTTTCATGTTTGAAGTAGGGATGATGCTAACTGACGCCAGCTCATATATAGGCTATCATTGTATTAGTCAACAAAATAAAGGCTGATCATTCTATGAATTTAGTAAATGAGTCCTATTATCTATACAGTAGGAAATTAGTAGTATACTTTGAGCCTTTTGTGCACTTATAAACGTCCGTAAAGTAAGTAGACCACAATTTGTCATAGATATAGAGCTACAACATTATCCATCTAAACTTAAAAAAACACCCGTGTTCTTTCAAAACACCTAATGATACTATTTAGGGTGGTTGAAACCAGATGATCTCTAGTACGGATACAACAAAGTGTAAACACGACTTACTCTGAGGTCTGTCTATGCTTTGACTAAAAATAAGAAGGCATAGATCAGACCATTCATAGGAAAGTATAAGTTTAAATGTCAATTAATAAGCATATCAACTCATATGATGGAGAAGATTTGTAGCTCACGAGGATGATTTTGGTGTAGTTGTGTTCTCCGAAGCTCATGATTTAGTTGCGAAACTATTACTGTCCTACTAGACAGTATTTTTTGGCGTATATTTCTGAGAACACAACAAAACCAAAATGCCAACTAATGGCAGAAAGCCTAACGAATAACAGTGCGTGATGTTGCTTACGGGGTGGGAAGTGAAATTCTCAACTGACCGATTACATTAGAAAGCTGAGCTGGATTGTTAAATTGGAGCTACAACAGTTACACTAGTAAAGCTCAATGATAAAATCCCCAGGACGGTTGACAATAAAAAAGCATATACAGCGAGGATATACATTTAGACACTTAGAAGACAAAGAACTGAGCTAAGAATATTCTTTACGATAACATTTTCATCAGATTCATGTAGCTAAAGATTAACTTCTGTTAACAACACTGGTGTTTTTTAAATAACATAGAATCAATAAGGTCAAAAGGTTACATTTCAAAAACGTGTATATGTGATAATATGCATAAATATAACAGTGAATTGAATATCAGATAAATTAAGAAAATTAATGCAACAATTAAAGGTAGAAGTATGTGTAAAGATTAAACAAGCAGTTACGTAATGTATAGATTTTTGGGGAAAATAAGATGAGTAAATAAGAAGTGTGTTTAAATGGATTAAGTAAGGAACAATGTAAGATGAAGTAGGCAGAATAATAAGTCAATTAACACAATATTAACTTGTAAATGGCTTAGGGGAGGGGGGAAATGTCAGGTTTTTACATTCATTGTCAAAGTAACGAAAGTGATTTCATACATTTATTCCCCTTAATGAATTTGAATAAAGCAAGAACAACAGTTTTGCAAAGTAAAATGGTTGGCTTTCGTTGGCTTCTCATCATCTGCTTACATGCAAAAGTCATTATTAAGTATATCGACAGAAACAATTTTAACATACTTGCACAGAGTTCATTTTTAAACAAAAATCAATCAATTTATGCATACAGTAATAATATATAAATATAATATTAAACACTATTCCGAACAATAATGATCATACACAATGGAAAATTTTGCCATTACGCAATCAGGTGAAAGAGAGGGTGAAAATATCCAGTTACCAGGGCAAGGAAAGACAGATAACCTCTTCTTTCTGAACGCTTAAATCGGGTTTCAGGCACTTGATGGAGATTGTTTAGGCAGACTTGAGGAGAATTGAACTCTTTTGCTGATGGATAATTTTGAGCGATCTTGCGACGTCCACCTCATGACCCGTGTCAAGGAGATGCCTGACGATGGCACTGTTTAAAGCATTTGTTCCCTTTATACATGAGCTTTTTGGTACATGTTCTGAAAATCGTATGTGCGCCCTTCTTTCTGTTTTTTCAATGTGACTGCTCCCGCAGCTACATGTAAATTTGTATACGCACAGTTAACATGAGAAGGATATCTGTCGATTTTTGATTGCACCAAAGAGGAAGTTGTTCGATAGATGATGATCAGCTTAGCTACAGGATAGGCTTTGCCTAGTGATATCTTCAATCTTCTGTTGAAAAGTGCTGAAATATTTTCACCTTTATAGTCAAGTTGAATGCAGATGGGCTTTTTCTCCACTGTGATTTGCTTGACATTTGAGCCTTCAAATCTTCCGTACTTGTTAAGGAACCTTTGTGGGTGACAGCTGCTTTTCAAGATCATTTCGAAAAACAAAATTATTCTGAAGAAACAGGTTCGGATTTCAGATATTCACATATGACAAAAGCTCCTGGGTGAGTAGAATTCATACTATCACTCTATTAAACGGGATGACTCAAGTATAATATCACTATATTTTTATACCAAATTTACCACTTAAAATGCTAGTGACCACCTTCCATGTTGTGAATTACTATTTATAAGTTATGTTAGCTGAGTGAACAATAAGCAAACGAATAAGTAATATTAGAGGCCTACATATACAAGTTAAACTCTTTACTTAGAATGCAATGACCTGTGTATATCCATTATGAATTTTCGAAATATAATCGAACAATCATTCGCAGAACCTGGTGACAGCATAGAACAGTTAAATGACTGTTGTCCTGTTTAATTAGAAGTGTCAGCATCCGTAAATTCTGATTTCACTTTAAACGTAAGGTAACGTGAAATTGAAATTTCTGTGATTAAACCTTTTTGAATACCACAGTAATTCTGATTATACTTGCAGGTAATTAGACTGAATTTCTTTTCATTTTCTACTTCACATATAATTAATATTCCTTTTATTTCATTAACTGAAGGTTTATAGATGGGGCATGTTATATGGAAGCTGTAGCCAAAGCTATTGCTCAAGCTCAAAACGAAATTTTCATCACAGATTGGTGTATGCATCCTACAGTCTTTCTCAGACGGCCAGTACGTGATAACACATGGCGGCTGGATATGTTACTTCATGCTAAAGCAGTAAGAGTTTACACTTTATTATTTTTAAATTCGTTAAAATAACATGTGATGTATACATCACAGATTTTTCTTTTTAAAATAAGTGTAATCTTAAGCAGAATAATCTCAATGATCTAGGGGTGTTATGTGGATTCTGCGTTATGGTATAATGCCATATTGTTGCAGATCACATTATGTAATAAGCCATGACGCACTAGTTTTATTTGTAGTGTGAAGCTTCCAGTGAAGTTTATTGTTTATAGTTATATCACGGTGCTAGATGTGAAGCAGTATTAAGTAAGTATATTGCGTTTACTTGTGAGCTGTAAGTTATGGTAAAATTACTATCCGATAATTAACATTGTTCACGAGAAATGTCCGTTCAGACATGTAAATAAGAACAAACAGTGTTTGTGGACATTATTTCAAATCACCTCAACAGATATTATTTTACTTACTGAAAACTTGAATAAATATTGTTTACGCTAATAAACTAAAGAAGTATTTACCTAAACAATCATTAGGGGCAAGTGGGTGAATATAGCATAAAAAGGATATTTTTAAGTAACTCTCCACACAGCACCCAATATTCACATCAATGAACTAACCTCCTGGCCGAGTAATCGTTGTTGGAATATTTGAACTCCTAGCTCCAAAGACTGAACTCAAATTTGCGTAATTGTAACTGGGTTTTGTGATGGCGTCAGTAGGTTTAATTGAGCCTAGAATAATGGTAAGTGTTGTTCAGAACGATCTAAGGTAGGTAAAGTAATGGCAACCAGTGTAGCAGATGAATATCAGACTAAGCTAGATTTAAGGTGAAAGACTGGCTATTCTAAACATATAAGATGTCAAGAAAAAGACAAACCCAGTTACCTCCGTAAAGAGAAACTTCTAGTAAACACTATTGCTACAAGTCTTTAGAAGTGACTTCAAGGAGGTTACGGTTATATATGCACACATATTTTTAGATGGTGAGTGCTAGAAATAGCCAGAAGTTTGTATAATTAAATAATTATGTCATTGTTGCTAAACATGTGTTG
Source organism: Trichobilharzia szidati (assembly GCA_944472155.2). Lineage (NCBI taxonomy): Eukaryota > Metazoa > Platyhelminthes > Trematoda > Strigeidida > Schistosomatidae > Trichobilharzia > Trichobilharzia szidati. The sequence continues at coordinate 99,562,147 of OX235271.1, read as the reverse complement.
GAGGCAACGTATAACCTTTTTTCTAAGCATGTCACCCTTGACATCGATGTCAAATGGTTATGGGGAAACCAGTGGGAAATGCCTCATCTATGTTTCGTGTTTATTCATATTCGTCAGCGGCCTCTAGGGGATCTGTGTCTCGCCAGAGTTTCGAGCTGAGGTCACTCAGTGCAGCAATCAAAAACCACCTCTAGGGATAATACATACATTCATTGGTCAGTTATGAGTGACAACTATCATTAACCTAGTCGCTGACTGATGGAATTCAGTCAGTACTGAGAATTAGACACACCGTGTTCATCACTCCTTACTGACTAATCAATGAACCTCGTTTTAACACCATAACGGTCACCAGAGGAAAAAAATTACTGTTGAACGTATGCAATCGTTTTCTAATTCTTTGAAACCTGGTCTTTCCATCCTGGCATACTCTGAGTGTCTAATCGTCACCACTTCTGAAAGATTATTTGTAATCAGTGGTTATGACATGTAATTCTGAGGTCATAAGATGTCTACCCACATACAGTAATGGTTATTATTTAATGAGCAACTTCATTCATTCACTTTATAGTAAATGTAATAACACTGATTATTTCTCTTGCAGTTCCAGTGGAACATTGGGCTTCAACCTTGAGCTCCAAAGTTTCAGTAGTTCTGGTGGTTTTATGAGTTTGATTTTCTAGTTTCACGCCTGACTTTTCCTGTTCATCGGGCTTACAACCAGTGGAGAGACATAAATGTATGCACTGTCAGGGAGTCGAACCATGCACCAAATGCATGGTTGGTGAACATTCTATCACTAAACTATCGACATACGTAATGACACCGATGATCATTTACAATCTGTGTGATTTAATCGGGAGGTTCGAATTAATACAATTCAGTAGAGAAACTGTAAATCTTCAAATTTAAAAGCAAATTTCTGGTGTATACAAGATGTTTGCTTTTGAGTTCACTAAAGCCTTGTTTCTAAACTCTAGAATCCATTATATTGTCATTCAGTTAAATAGATCTATGATGAACAAAATTTGTTGAATTTCGTCAGTTGTCCGAACTACATGTCTTACCACTAGATATTTTTATGTGACAGAGGTACTTTTTTTTGGTATTTGCTTGTATAAATATGCACAGAAATCTCGCTTATGTTCAATATTTTATTCATAGTTGAATTTTACTATCGGGATATATCATTATCTTGCAAATAAAAAATATTTTACAATCAGTTGGATGAACCTAAATTTGATATTGTTAATTTCCTCTGCTTAGAAACAAGGGGTCAAAATATACATAATGCTTTACAAGGAAAGCGAATTCGCAGTGAAGTTTAGAAGCAGAAAAGTGAAGCGATGGCTTCGATCTCTTCATTCAAATATTCATGTGAGTTGAGTTTGTTCGCTTATCAAAATTATCAAGTTTGATATTTTCTACTCAGTTAGTTCAAATTCTGTCATAACCGGTTTAAACCTTACCTTCAGTCACCACTCGTTACGACAGTCCAAGGCTATTCCAGACATTCACACCAATTCTGTAATAATTTTTCAACTTTGCAGTAAAAGCTAATTTTAAACCTAATTAAGTAATAACACCACTCATAAATGCTACCATATTATGTCGTGCAATCATTCAACAAAATACTTCATCTGACATAACCATACCTCTGCATCAGGAACTAGATTTACAGAATGTATGACTAGGAATCATTTATCTAAAAGTAACGAATCAAACGTCTACGCATAATTGGCTGTTATCGGTTGAAAAATAGTAAAAGTAATTGTGTGGTGAGTATTTGTCTCAAACTATATTGAAAAACCTCAGCATTTTTCACGTTACTACGGGAAACAGATCAGATCATAAGACCTTACATTCTTTTAACTTTGCCTAACTAACTTCAGAACCTTATTATTTTCACCATTATGGAGTTGCCAAACAGATCCACATCCTCAGGTTGACATGTTGGCTCTTGTGCAAACGCTTCGACGATGTATGATTAATTAACTTGAAGTAAATTGGTGAATGGTGGTTAGCAGTGGACTCTAGGATAACGCGCATTTCGTACTATTTGAGGCTCGTCATCCGGATATACTTGCATTCCCGAATCAGTGAGTGATGGTAGTCTCACTGAGGCTCCAACCTAGTACCAACAGCTGCCGAGCACTTGGGTCATATCAATCAACAGGAAGGTGCAAATTAAACTGAATAATTACTAGTACACCCATTTCACAGGAAATAGGTGGCTCTCATGGCCCTAGTGGTCTATTGGATAACGCTTTGGCGTTTGAAACTATGTCTACTGGGCTCGAGCCCCGGTGCAAATACCATCACTCACTGACTGGAGATTGCAGGTACATCCGGGTGACAAATCCCATATAGGACAAAATGCGCATCCTGAATTTCACTGCTAGTCATCCTCAACCAATTTACTTCAAGATCTGCCTCCTATTTCTTTACACACCAATTTTAAAACAATTCACAATTTCGTTTCAGAAATAACAGAAGGAACTTTTTTGCATGGATCCAATTGATTTTCTTATTTTGTATCACAATGACATAAAACCTGTCTTAAAAATCATTTTTGTTCTTGCACAGTTTACCCCTATAGCAAGTCGTCTTTTAATGTATTAGTTGTTTTGAAATGTAGCATGCTATTTGATAGTCACTGATATGAGAACAGAATTAGGGCACTTTTCATGGCATAACTTTATGACAGGAAAACTCAGTTTGGTAATACTCACAGTGATGCACATTTATCAGTGTATGGATCGCAAGTATTAGATGTGAAATCTGCATCATAACAATGTTCTGTTTAAAGCCGTTGACATGTTTTGTTTTACATATTCATAACATCCTCATACTCTAACTTAATAAGTAATTTTTGGTAAAAAATAAACTATGAGTAAATACGTAGTAATATGTATCATTTAAAATTTCTAAAACAGCTTACATATAGTTATACTGCGATAAAGTATTACTGGGTACCTCGGTAGTTCAATGGTAGAGTGCCCATCAAACATGCATATGGTAGGGCTTTGATTCCAGGCTGACAGTAGACTCAGGCAAGGAAGGAAGATTAGAAGTAGGAATAGCAAACCACGTTGCAAACAGAACAATATTATTGCTACTGTGACTTTAAAAATTAGAGCCTTTTGTTGCACTCGGAACCCAAAGGAATGAAAGAAGGTGTTACGAAGACAATTTCAGCAAATTGTATACTCTTAAATCCTCAGAGTAGTCTTCCTGAATAAGTGTTATCTGGTGGATTCTGAAGTATGTATGTCTGAAATGAAATACATTTAACTAATCTTATCAATAAGATTGGTCTTTATCCTGTTTTGACTAGAATTATATACTGGTTACATCAATAAGCAATTTTTGAAAGCAAAAATATGTATCCTCACTCTTTATCCTGTAGTAGTACTTATTGGTTTCACTGAATTCACTGTTTGTTTGTTTTTTGATTTAAGGTTTATCGTTCACCACGTTCAACTCGTTTATGGAGTCACCATGAGAAAATGGTTGCTATTGATCAGTCAGTTGTTTTCCTTGGTGGTATCGACCTTTGTTTTGGTCGATGGGATACCAATGATCATAGGTGAGATAAAGCAAACAGTTATATTTTCCCTTTCCTAAACATAAATCTAATTCATGTTTAAGGAATACTTTGCTGTTAAAAATAGTTTTCACTTGTAAATCGGAATTGACTTTTCTTTATTAGGCTAAACACTACACATACTGAAGATTGTTATCAAGAAATAAATAATGATAATTTAACAACTTCTAATTCTTAGAATAATGGAGCTTTGAAAACTTTCACTGGATTCCAGATGGATTATAGTCAAGTAGATGAAATATGTGTCGGTTTGTCGGCAGAAATAATATTAATGTGATGCTATAAAAAATCTTATCATTGTTTGTCTTTAATATTCATTATACGTATGTGAAAAAGAGAATAGTGTACCCATTATTCACTGTAAGTTACTCCATATAGGATTCGACGAAACATTCTGTATTTACATGAAAGGGGACTATGTTGCTGGTGATTATTTACATTCATGTATAGTTTACAGCTTCTCAGGAAAGATGAACTAGGATTTAAATTTATATTGTGAATTTTCAACAAGGCTGATGGAAAAATTTTCTAAATTTTAGATTTTCTCAGATCAGTATTTAAGGAATGCCAGATGATAAATTTTTTTGTTTGTAGTTTATAATCATGTTAACTTCTAATTTTCTTACATTTTCCAGCTGAGGTAACCTAAATATAGATAGTAAAGTAAAATAAGTTTCACTGATGCAAAGGCTAGTGTAAAACAGCTCTGCTCATTAAGGCTTTTGTTTTCACTGCTATTATCATTATCATCATCATGCTTGTAGAAAGTTTAATAGTGACTTGCCTATCCATTTAGCAGCCATACAGTGAAAACTCTTTTTTATTCCTTCACGTCCCCAGTGGAACATAGGGCTTCAAGCTAGAGGCTTGAAGTCTCAGTGGTAGTGGTGTTTATTTTTACTCATAACATACCTTTTTTTCTCACCAATCTTATCACTGGCTTAGCGAGGTAAAGGAGTGCGTTGGTCGGGGATCGAACCCCTGACCACATGCGTGGTTGGTGACCATCCTACCATTGTACCACTGACTCAGGAGAGTGAAAGCCCTTAAACACTTTTTTATTCCATTTTTTAAATCTACTTAGTGTGGCAAACATTTCAAAATACATTAACTATTAGAGGTAGCAGACCAGATTGTTGGCTCAAATTAGGAATAGAGATTAGTTCGTATTCTCGAAGATTTTTAAATGTAACCTCATCGGAGTTAAATTAGAGAATATGTGAGTTATGCTTAAGTGGCCAGTACTTTGAACTATCTTCACTTACAAATGAAAAAGTCTGTCCTAAAAGGGAGAGTATTTACAAATAAACTGATTGTCAAAAGACATGATGTCCATTCTCACATGTCAATGCATACAGACAACTGAAGACACCAATATTACAAATCCGAGACAAAGTAAACACCAATAATGCCAGAAAATTTCTAGAAGCCTGGCATTCAATCAACAGTCTTATTGGCATAGAAAGAATCATTAATCAATAAAAAGGGACCACTTCCAGGTCAATAAAAAAATCAGTAACAATACAAGTCGACCAGAGGGTGAAAAAAATCTCCATAAACAATCAGTTACGTTCCACGTTACCAGGGGAGATGGAGAATTCCAAAATCTCACTTAAGATTGAAATATACACTGAATGTGTCTAGAAAGAGATTAATAGCTTCTCATTTAAGCCATTCTGGACATAACTGCAACTGACTATCATATGTTTATTCCAAGACTAATACTATCGTGAACTTATCTTTTAAGGGAAGTTTGACGGTCAGATAGCTGCTGCTTCTGTTATCAGTCTCTCAATTAACCGGCTAGGCTTTGTGACTTCTGTTGTTTCAGTAAAGTCTCTATTCATAAATAATTTACTCTCTACTACATTATTTATTTCCAGTATATTCATCTCAATCTCCCGTGTATAAATTGGCACAAAAAGAATTAGTTTGATTTAACGCATATTTTTCTGCCATATTCTGTAGAGTAACAACAGTTCATGATCTAATTCAATGCAAATAGTAAACTTAGGTGTTATTTTCGCCCAAGTAAATTAAAAGTTGTACCTTAAAAACTCATTGAAAAACTTCAACGACATGGTTATTCACTACATTCTGATCATTTAAATTGAAATAACCACCAGTCCATGCACCATATTCTTTCAGTAACTTCCCCTCTGGCCACTGTTTGATCGTTTATTTGTAATAATGAACATTAGACCTATATATATCATTTCATTGAGTTCCCAGTAGAATTTGGGGCTTCAGGAGTAAATCTCCATTTTACCCTGCTCCTTGCAGTACATTTATGGTGGCTTCACGATTGCCGAAAAGCTGTCATTCTTTATTACATGACCTGCTTCATGTCATCCTCGGAAACCTAATTCAGGTTCCACTCTAGGGCCTGGTAGAATTTTTCACTCAACTGTTTCCCTGTCGTATATCCCATCCATAGAGAGAAACATCAATATCAACTGACTTAGTATACATTTGTGCTATATTTAAACAGAAGCTAAAGAGTATATGACTATTATAGAAAAGAAGTTATAATAGGGAAGTATTAACCAAACTGTTCGGAACGTTGTGTTTGGAAACATGATAATAATCTATATATGTCCAAACCAAGTTCACTTTTAACAGTGTGAAAAAATTTGGGCATTGAGTATATGATATTCATCATAATAAAGGTGTTCTGTATTTGATTGGATGGGGGATTTCATCATGAACTGACATCAATTACAGAACCACTGGAAAACCTGAGGGTACTGGAAAGCTGTTTCATCCTAGTTTGGGACTCTTCAGCAGTACGCACCCACTACCAGTGGTCGAACCTAGGACCCTCTCGTTACAAGGCGAGCTCGTAGACCATTGAGCCACTGGGGCCCGATCCAATGGCCTATGAATTCTAACTTCTGCCAATTCACGACATAGCGCGAACACTTCGTAATGTCTTCTTCGATGAGTTACTGCCTCATCTTCAACCTGCTGTACCCTACTGGTCATGGCTTCCCACAAGAACCCCAGGTCAATGCCTGAATACGGCCAGTCACTAGTGAGCATCAGATTAATTTTCAAGTATTGTTCCAGTGGGTTCTAGTAGGAAGCCGTGACCAGTAGGGTTCCAGTGGCTCAATGGTCTACGAGCTCGCCTTGTAACGAGAGGATCCTAGGTTCGACCACTGGTAGTGGGTGCGTACTGCTGAAGAGTCCCAAACTAGGATGAAACAGCTTCCCAGTACCCTCAGGTTTTCCAGTGGTTCTGTAATTGATGTCAGTTCATGATGAAATCCCCCATCCAATCAAATACAAAACACCTTTATTATAATGAATGGTAATAATCTTATTATTCAAAATTTAACAACAGAACCGGAAAGACATTTGAAACTATCGGATTGAATCAGCAAGAATCACAAAGAAAACAGGCAGATGGTGACATTAAACATGAGAAGATACGTGTAAAATTAAGTTTTTCCTATTGATGAGATTACAAGTTTAAGCCAGTATACACATCGTTAGTGTTACTACTGTCTATTTCATCATAAAATATTTCAGTCAACCTTTCTTCTTGCTTAGAAATATCAACAAATACTGAAAACAAATTATGCATAATCTTAATCTGAATAAACTTATATCATTTCAGGAATTTCCAGCAAGTGCAACGATTTGCTAATGATAAATACCGATAGATCTGACATGAAAATAAAAAAATTAACCGTCATTGCATGATTTATTGCTTTGCTGTTAGAAAACAGTTTCATAATTTTATTAAATGATAGGTATAATGAAACTGTATGCCCTTGAAATTTTAGAAGAATGCAATTGATTAATCTGTTTATATCAGGTCTATTACAGGGGTTGTTTATTAAATTTTACTAAAAATTGTACTATGTATTTATTTTTCAAGAATATCATTGACCATTGAGTCTCTTCTTTTGTTTAAGTCACCTACTCAACTTATTGATTTTATACTAAATTTCAGATAATGTATTTTATCAAAATACTTATTTCTATTTATATAGCATTATTTAAACACTATTTTTTCATGATATTTCATCACATAGCCGTCTATATATATAAATTTTACGCAATAATGGCTGTACTAAATACTGTCTGTAACACAAAGCTATAAAGAGACTAGATTTCAAATTATATCGATACCTGTGTCTAGTAGGCTTTCATAAATTACTGAATGAAAATTCTACATTAATAAAGACGATTTCTACTAGACTGTATCGTAAATTACAAGCCGATGAAAAACATAAAGCAAAGATAACAAGAAGAGTTATCACCAAATCTATCACTGCTTATATTACTGTCTGAAGTTTCCGGCGAAACATAGGGCCTCACTCTGTTCTCTACAGCCTTTTTTAACTGCCTCCGTCACTAACCATAAGCGTTCATTACCTCTTCATATGATCTCAATGTTTATCTTAAAAACCCAACCTTTCACTTCTTATTCAGGTTCCACCTGAGAGCCGAGCGAGTGATGCAACTCACCGGCGTCCTGTGTGTGTGTCCAGCTAACCTTGCTAAGATACATTTGTTGGCTGATAGGTTCTTGGTTGGTTCTTTGTCAGAGTTCCTTGTTGCTAATCCTTTCTGACTGCCTGATCCTCAGTGAAGGCAGATGTTGATAAAAGTCTGAAACTCGTTGTAAATCTTTTTGGTGATGCGTGCGCCAAGTCTCTGAACCGCATAAAAGTTCTGACTAAACACCAGTGCTGTAAATTCTGATAATTTCCCCTACACTGAGTGCAACAGATTTTCACACTGATTTCGGAGCATTAAATGTTTATTTTACTTATCCTGGCCTTAAAATTATCATCCATGCCGCCTACATTTGAAACACTGCAGCGGAGGTAAGTGATGATAATTGTTGTTCTTTGTTGCTTTGCCATCTTCATAACCCTTGTGTTCTCCATGTTAACTTGAAGGCCTTTCTTCACTACTTATACGGCAAAAATGTTGGTTTTACCGCAAGATCTTCGAGTTTACGAGACAGGAGAAATAAATCATCCGTGAAATACGGATCTCCTGTGGTCCTTTTGTCTAGCCAACATAACACTCATCTGTCACATGTTCCAGTTCACACTACCACGATGATGATATCATTGGTGATATTAGATAGTCTCATCTTACTCCTATCTCCACTTCAAACATTTCGTTGAGGTCTTCGTTGTGAATCACTCGATATCTAGGGTCTTCATTTAGCTGCCGAATGAAATTGATAAAGATTTGAAACTGCCTGTACTGGTGAAACAGTTTCAAAATTACTTCACGGTCAACAATTTCAGAGGCCTTTTCGAAGTGGATGAAGTTGAGGTGGAGATTTGTCTGTCATTCTGTGCCCTGTTTGATGATAGAGTGACGATTCAATCTGCAGCTTGTTCCAGATGAAGTTATGCATCCATATAAATGTTTAGTTTGTTCGTAAGGATGTGAGCTAATATTTTGCTTGATGTAGACAACAGTGTGATTCCACACTAGTTATAGGAAAGGTATACGCCACTCTTGTTTGGTAGTCTGACAAGCTAACTCTTCTTCCAATCGGTAGGTAGCTTTCCTTCCTTCTAAACTTTCAGTATTGGTGGCGTGAGGATATCTTGTGAGGTCTTTGCATGCGTTTTCAGTACTTGTGGAGGAATTCCACGTGGTGTGACTGCCTTCCCGACTGACTTTCAGTAGGTTTGTGTTATTCAGGATTTCGGCTTTTTTCGTTGGATGGATGTTCACTGGTAGTTCTGTAGGTGTTGGTGGTATTTACGGAGGATTTGTGAATTGCGATCGGTTGGGGATTCGTTTGAAGTGACCAGCTGATTGTTTCTTTTCTTTCCTCTCCTTGGTGATTAGGTTCCCTTCAGTATCTTCCATTGGCTCCATCTGTGTTGTTCTCTTCTCGGATAACCACCTGGTTATCTTGTGCGGTGATCTGAGGTCTTCCTTACTGGCGATCTGTTCTGTTTTAGTTTGCAGAGTGTCTTGTCTTTCTTCGCACTCTTCTTCACCACTTTCTTCAGTGCGTTTTTTGTTCAGTTCAGTTTCTCTCCTCGGTGTCTGTTTTTGCGCCAGTTTATTGCGTCTTTTACCATCACTCTCTCCTCTGCTAGCTTCCATGTATCCATAGAAAGCCATTCTTTGTCTTGCCTCTTCTTTCTTCCTGAAATTCTTATACAAGTTTCCTTTAACACAGAAAGTCTGAGGGTTCTTCCACACAGGTCCCATCAGCGATGCTACATGTTATCTCTTACTCTGCTGTGATATCTCCAATGAGGGTTTGCTTTGTAGTTTTGTCCCTCAGTCTCTGGATGTTGAACCTGAATGGTGATCTGTCCCTAGGTTCTATGAACTAGATGACGGTTTGAGTTCACATCTGTCCCCTCTCACGAATTTGTGTCTAATGAACTGCATCTTCATTTTCTTGAGTTTGAGGTGAAATCAGTCTGGTTTTTACTGTGTCCGTCAGGTAAAATCAACATCGTCTTTTGTATATCCTTGTGCTTGTGCATGCTACCTCCAATCACTAAATCACTGACTGCAAGTAATTCTCCTAAGTGTTCTTCGTCTCCATTGCTTTCACCGAGAGACTCTCAACTCATTATGAGTTCTATTCCTGTGTTCGTTGCTTCCAGTTTAGCATTCCTTTGACCCAACCAATGGTCCATGAATTCCAGCTTCTGAAAGTCGTGATATATATTTAGCACATCCGCCAGCCAGTGTCAGGGGTGAGTAACTGCCTTCTTGGCTGTTTCAGTGGACCCGCTTGTTACGACTGGACTTTTACAAAAGGTACCTGGAGTTCTAGTGAGAAGTCGGGTCCTAGTGGCTAAATGGTTTACGGACTAGTCCTGGAATCGAACCACAGTGTGTGAGTACTACTGAAAAGTCCCAGACTAGGGCGAGACAGTTGCTCGGTACTCCCAGATTTTCCTACGGTTCCCTAATTAACAGAAAAAAACTAACCATATGCATAAGAAAAATGAAACAAACTACTAAATTACTAGTTTCAGGATATTGGATGTCCTTTACAGCGTCAAGCCTACTAACATATATTAGCAGTTTAAAGACTTACTTTTGCTGATGTCGTTATAATCAAGGTGATCCAGTCGACTGGGAAACCGTTGAAATTTCAATGAAATAACACATAGAAATTGCAAGATAGCCTTCAGAAGTTCACAACCTACGCTAATTCTCGATCAATAAACTTTCTAATGAGACTCTTATTTATCATGCAATTAAAAACCAATAGCAGTAAGGTCATGTATGTTAAGTAAGTAAAAAGATCGATATGGATACGTGTGAATAAGGTGATAAAAAACTCCTTGAGAAGATCCAGGCAAAACTGGGGTCATCAGGATTGATATATATTTTAACTGTAGGACATTTGGAAATTTGAATTCATTCTGATAACGAAACTTTTTCAGTTAAACTATTTAACCGTGTAAAATTAACGACAACCAGCAGTATTCTCTTCCTTTGAATTGATTTAAATGGTCATGTTACCGTAATCTGAACACTGCCCTATTAAACTCCTTCATTACTAAAAACATAAAACAGAAGAAAAAGATATGAATTATTCATTTTAACAATTACTGCAACTTATCTTCACTGTATGTACTGCATACTCTGGAAAATGTTTGCAGGTAATCCACTAACCAGAGTAATTCATAGAAGATTGTACAGTATTTTTGAAATTTCTCATGTTACGACTAATCTGACATTTTAATGACTGGTCCTTGTAGTTGAGCAAAAAGACTGTAAGCATGCTGCTGTAGGTGAAATTTGTAATGCTTATTAGCATATCTGCATTGTAAATGTAACTGGAAATAATAAGATAACATATAGTTTATTTTCTTTATTTTGATTAAACCAAAACACCTTTGTGTACGACAAATTCAAAACCATAAGCTTTGTTATTTAATTCTAATCTAGAAACACTTACAGAAGGACTGTAAAGTTGATCAGTCATCTATAGTACTACCTATGAATGTTTCACTCAAGTGTACCATGTTCACTGTATTGTTATCAAAGGATACTCATTATTTAAGAAATTTTTTAATATGCTAAAATATCTACTAACCTAAACAAGATTAGACTGAACTGAAAACTGTAAACCTTAATTATATAAAATAGGTAATTATATGGTTTTATAATGTTTAGTTTGAGAAAACTTTGTTTAATTCATGAAGATTCTTTAAAATAAGAAGCCTGAAGCTCCTCTTTGTTCCCCTCGTAAATCTATTTCTCTTTATTTGATTTTGTAAACTCTACTTTATCTGTGACAAAAATTAACTATATTTAATCCACCTGGAAACAGTTATTCGATATAGTCAACAGTTTTAGTGTTAGCAAATCTTATTTAAAAAGTTCAACAGTTAATGTGTGTTAAACTCAGTCCTAAAGTTTTGTTTTAGTTCTCAAAGTTCCTATCAATAAATGAGCAGTTTTCTCATAATTCAGGTTTTAATATACAATTTAATATATATAAATTTCATGACAATGATTGTTGTTAGTCAGGACTGATAGTGACTGATAGTGCCCTATTCAGAAAGGTAGTTACCTGGGGTCCTAGTGAGAAGTCGTGACCAGTAGGGTGCAGTAGGTCGGGTGTGAGGACAAATATTCGCCGAAGACAATGGCTAGTGGTTGCGCTTTATCGTAAATTGGCAGAAATTAGAATTCATGGGCCATTGTATCCGGTCCCAGTGGCTTAATGGTGTACGAGCTCGCCTTATACCCAGAAGGTCCTGGGTTCGAACCCCGGTGGGTGCGTACTGATGAAGAGTCCCAAACTAGACTGATGAAACAGCTGTCCAGTACTCTTTGATGGGTTTTCCAATGGTTCTCTAACTGATTTCAGCTCATGATGAAATCCTGTAACTTTTACATTTCTCGTATCGAATATACATATATTAAAAAACACTCATTCTTACTGATATGTGTGTTATTATCATTATCGATTTCATTCATAAAATTCTAACTAAAAAGTTATTACAAGACAATCGTAACAACACTAATAGTAATAATAATAATAAAGGCAATCTGTGAGGTATGAAACACATACGCAGAAGATGATTTCGTCAAGAAATAACACAGTTGGCATCTTGATGAATCAGTAGATCAATTTATAATTTTTTTTGCTCACTACTTTTATTGTAAGGTTTTTCTTATCAATCATTTCAGATAAGTCATTTTTTTTGTTCTGATTTGTCTTTACTTTCTTACTACCTTCGTCTATATACTTTTTTGAAACGAAAATATAAAAAAACGCAATCACATTATTCGTCATAGTACTTATCAAAAGAAAATTTACCAACACATTTGAATGCGTAATAAATCTTTTTTTTTTTAAATATCTGAGTGGTTTTAAGAAATTTAAGGATGATTGTTTAATTAATTAAATTTCAGTTTTTGTAACCAATTACAACTTGACATGTGCCTAGTTATGAAAGACAAATAAACATATGTAAATTGTTTTTCATTAAACTAGGCTTCAAGATGTTCACAAAGTTGCTAAAGTTCAAGAGATCAATACAGAATTGAGGGTGAGTTATGAAAAAATAATAATAACTAGAGTTTGATTATTTTCTCAAATTGTAAAATATAACTGTGTAATATTTGTATAGAACAGAATGATTGGGTATGTCGTATAAATGAAAGACTTTTCACTGAAATGTAGGTGAACAATGAGTTTTCTTCTCTAGAAAAGCGTCTACAGTAGTGGATTAACGAGAAATAACCAATCTTATAACACTCATGCGGTATATATTGCAGATTTACCATGTTGACCGGATTTGATTCAGTGCACAACTGTACTTCAGTGTGCCTGCCTTTCTCAGAGAAAAAAAACATATCCAAAGTCCAAGATTCCAGAGTTTAGGTTAGTGAGTCTGCTTTGCGCAAGGTTCAGTCATTGAAAGCTGTAATATAATGTCGACAGATTAGTTATATGGTACTATGACACAGTGTTTCTCTGACTGAGTTTTCTGACAATGGTCACAGAAGTGAAATAAGGGGAAAAAAACTATCTAAGCAAAAGAATTAGTGAGATCAAAGTAAGAAGACTAAGTCTTATGATTAAGAAAAAAAATGTGTGTTTATGGAAGTGAGTAAGCTATTGTTACCTTCCTACTGCCTCCAAAGCCTAGAATGGCAGTCATACCTCCACCTCAACTTCATCGACTTCGAAAAGGCCTTCGACAGCTTTGGCAGTGAAGTAATTTGGAAACTACTTCGACACTATGGCTTACCTCAAGTCTTTATCAACCTCATTCAACAGCTATATGACAGTGGCACTTGTCAGGTGATCCACAACGGAAAACACAGAGAGGCGTTCGAAGTGCTTAAAGGAGTAGGAGAAGTCTGCCTGCCTGTTAACACCGATGGTATTCTTAATTGTGGTGGACTGTATTGTGCGTCAAACTGTGCATGGGAGCGTGGAGACAGGAATACGCTGGACCACCGATAAGAAGACTCTAGAAGATCTGGATTTCGCAGATGATATATGTCTAGTAACACACAAACTGGAAGACTTGCAGATGAAAACCAACAAACTGGCAGAAGAGGCAGGCAACGAAGACAGGACTCCAGGTGAATATAGAAAGATGGAGGTGATCAAGATAACCAACCAACCAATAGCAACAACGACCAGCACCAGTCTCCATCAACAGGAGAGATTTAATAGAGGTTACCTCCTTCATCTATCTAGGAAGCATTGTTTCAACTACAGACAACGCATGAGGTTGTCAAAGTCAGAATCGGAAAAGCAAGATACGCCTTTATCGAACTGAGACCAGTTTGAAAATCTTCTGCACTCAGCATAAAGAAAAAGATTCGCATTTTTAACACCAATATGAAGTCAGTTACTTCTTCTGTAAAGGTCAGAAACTTGCATAGCGTGTAACGAAAAGGATTCACAACAGGTTGCAGACTTTTATCAACAGCTGCCTCCTTAGATGGCTGGCTTCATACTTAAGATCAGATGGCCAGAAACAATTAGCAACATGAAATTCTGGCAGGCGACAAACCAACCAAGAGCCGATTGCTCAACAAATATGCCAAAGAAAATGGAGACGGATCGGGCATAAGTTGAGGAGGCCGTCGAATGACATTGCGCGCCAGGCCCTTGAGTGGAATCCAAATAAGAAGCGACGAGTGGGTCGTGCTACGGTGACATGGAGGAGATCATTTGGTGAGGAGGATATAAGAGATTATGGGAAATAGTGAACCCATTTGAAGAGTACAGCAGAGAATAGAAGAAAGTGGAGATGAGTTGTTGAAGCCTTATTGTTCCACTTGGAATCCAAGGGAATAATAATAATACTGTCTTCACTATAGAAGTGGATTTCTTCCGGATTCATACACATAAGGTATTCATTGTCATGTAATTTTCAAAGAGTACACATTGACAGTTAACAAATATGCTTCTAATCAAACTCAGTGACCGGCAATATTAACTTCGCGTGACGTTAATATTTTCTTATCACCTGACAGACTTTTCTTTGCATGTTATAGAAAAGATAAAATATTACCTATCGTCGTCTTTCAGCTGAATATTTTAATTTTATTATAGAAATAAACTATATTTACATACATTATCAGGTGTTAATGTCTAATGTGTATTCCTTATCACATTGATTTAAATCTGTTAATAAGCCATTTAAGAATGCTTGGTTAGTGGCAAGTACGGTAACTGCTAGGTTATTTAGTTCCAACAACTGATCACGTAATAATCAAAAAGTATTCATATTTTCATATGATTGTAAATAACACTTCTTAAGATAATCATAAGATATTTACTTCTGATTTACATACAGAATTTTAATGAGCAATTTTAAGCAGCTTTCTTTGACAATATTACTTAAGTATTTTGAAAGCTAGCCAAAAAGTAATACTACATAGTTATGATTTGTACTTAATGAGTTGGCGAAGAAAACATATGGTGAATGGATTTTCCTGAGTGATATTAATTGAACACATAGGTTTCTGTGATATTAATTCTGATATGTAATGTTCAATTTTTTATAATCTATATCTAAATTCCTCAAATCGGTGAAGTATGTTTCATTTTGAGTTTCTACTTTAGAGCAATAGTCATCCAATATTCTGCATTTATTACAAAATGGTAATTCCACTGTATGTAACTGCTACTATACTGATAGTTACTACAGAATCGATAAAGAACAATAGATGGATAGTGTCGCCTGGCTTTCAAACCGATAACTTTCTAGAGTTTGGATTTACAACTGTGAGATAGATTCTCAAGACGTACAATACTATGAAAAAGCTTCATTTCATTCCTTAAAACTTGTATCCTTATAAATATAAGTAACGTCGTTATCTTTCCCACATTTTATTTTTCTCAAGAGAATTAGAAGTTTACGTAAACGATCAAGAAATACATCACATACCTTGGGTAGACCAAGCTTTGATTTTGGCGATATTGAAATGCATGATATTGGATCAGACAGTGAACAAATGAGTTCACACTGTGACAATACTCCTAAATCACGTCGTCGAAAGCTCACAGATGCGGTGAGTTTCAGAAATTAATTTTTTGCTAAGTGTAAAAATATTTCATGACCCTTTTATTTAATCGCATGTATTATTCCCTCCGTTGTTTTTAATTACGTGTGTTTTATGCGATGATTTGGGTTCCTCAGACATGAAATGTATGTCTCCTGTAACCAAAGTTTTGAAAGCTAGGAAGCGCATTTGGCCTAAAAATGTTTGAAAATAACGAAGGTTCATGACTTCATAAAGCGTATTTTCCGCAAGTATAAATTAGTCAAAATGCCAAAATATTTATATAATAGCCAAACGGTAATAAAGTGTTTATTCTTCTTGTTTATACATTACTGTAATCTGAGAGTGTCCTAGAGGTAATTTACCGAACTTTATGCTACAGTGGACTTTAAAGGTTTTTTGTGTTACATATGTCACAAATACGGAGGAAGGAGTGTTCAACTATCCCCGTGTGTAGAATAATGTGTTGATATTTAGAGCAATCTAGTCTAGAAATATAATAATTTCAATGCTGCCTTTAGTATTTACAACTGGTCAGTAAAATAACAGATTTCAAAAGTGGATTTCGAAATGGTGTGTTTCCTGGGAAATTCACGTGTGTCTATGCGATAATAAAATTATGCAAATGCTTATCTGTTGACAACTATTAATGATTCATCTCAGCAACTGAGTAAAATAGAATCGTTTGGGAACTCATGGTTCGCCCTATTTAGGACTAGTTATATGGATATATCCAAATTCCAATGAGTGATGGTTTTCCAAATGAAACTAGAATTCATCAACCATCGTATCAGACACCAAACGAAATAACATCTGTTTAACCTCTATGCATACTCAAAGGGTCGGTATTAAGAAACAAAATTTCAGCATAGACCGCGCTACTCTGTTTTCTATGCTTTTCGGGTGAATGATTATTTCAATTTTAGTTCTAAGTTTTAGAATGAATTCTATCTATTCGCTTCTTTTTATCCTCAGAATTCAGGAAATCTTTATTACTCTTCTTTAAGTTGTTCTTTATTTTGGACCAATTCATTTGTTACAGGGTAGTTATATTTAAGTTCTTTTCTTATAAGTATTTTATGAGATATAATTGCTTGAACTGGTGAAATTCTGTACTAAGATCTGAGATGATTTGTCAGTCAACCTGTCATTTGTACAGTGCAACAGTGAGTAACGTACACTTTTTGAAGTAATTAATCACAATAATAAGGTCTTAAATTGTTAAGTGAAAAATAAACGCAGCTATAGATTTTCGCTGCTAAACTGCGTCCACTTGAATCTTGGGATAATGACACTTACAAAAAAGTATTTCATTTTGTTTTCGTTGGCTATTTGTGAATGACACTTGCTTTTAACAGGCATACTGAGAGTAAATTTAGGTTTATTTCTTCATGATGAATGACCATTTAACTCCACACTTTGAGAACTGTTCACATACATGAATAACATGAGTTTTGTTTAAAGATGAATTCGGATTCGATCATATAGTTGGTTGATAGTGTCCTCAATTATTATTATTATTATTATTGTTTCCTTTAATTCCTAGAGGAACATAGGGCTTCAGCCGCGCGTCTCCATTGCGTTCGGTTCTCTGTCAGAGTTTTCACCTGGCTCCAAGTCTGCCCACATGCTTTCATCTCCTCTTCACATGACCTCCTCTAAGTCACCCTTGTACTGACGACCAACTCGCCGCTTCCCTTTCGGGTTCCACTCGAGCAATGGCTTGTCTACTGATGTCACTTGATGGTTTCCTCAGAGTATGGCCAATCCATCTCCATTTCTTCCTGCCTATTTGTATCACAATCGGTTCCTGGTTGGTTCGTTCCCGAAGATCCCTGTTGCTGATCTTTTATGGCCGGCCATCTGGTCTTGAGTGGTATTGAGCGAAGACAACTGTTAATGAAGGTCTGTAGTTTGTTTGAGATGCTCTTTATGACGCGCAGTGCAAATCTCTGATCCGTATAGTAGCACTGACTTCACATTGGAGTTGAAAATCCGGATCTTATCTTCGTTTTGATGCTGAGTGCTGTTGACCTCCACACAGACTTGAGAGTAGCGAAAGCTTGTCTTGCTTTTCCGATTCTTGCTTTGATATCCTGGTCAGTTCCGTCGGCCTGTAGTTGAAACGATGCTTCCCAGGTAGGTAAAAGAGGTTGTTTCTTTCAGGTTCCTTCCATTTATGCTGATCATTGTGTGTTGTTGTTGCTGTTGGTGGTGTTGCCCAGGAATTTTCATCACCTCTGTTTTCACTGTGTTCACCTGAAGTCCTATCTTTGATGCTTCTTCTGCCAACTTGTTGCTTTTCACTTGCATATCTTCCAGTTTGTGGGAAATCAGACATATATCATCGACGAAGTCCAGATCCTCCAAGTTTTTTGTGTGTGTCCATTTTATGCCTGTTTCCTCATTGCCCGCCGCTGTTTGTCGCATTATCCAGTCTACTGCAATCAAGAAAATCATTGGCGATAGTAGGCAACCCTGTCTTACTCCTGTCTTCACTTCGAAGGATTCCGTGAGCTTCCCGTTGTGGATTACTTGGCATGCAGCGTTGTCATACAACTGTTGGATGAGATGTATAATTGTCGGTGGCACCCCGTAGTAGCGAAGTAGTTGCCAAATCACCTCTCGATCGACGCTGTCGAAGGCCTTTTCAAAGTCGATGAAGTTGAGATAGAGAGGTGACTGCCACTCCAAGCTTTGTTCAATGATGATCCGTAGTGTGGCGATCTGATCAATGCATGACTTGTTTCTCTTGAATCCAGCCTGTTGCGGTCGAAGTTTTTCATCCAGGGCATGCTTGATTCTCTCCAGGATGATGCGGCTTAGTATTTTGCTTGGGATGGACAGGAGCATAATTCCGCGCCAGTTCTTGCATTGCCTTAAGTCTTATCTCTTTGGTAGTTTGAATAAGTGTCTTCAATTACAGACTAGTAAAATGTGTGCAATAAATACATCGTTCTAATTATCCACCATGACTGATTAAATTACTGGACTAAAAATAATGTGAATCACCCTGGTAGTGAATTTATAAAAAAGGGTTTTCAGTAAGCAACTCATTTCACTTATTAGATCTTGTACAACATGCAGATGAATCAGTTTTGTTACCAATAGTCTTAGGAATTCATTTAAATACACCATATGAAACTTTAATTTCCATAACCTCCCTATGAGCGTCTATCTAAATGTTAAAAAAATATATTTATAGCACCTGATGTATGATTTGTAAGGCAAAAAAGAATGAAAAAATAAATATGCAATTCTGTAGTGGTTGTACAACCTTTCCGTATGTAGCAAAAATATAGAAGGTTATGAAAAGAGCCCTCATCGTTCATGACATAGAAGTATGTTTCACAAACTCAGTAAATGCCCTCTGAAAAGATCTCCCTTACAGTAGAGGAATTCTAATACTTTTTCTTTGCTTTTTCTTTTGCTGAGAACATCGTTGTGTGGGATGTGCATTGATAATATTTTTTGCTGTTGACTCATTGCAGTTACACTTAATCATAGCATACGCATTTTTAAGAGTAATAATACTAAGTCAAAAGACTCCAGTGTATTCGTCAGATGACAAATATCGACCATTCGGAAAAATGGAAAGCGAAAATTAAAGTAAAATACTGAAATCTAAACTGTTGTATCCTTTTTTCCTATTCTTCTAGAGTTTCAACCGACCCAGATTCTTTCGATTTTAAACTTATTTCCTGAACTAAACCAAAAAAGGCTAGGAATATATTTTGAAAACATTTTCCCACTAGAATTTTAAAGTACTTTAAGTAGTTCTGAACTCCATTACTACAAAGTATCTAAACAACAGCTTTCTGAGCAGTTATTTGGTCCATTTTTATGTTAGTTGCAGTCGTTTCAAAATTCACTATAACAGATGTTAGTCCAAGGGTATATAAGCTACTTTACGTCTGAATAAAACAATATCTGTATCTGTGAGATCCTATATTATTCTTTTGAAAGCATATTTCATACTTCATAAATTTATTCCCCTTTATGAATTTGAATAAAGCAAGAACAAGTGTTTGTGAAGAACGAGATATTGTACCATCATTTATTTCGTTGGCTTCTCATCATCTGCTTACAGCCTAAGTAAATTACTAAGTTAATGGACAGAAAAGTCTTAAAAAACTTGCAAATTTCAAACGATGTCAGTTAACAGGCGACTCCGAACTTAATAAACAGTGCTCAGAAAATTACACTTATGTAGTTTTCGCCCAGAGAGTTAAAGTTTAGACAGAATCAATGCATGTTTGAAGTAGTTAAGGAGTTACGTAATAAAGGCGAGAGGTGATTATGATGATGAGTAACATAGAAAATGAACAACAATATGATGAATTTAGTTCAAATCATAAAAACAAAAGACAGACAGAGTTACACTATATTAAAGCCAGAAATAGCGTAAGTGGTTATCCGTTTCCAGTTTCTTACATATCCCTTCTTGTTTTTAGCAGTAACATTGTTAGCAGCTAACAGTATCAATTCTTTTAGGTCAACAGATTATTTTACTGATATATTGTTTAGACTTTCAAGTACTAGTTTTGTAGGGAATTTGTTTGATTGGTTGGAAGATTTCATCATGAGCTGACATCAGTTAGAGAACCAATGGAAAACCCACCAAGGAATACTGGACAGCTGTTTCATCGTAGTCCGGGGCCCTTTAGCAGTACGCACTCACCACCACGGTTCGAACCAAGGACCTTCGGGTTATAGGGTGAGCATTAGGCAACTGGGACCCGATCCAGTGGCCAGCCCATGAATTCTAACTTCTGCCAATTCACGACACAGTGCAACCACATCGCCATATCTTCTTCGATGTGTAACTGTCATCACCTTCAACCTGCTGTACCCTACTGGTTACAGCTTCCCACTAGAATCCCAGGTAACTGACTGAAAAGGGCCAGTTATTTATGAACGTTTTTGTTAACCTGTTAGACTAGTGTGAATTCACATCGTGCTATATTACGACTATACTTTCTCTAAGTGAATAGTGATGATTGCTTTTCTCCATTTTAGATAAGGTTTACATATTCATCATAGTTCAGATCTCGTCTATGTAAATAAAACTTAAATCAGACA
The DNA here is from genome assembly GCA_944472155.2 of Trichobilharzia szidati. Classification (NCBI taxonomy): domain Eukaryota; kingdom Metazoa; phylum Platyhelminthes; class Trematoda; order Strigeidida; family Schistosomatidae; genus Trichobilharzia; species Trichobilharzia szidati. The sequence goes on along the minus strand of OX235271.1, from coordinate 99,540,954 downwards.
TATATTTCTCTATATATATTCGTTTACTTACATTAGCCCTTCATTCAACTAATTCAGGAGAAATAGCTACACACAGTGCTAGAAACTGGCACAGTGGTTAGGACTCTCGCCGACCATGCTTTTGGTCCGGCGTTCGATCCCCTGCCGACGCACGCCTGATATCAATGGTCGGCCTGTAAAATTTGGACTACCAATATCATGTGCTGAAAATTTCATACTTCGACCAAAAGTGCTGTGTGGAATCAAGCTATAATAAAAAAGTAGATTGTAAAATTGTTACTGATAAATGAAATAGTTTAGAGAAAAAGTATTATTTGTGTTAAGGGATGAATAATAATTAGATGAGTTATTGCTGAGTAGCTCCTCTCACACAGAAGGTAAAAAGTGCTAAGTATATAAAATATCCACTTTCACAACAGTAATTATATAATAAGTGCAGTATTATAATCCGAATTTATTACGTGATGTTCTGTAATATATGTATGACAGTGGGTTTTGCACACACACACCAGATCTATATAAGATAACAGCTGTGAAACATTTGTTGCTTTATACTCATATAATTCACCTTATGTACTTATCAGTAAAGAGAGATGAAAAAATATGATACCAAAAAAAGTAGTCTGATCATCAGTGCTGATTGACAAATATTTTTCCGTAAATCACTGTAAAACTCATTAATGTACGTGTAAATAATTGAATCGATACGCAGAATATGCATAGATAAACTAAGGAAACTTCATTAGGAGTAAAGATGAGTAATTTATTCTAACAATCATAATATGCGCATTTTATACATGAAAAAGTTTTAATTTCACATAATTTTGGCATTATTATCATCAGAGAATGCTAGATTAGTAATGCTTACATTATAAAGTATTTTTTATCCAAATGTTAGTTAGACATATTATAATCTCATCTTACTAAACATGCAAACTGTGCGTTTCAGGGTAAGCGTAGTTTAATTTAAAAAGACCTGTATTAGGTTGGTTTTCGCTGATACATTATTAAAGGTAGTGTGCCTTACATCTAATATTAATCTTCTCGATGTGCAATGCAGTAGAGGTCCAATCTCGACTTAAATGAATTAGTAGAAATTGCTGATATGCTGTGATAGAGAATGTCTAAAATTTGATGCTGGAGACCATCTTCCGGTAGTAGACAATTCAACTGTAGGTTTTGGACCTTAATTTGATTTTGTCACAAGTAATCATTTATAGGGGGTATAAATAGACAAAACAAATTAGCGCCCGGATCTTTTCTTAAAATATGAAATGCAAAACCCGTCAACCATCAACATAAAAGTGGAAATAAATCTAGTTGATCCAGTCTGTCCTTATATTAGTGTGTTTTGAGTATCTGCCGATCAAATTAGTCTTCACTGTTTGCATTATTTCTTATTTGTCCGTTTCATAATCGGAACATGACCTTGCTACCTGGAACACGTATTTGAAACAAGGTCTGATATAGGTGATGTATAATATATGAAATATATGAAACTTTAAAAAGGTTTTTGAAAAGCTCAAGATATTCTAAAACCTTTCCTTGTAGCTGCTCTGCCATAAGCTGAGGGTTTTTATTTTATGATTTACAGTCAATTCCAAATTCTTATTCTCAGTAACCTTAAGTAAGGTAAAACCATTTATTGAGTAGTTGTGTATACTGTTTTGAGGAACTTGCATAGTCACACATTTGCTTATATTAATTTCCAGAGGCCAATATTTACACCATTCAGCCAGCAAATCGGCGTACTCTTTCAAGGCAGATAAATCGCTATCACTGTCCAAGCTCAACTGAACCTAGTGTCATCTGTGAATATTACACAAGAAGGTTTTATTGTAAACAGTAACTCATCTAGAATTTCACTAGGAGAAACGCGGTTCTTCACTGGTTTACAAAATGATAAGACGCCACTAAAACTCACTGTACGTCTTCCATGATAAGGGAATTCTTTCATGCATTCTCTTAAAATTTTATCAATTCCGGACCTACCGGAAGTGCTGAATATGAAGCCTTATTGAAGGTCTTTCGTAAAGTCTACGAATATAGAATCCAGTTTCCTATCAGCATCAGGTACATTTTTATAAATTTCCGGTGCCAATAGAAGGTTGTTTAGACAGGAATTACATACCCTAAAATCATGCTGTTTTTCGGTCAGAAGTTTTTACACACATCATGCTGGATAACAGCATCGGGAATGATTTTCTTTATATGTTTGGTGACAATAGTAGTTGCAGGACAGTAATTCATAGTCGGATTTCTAAGTCAGGTTTTAAAAACATTGTTGGGTGCACTCCATCAAGTACACTAGATCCACCAGAATTGCTTTTTAAAGTAAATTTTGAATGGCTTCCTTATTAGTGGACAGATATTCACTTCCTTGCCCAGCTTCTGAAAAATATGATATAGTTGTACTACCTTTTCCAGAAAATTCCTGGCTGAAGTAAACTGAAAGAGCCTCAGTCTTAATCAAATTATCATCAGGCCATCACCAACTAGTAGAGTGGTACCAGTAACAATTTTCTTAGTTCTTTTCTTCACAAATGCGAAAAGTCTTTTGGGACAACTCTGTGGGTTCATAACTATCTGTAGTTTTCAAGAGTGATAAATCAAGGTCTTACACTAATTTCTGGTTCATCAGTATTTTAGCAGGAACAATTTCAGCCAAGTGGAGTAAAAAACTTGCATTACCTATTCTTCCTCCTGTGTAGTGCATAATCAGGTTATTTATCGATGAGGGATGAATCATCAGCTGACTGGAAAACTTCCAAGGGATGAATTAAGATTCAACCATTCCAGGTGTATTCTTCGTTATAGAGCATCGACAATCTAATAATTGTCAGACGACTGATGTATAGTTAAACAACGTTTCATGATAGCTAAGATATCTTCAGAACAAACGTCAGGGCTGAAAACGGTCTGAATTACAAGCGTTTGTATCAGACGATAATACCCTACAGTCTCTAGCAACTACTGGAGAGTTGTGTTACCTAAAATATGCTGCATCAAGGCATTCTTCTTGATAGTTAATAGTAATCTTTTGTCGAATTTCATAGTTGGTTCTGGAGAGAAAGGAGCAATCCATCTTAGCTAGGATGCATTAAAGTCTTCTTGAATAAGTCAGTTGGCGTAGCTAACCCTTTGTGTAAAAGGCTTTAATATGAAGTCATCATACTAACGATTTGGATTTTAATATATTACTCCAGCAGGATTAAAGGCAGCAGAACTGCGATTGTACTGCATCCAATTTTGTCAGCTTAAAAATGTTACGACAGTGCCTTATTTCATCAGCTATTTACTATATTAAATGCTAGCTGTTTACAGCAACAGCTAAAGAATATAATAGAGAAGATTTGTAGCTCAGGTGGATGATTTGCAATTAGTAGTGTTCTCTGAGCTGGTTAGTTTAGTTGCGGAGCTTTCGTCATCCTTCTGGACAACATCTTCAGCGCAATTTTTAGCATGAAGTGATCTAATTTAAATTTTCCATGAGTGATAGAATTACGTCTCCCAGTAACCATCTTCACATATGTATTGACCATTTTCTATTCACTTGGATTTTAAACTTTCTGGTCACATGATCTACTATTTATTAGTTGGTATATTTGGTCTATATTAGCATGTTTGTTAATTGCACATTCGTTGGAGTACCAGGCTTCTAGGAATTCCCTGGCACTTTTGGTGTTTCCTCTGAGCACTGATGTTGTCCAGAAGGATGATGAAAGCTCCGCAAATATACCAACCAGCTCAGAGAACGCAACTAATTGCAAATCACCCACCTGAGCTACAAATCTTCTCTATTATTAATATGCATTACTATAAGGCCTTATCCAAGGACTGACTTATCTCTGTAGGTGCTAAAAGCACTCGTTTCCAGAATCTGACTGTGTTTCAAATCATGCTCCCTCCTTTGGTTTCTTGTTTCCAGTTGAACTAGCTACTTTCTTCCCAGTTTCATTATTCAGAAGCAGTCTGGTCTTAGAAATAATCAGTTCACACTGAGTTTGTGTGTGTCGACTAGTAATTGATTTTGTTAGTCAGATGAATTAATCACCACCTTAGGGAGTCTGCACTACTTGAAAGTGCTATCAACAACTCTCTTTCCCATATCAACCTGTTTTCTCATGATCACACCACGGAAACTTGCTAGGCATATTTCCTTATAAGTCCAGTAACTAATTCTAACGTTCAAGAATGTCTTTTAATTGGGTCGTCTTATAGGTTAGGGACCCCTGGTCATAAACGACTTAACTGCTCAGATTGAATAAGTAACTTTTTCCACATTTTACACTTTGTTACTCAAACAGTTTCATACTGCAGTTCCTATCTTCACGATCCATCATCCTATACTGTGAGGTTAAGGTCACCATGCTGAAAATTCCATACTTGTAGTAAAAATACGGTGTGGAATCAAGCTATAATAAAAAAATCTATGATCTGACAAGCAGGGTTACCATCCAATTTATCCGCAGAAGGTTCTGGGCGCGCGGTACTGTTAGAAGTGTTACAGATATTAGTTTCTTGCGTTTCCTTAAGGGTTTGGAACGCCTTGCAGTCCATGAATCAGTGGTTTCTGGTACTGAAAACCTAATCACCGGAAGTTTAGTTTATATTATCTTTCTGACTGATATTATCTTTGGAGAGTTCCATGGTTTTTGATAGCAAAGCGTAGGTCTCTTTGATCAAGGTGGACTCCGTAAAGTGACACGCTTCACATATCCAACACTCATTAATGCCATCAAACATGTCTGTGCTAAAGTGTTGGAAATTTGATTGTTCTTATTAGTGAGTTGTTTAATAAGGTTATCATGGAGAAAGCTGTTAGAAATAAACTTTCAACTTATGTAATCGTAACCTCTCTAAAATAACAATAATCTTCAAGAATTAGCTTTTAGTGATTTGATTTGTTTCAATTTTGACCAGGGATTGGTATCAGTCGAGGAACCATTGAAAACCAGGGCGTACTGGGCAGTCATTTCGTCCTAGTTTGAGCTTATCTTCAGTAAGTATGCACTACTAGGGTTCGAACCCAGATCCTTTTGGCTACAAGTCAATATCGTAGACTGTTCAGTCACTTGGACCCAACTCAGTGTTGGAGGGTGTGTTTTGCCAATGAGTCCTAAAGTACAATGATACGACTATCCAGTATTCCCTGGTTTTCAATGGTTTTCTAACTGATATCAATCCGTAGTCACATATGAAATAACAATGATCACTGGTAAATAAGATTACAGAAGGAATAACCTAATTTCAGCTCACTAAATTGCTAAAGGCAAAATAAAATTTCCATAAAATAATTGTAATTTGTTCAAAATGCAATTGGAATTTTTTCAAACAAATAGATATGTTACAGCGTGAAAATAAAACCATTGATCAGAACAGACGAATACTTAGTAATCAGAAGATAGCAAATTGGTTTCTATTCATAAGTTGTTTTACCTACAGTGAAAGTAATAAAGACTTAAAGTTATAACAATATCACTGAATTCAAACAGTTGATCGTCAGATGTAAGGATTTCACTACAAGTTATACTTAGTCTGAGTAGGCTAAGTAATTTCTACAATAAAGTGTTAAGTAACTTCATAAAGTATCTACATAAACCGGTCGTGTTAATTTTCACATAATGTCACACTTTAACACATGGGATTAAATGATCATAGGATGAAACGGATTTCAACTTTCACTTTTAAAAACACTAGAAGTTACTAACCTTTGAGAACTAAAGCTTTTTCGGAATTTGTTACTGAATACCTGGGAAAAACTAAAAGTCATCCCTAATTTAATTTTGTGTTTGTCTGAAATGTTCAGTCCCCATCGTTCACTGAGGACTGCAGGTAAAGCGAAGTGCACATCATGGATTCCAAAATAATAAAAGTTATCTCGTAACCACTGCACTCTTGGCTTCAGATGCATATTTAGTAATTGCAGAAAATCTCGTGTTTTAAATGAAGCTCTGAATAGATTTTATCCACATTAAATTTAGTACGGAATTACATTCTACGACAGTGCCCAAGTTCTACACTTATATTTAATAGACATTCTTTCACCTAAAATCAAAGTCCAAAGTAAACAGTTGTAAAGTGAATATACACGCTTACCGAAACGGTTTCACTCTCTGAATTCGGCAGTGCTATTCGAACTTATGATAAAAGAAGAACTGTTGATATTGATAGTAACTGTTGTGTTTTTGTGACTACACTAAACTTATTATAAACTTGGGTTTTTATTATTCATGAACTATTTTTTGTTTCACTCTTTCAAGCAAATAAAATTTGGAAATTGTTTTAATTTTTACTTCATTTCTGAATAGATTCATCGAGCTGGAGATGCAATGCGCTCTCTCATGTATCAAATGGCATTAGATAAAAAAGAAAGTCAACAAGTATTAGACGACCAAGTGAATCCTGCCTATTGTGAATCAGAATGGGGAAACTATGAAAATGACTCAAATTTTATTTACGATAATCCTGCTTATGACGATGAAGTGACAACAGATGTAGTTATACGCAAGTAGGTTTACCATTTCATTTTCGTTGCACAGTGAAAATGAATTGTTTTTAAATATCCTCTCCAGAATACGATGATAACTCCTCATTTTGAAACATGATACAGTTAAAGTAAAAAAATAACTTCATGAGGAGTGAATTTTTCAAGCTACACGACACTAGTTGAATATGAATTCAAAAGAATATTACATAACTATTATGCCTGAAGGTGTTTCAGTTTTGATACTAAATATGCTGTCACGTATGGTGCATTTCTAAAGGCGTTCAAAGTATGAAAGTCAATACAAACTTTTGAAACTTTTTTCTGCTGGTGTAGTAACAGAACGCAGTGGTGTTTTAGTGGCCAAAATGATTATTTGGCGAAATGATGTACAGTAATAATAGAATGGAAAAATCCTACTTTGGAATTTCAATTTGCAAACGATATTGGTATTCAGCTGCTTTTATCATCATTTTTTGCTTTCCGTACTGCTTTGGAAGTATCTTTGTTTCTACTGTTTGTGACATAATGCATCGCATAGCCAACATATTACTTAAAATTTCTGTTAGTAGCACGTGCTGCACTAGTATCTAAGGCAACTGTCATCTATTTATCCTTAATTCTGTGAAAATGTATAGCATTCACATGAGTAAATCTGGTGGGCTTTTATTATCAGAGTGCATATAAGAATAAAAGAGGTGAATGGTAGATAAAGAACCTCTGAAGCAGCGCTGCAGTTTGATATGATGACATTTACTGGTATAAACAACACACTTCTGTAAAATATTATCGTAGTTCTAAAGCTGACACATTACCACTGTTTGAAGTTTGGTAACAGTGCATTCACCAGCCACTGTTTTTTTAATTATTCGTATAAAATTAAGATGATTTCATACAGAATGAAATTCTCGGAATTTTCTTATTGTAACAAATTTAATACCTTTACAAATAAAATCAAGGGATAACCTCGAAATCAGTAGTTTGTGCTAACTAATTCAGGGACGGTTATTTGATATGGGAGTCAAACTGATTGATTGAAATGTTATAAGAAAATGAACAACTGAAAATAATTCGATGAAAGGATATCTCTGGATAGGTTAAAAATGTAGAAAGAGCTTAGTCTAAAGCAACCTGTATTCCATCATATGGGATCCTTGATAGCAGATGGTTAAAACAGGTTTCTAGCGCCATCTGTTATTAATAAACTTACAGTAATACACTTCTAATTATTGTGGTTATTTAATATCAGCTTAGCACTAGTCTAATACAGACACGAAAATCCCTCATTTTGTCTGTTTCAAGTTGAATAGTTGTCGCAATCTACTAGCTACAATATTATCTGATTCAATAATACAAAATAATGAAAGATTTTGTTTCAGAACTACTACTTTTCCTCATTCAGAAGATCTTAGACATTACTCAGTGGAACTTTGCAAATCAGTATTATTTGCTTTCATTGGAGGGAATTGATCAATCATTGTTGTTATTTGGGCGCCATAAACGCATGGTTTGATGATGCTTTAGAAAAACGACATCAGGTTTGCAAACAAAGGCATGGCTCAAGTGTACGTTGTAGAAGTCGCTATGCTGATGGAAATCGACTATTTCGAATACACATCAAGCATTTAGAAACTCAACATTTTCAGCGAATGATAACTGAGAAGTGTTATTTAAGAGGTGGTTGTCTTGGATTTGGTGGTTTATATATAACAGCTTGGTGTTTTAAATTGCAGGTTTGTTTTTCATAGGGAACATTATCACTCAGTGGAATGCTTGAAAGTCTAAAATATAATAGAAAACGAGAAATGGATTTCACTGCTAATTGGCGCCTGTTAGAAATGAAACTCAGTTACTGATCAGTATTACTCTGCTTTCTTTAAATAGGAGTATTTCCTAAGCTACGTTCTCTTTTAGATATCTTATTTATACTCCAAATAGTTTGTTGATATGAATTACTCCAAAGTGGGTCGGTGGCATAGCGGTTAGGACGCTCACCGACCAAACACATGGTCCGGGGTTCGATCTCCGACCGACGCACTTCTTTACCTCGCTAAGCCAGAAAGAATTCTGGTGAAGAGGAAGGGTTGGGCCTGAGGTTAGCAACCCCATCCTTTAAAATAAGCACTGCTACAGAAACTTCAAGCTACTAACTTGAAGCCCTATGTTCCACTGGAGAACGTGAAAGAAAAAAATTACTCCGAAAGTGGTTAGTAAAGAATAGTCGTCGATTTAATATAACACCCTATATGATTTACTTTAATTTTAAGAAGAAATACTAAATTACTACCTCGTTATTTTGAAAAAGTTTTGTTAAACTTAATCCGGTGATTAAGGCTATCCTGAATTCTCAGCAAATAACTTTGCAAGTAAACTAAGTAGTATCTGATTTAAAAAAACGAAGAACATTGAAATTTAAACACTGAACGACTTTTATGAGATTTGAGGACTCTTTTTTCCAAAAAGAGATAAATTTCGGTGACCGGTCATGTAAACAATTCACTAAATTATATCTTGTTTAGAATATTTGTCTAAAAGTAACTCGCTTAGCTTTCGCTAATAATATTTTGCAGATATTAAGGAATTCGGTACACATACTGGCTAAGCATTGCTGATAAGATAAACCGACAATAAATAACCATTTTTAAACTCATCAACAAATTTTGATTATAATTATTTGTTAGAGAAATATGATTTCACAGATATGCCTAAAGCTTCAAAATCTCGAATATAAGGTCTTCGTAGACTATAACACAAACTTGTACCTATCACAGCTAGAAATAAGTAGACGAAAGTCTTTTAAATAAGTTGTAATGGTACTGTACAACAACACACTTGTCTTTGTTAATTTTAATGAATAATCTGGCTGAAGTTTGATCATAATAACAGTTGAAAGGTATGCGTGTTTTCTCAAAGTTTCAATGAACATTTTAGAGATCATGGTTGTATATCTTTCAATTAATAAGAAAATAGCGTGTATATTGATTAATCACATTCACAGAATGCATGCTGACTCTACTGGGAAATAAAACTATCTGGAAACCTTCAAAACTGCGAACTACTACATTATGTCACATTCAAACATAAACCAGACGCACGCAGTTCACGCATATCATAACTTTAATTAATTGCCTATAAGACTGTTGAAGCACTAAATTTGGCAAACAGTGAGTTAGTGTAGTTCAAAGTAAGGTAGCACAACAAGCTTCTGTTATTTACCGTATCTGATGCTTAAACTTTACAGTGACACACCATTCAAGCAAGTATATGAGTGAGCTGTCTATTACAATCATGAAGCTTCTAACTTGACTGCAATACAGGAACTTAATATTGCTTTTAAACATTGACAAAATTCTGAAGTAAGAACACTTATGAATCAAATGAGCATGCTGTTAATTCATTCAAACCCTCATAATTATGAGTGAACTAGAATTCTAACTTTATTTATTAGAATGTATCTGATCACTCTAGCACATGCTTTTATTCTTTGTGACCATCCAGATCCATTTAATATTCCTTAATCTCTGTGTGATCACTATTCTTTACCCCACATATTCGCACTTATTATACTTTCTTTGCTTGTCTTCACTATCTTTATGTCAGTTTTGACAAGTGTGGCAAGTTTAACTTCTTCACTCTTAAGGGAATTTCTATGTTGGAAATTCAGTTCAGTTCAAATTGTCACATATTGAGTGTTTAGAGTACTGAGAGGATGTTAATTGACCTCACTAATTCATCTGCAAATGTTTCTGTACTTCATAAATGACATAAACTAATGGCAACGATCTATTTAGTGGAATCCAAGTTTTCATATTTGTTGAACCTCTTCATTTCTGTTTTATTTCCAGTAACTGCATAGTTTTTTAATGGTCTGTTTGTTTACTTTCTTAATGATCAACAGAGTTTATAATCACAATTTTATGAAAATGACTATACCTAACTTTGCATCAATAATTTGTGCAGTTTAGTTTGCTCACTTGAATGGCAGCTGTATCACTCAATGCAACATCAGTCGGTCGGCCTAATCTCTTTGATCGAAAAATTTTCCTCAGTGAACATGAAATGAAATGTTTTTAGTCAAATAATTCAATTAAGGGTAATAAGAGACATAGTATGTCAAGCCTAGTTCTCATTTTATTTTATAGACTGTGAGAATGTGATGGATTAAAATAGTGATTAAGAGAATTCGGAAATTGTAAGTTCTAAATTCTAGACAAAACTTTTAACAACTGAAGGACTCTCACAAGTGTACTTAACTGATAAGTAGTATAGTCAGTCTCAGTGTTTTTTTATTACTTGTAAACATTAACTAAGATGTTTGTGCTTTCTGAATAGGAAAAAGTGTAAATCTTAATACTATTAATAATGACAGTGATACTCACACTGTTACAATATCATCATATTGTGATGAAAAGGATATACGCATACATACAGGTATACATGAAGCACATAATATCGTTTTACCACTTATGTAAGATTACCTTCATTTTTTCAACATAACATTTTTATTTGATTTTCTCGTAAGCGGATGGTAAGTAAAGTTAACCAGGGTAAACTGCATAGATAGAAAAACAACTCAACAACTGAGAATATGAAAGTTAATTAGTATATGTGCTTTGAAATGTACATGGTAGAAAATAATAGAATGAATAGGTTTAAATTCTAACTCGCTTACGATCCTGTGTGTGAATGGTTTAGCCCAATGATTTATATGGTCAATTTTCGAAAAATATGATGCAGTACATATTAAGTAGGGAAAATGTTTCCTTAGTGTTTTGGAAAGTGATAAACACAAACAATAGAATATCTGTAATGGTTAACAAAAAGAATCCAATGTGAACTTTGCGTTGTGCTGACTTTCTTCTGTTTATTCATATTTCTAATCGATTTGTGATTCACAATCATCTACACCAAAAGTGTCACACTTTATTTCCACTCATTGTCGAAAATCACCACGTACACACACACGCACAATAAAACTACTTGTTATTGTCCACTGTCTGGTCTGCCTAATTCATCAGGCTTCCATATTTATCCCATCCATCAAAATGTATCATATTTACTGCATTTCATATTGTTCTAAGCATCTGAGTTGCTGAATCGTTATCTATTTTCATACACATTTTCAAAAATGTTTCAACCTACTGCTTTAAATCATTTCAAAGGAAGTGGAAAAAGAACTTCTCAGAGTAGTGCAACATGCTTTGGGTGGAAAAATATCGCTTCATGCTACGCATTACCGATTATGATATTACTTGAAGGTTTTGTAAAAGCAGTGAATACCTGTCAATAAAACCAGCTGAAAATTCTGTACTATGTTTAGAACAAACTCTTCATCCTAAAACTGTTATTATTATTGTATATCTGTGAAAATGAGATCATCGGAAAGAGAACTTTCTGCTTAAGCCTTTTGATTTATAATATCTCGTATTTAGAGTATATCAAAACAGTTAACCTACTGGACATCATTACCCTAATTTTGTTGATTTGTGTACATGAGCATGAAAACCTTATGTTGAACTGCTTCCTCGTTTAATTATCCATCTTCTGAGATGACAATATATTTATCAGGATTTCAAGACTTGTCATGCTTTTATACTTGCCCCACACTAAAGTTATAAAAACTTTTACTCATATCCCTGGGTTTTCTATTTCCAATGTATTTTCTTAGTAAATAAATAAATCTGTCTTTCAAGTTAGGTTAGGAAATGACATCAGTTTGAGAGTCACTGAAGACCAAAGAGTATAAGACACCTCTTTTGTTCCAGTTTGTAACTCTTAAGCAGCACTCAGAATTATAAACTAGGATGAAACAGTTGCTCAGTACTCTATGGTTTCCAGTGGTGCTCTAATTGATCTCAGTTTGGGATCCGATTTTGAATCAGTTTAATCTCTGCAACTGAAAACTCATCTTTCTTTATTTTATTAAAGTTTGTTTTTAAACTAATTCAAACGAGCTGTTCAAAAAAATAATATGTGTGAAAAAATACTTTGAGACTTTTATAATGTAATACGTTTTACTAAATGAAAAACGCGATATGCCTGTATTTAAAGACTAACTGAACTTCAAGATACGTATTTGTTTCGCTGAAATTTTATCTTAGCAATTGATATGCAGTTGTTTATATCATTTGTAACTGATGAATTTACACATTCCATGTCGACCATTCATTCTAAATTACTGTTGATTTTGTTTCAAGAAAACTAGCTGCCCTAGAAAATCTTTCACAGGCTGGTAAACGATGTACCTGGGTTGGACAAGACTATGTCAACTGGAGTTTGGTTGAGCCATTAGCCAAAGAACACCCTGCAGTAGGTAAGATGTCAAGGTTTTTTGGTTGATAAGTTTATATTCTTAATGTCGGATACGACAGTATTGTATTTACATAAATCTAGATAAAAGATATGCATATCTTTATTGCCAAAGCGCTACCTAACTGGTCCTTTCTCAAAGTTTGTTCATCTGAATGTGAATTCTTTTTCTGAAGTCATTCTAAATATCAGATGTATCATTCAACATACATTTGAGGCTGAAACGGATGAATGTTTTATCACTGTAATATTTTTGTTCGGCTTGTAAGGGGGAAGTTGCAAATTATGTGAAAAGAAAGGAATACCAATGATTTGGTACAGGTCTTATCAGCTCATAAGGCTTGTTCAGTTTCTTTCCTAATACTTAATTATTTCAACATTATCAAGACTTTTAATAAAGCTTAGCTATTAGAAGTGTTAAACAGTATACTTAAGATTTCTTTTTATTCGATTTACCAACTTCAACTGATCAGTTTCTTTGATCATTCCCACTTACTTGTTTAGTTAGTTGTAATGCTGTAAAAAATATAGTGACTGAGAACTGAATTTACTGACTGCAACAATTAGTATATAATCAAAGATGGTTATTTAAATAATTTAGTTCTCAATCTACACCTAAGTTACATTTATTCATCAACGTTAATTCTTACTTTTATTGACATTATAATTAATTATATTCAGAATTATGGGCATTCGACTGTTTCGGAGTTTTCAACTGTTACACATAATGTAAAGGAAAGCCCAATTTCTTCTTCACAAAACTATTTGCCTCCTGTGCATTTGTCCATAAATTCTTTTCGTAAATTATGGAACTTTTGAGTTTCGGTTTGTAGGGGGGCTTGTTTGGTTTCAAGACAGAATACTGACTGGTGTCCGTCAGAGTACCAATGAAAGCCAGGAAGTAATTGTTTCGTTATAGTTTGGAATCTTGAGCTGCATACATCCATGACCCCACCAGAAACAGAATCCGAGATCTTCAGGTTATGAGACGAGGTCGATGACCATTTAACCACTAGGACGGAAACCAGTGATCCATGAATACTAACTTCTGCTGATTCGCGATACAAAGTCCAACGCCAGTCAGTTTTATCTAAAGCTCACTAGTGCTTGAATACAGCATGAAGTTGTCTAGAACTCTAGTGAGTGATCGTGACCAGTGTGGTTCATCCCGTAGGATGTGAGGACAAACGCTCTCTGAGTGGGAGATGGGCTCAGTGCCTAATCTGAAGATCGTGCGTCTGATCCTTGGTGTGGTCATGGTCCTGGACTAATGAAGATTTCCAAACTTGGAAGAAACCACTGTCCAATACTGCTTGGTTCTCAAAGAATCTCCTACTAATATCGATCCGTGATTTAATTTGAAAAGTTTAGAACGTCAAATATACTATTTAGGTTCAAATTGTGATCCAATGTTCGCAGAGTATGAATACAGATGTATTTGACCAGTGTTCAATTAGCCTGGAACTAATTTTAGGCGACATAACCCGCCCATTTCTAGAAATTAAGGTCATTACAGGCACGTCTTGATGTTAAAGACAAGCATTTAACTAAGACTAATTTATTTACACAAGTAAATTCAATGAAATTCTTATCCATAGGGTCTACAGTCAACAGATTAGATTTCCTTATAAACTGATAGCAAATCCCTAGTTTCCACTTTAATGAAATAAGAAATCTATAAAAATATATCTTGAAATTTACATGGGAAAAGTATTCACTCCTGCATCACAGAATCCTCGAGTGAAAAACAGCTAAGAAGTTATCAGCCTCGGTTTACATAGGATTCAAGTTTGATTGCTGATTGATACCAGTTAAAGAACCACTGAAAACCAGGGAGTACTGAACAGTCGGTTTGTCCTAGTTTTGGACTTATCGGCAGTAAGCACCTGCCACTAGGATTCGAATCCAGGACATTCAAGCTACAAGTTAAGCTCATAGACTAACAGCTACTGAGATCCAACTCAATGACCCATGGACTCCAACTTCTACCGATTTGTTAATTTGACACCACCACCAGCCAATGTCATGCTTGGTGAGTATTTTTCCTTATTCCCAACCGCGTAGACTACATTGGTTATGACTTCTCACTAGGAGTCCAGGCAACTTCATCGTGCAGTCAATCACTAGTGAGCATCAGATTAATTTTCAAATGTTTATTTGTAAGTATTTGATTTGTTTCAAGTTTGATCTCGATTTTATATGATTCTCTTACTTGTATCAACCCGTGATCAAACTTGGAACAAATCAAATTCCTTCAAGCAAACTCTTGAAAATAGGGTACAGTGGTAGGAAATTGAAAAACACTGAAATATTACTTTTAAAGAGGCAGTATAGTTAAACAGTATAGGTGAGATTTTCTAATTTATAAAAGCAGAGAACTATCATTACCGTGTTCGTCAGTAATCATTAACTTCACATCTGTCAATATCTTGGCATTGCTTCCGTAAACTTGTTTGTAGAGAAAAAATACGTGTTAATTATGCTACATCAGCTGTACTTTATCATGTAAAGAGTTGTCAAAATAATTTTCAAACCCTTACTTCTACAGAATTATTAGTTAGAATAAATTAGAAAATAACCTGTATTTTATATCAGTCTTTAGGCAAAATAATCTTTTAATAAACTATGGAATCAATAATCACCTCATTCATTAGAACTGTCACTTCAATCAAAATAAATTTTTTTTAAAGTAAATATTAAAAGGCAAAAATATTTTCTTGTAAATTAAAATAAAATCATGTGTTGTATTGTTTCAACAAAATTTGAAAAAAAACTATCATGCACAAAATATTATTTTTGTAGACTTGGTAGATAGAACATGTGTGCCACGAATGCCATGGCATGATGTTGGCTGTGTAATTGAAGGAACTGCAGCATGTGATATATCTAGACATTTCATCCAACGTTGGAATCAAATACGCGTAAGTTATTTTCCATCAAATATGTAACTATATTTTGTCAATAAACTAGTTTTACCCACTATTATCAAATTGTCTATTTGCATACATATTAGTGATTCATAATTGGATAAATGTTGTTGTAAGTATAGGGTTTTTCTTAAAATGAATAAATTAGATGAATAGATATCCCATCAACAGAAATAACTATGTCCATTCCGCGTATATTTCGCCTTTTTTTTGATTAAATAAGAAATTTCGTCATGATAATGATAAATGAAGATTGACAGGTAAAGATAAAAAGAAAAAAGACTGACATATTGGAAACAGAGATGCATTAGGCACACTTTGAAGAGATATGACAGGCTGTGGAGCAGAACCTAACTGAGAAATGACGAGTTGGCAGTTTGGGGGATACACGTAGGACGTCATGTGAGAAGGAGTTGAAAGCTTGTGTCAAACCATGGAGTCAGCTAGAAAAGAATACAGAGAACAAGATGAAATGGAGGTGCACTGCTAGAGTCATATGTTTCACTCGGAACCCGAGGGAATAATAATAATAGTAGCAGTATTTCAAACAGTGGTCTTTTGAATAATGGTAATGCTGTGATATAGTTACGATACCTGATAGCTGATACTTTCACTTCTAAAAATGATAGTGCCTACTCACCTAAACAAAGAGCAAATGTTTACTCATTGCTATCATCGTTCTTCCTTTTGCACTTTATCTTTTGATCCTTTTTCTAGAAGTACTGAATAAATGTCTAAGGCAAACTTAGATCACCACTAATCTTTATTGTAGTCTATTTAGTACGTTTTTAACTTCATTCAGTCACTTCAAGCAAAACTGCATGAAATCCGACTGAGGTTCATATTGTTCCTATATATATATGTATATGTTTGCATAATCATTCAGATTGAAAATTTAGTAACACCTATAGTATAAACTAGGCAAAATAATTGTTTTATGCTTATCTAGATATTGTACATACTTAATAGGCATGAAGCGCAGTTGTAACATTATATGAAATTTTACATATTCAACCCACTCTGATTATTAATCACTGAGTATAATGTATGCATACATTTGTACTTGAGTGTAATATGAAATATAACGCATAAAAGTACTGCTGAGGAATAACTAGGACCGGTGTAATTAGTGACATTAAAATAGAAGAGTGTAAATTAGATTCTTCTTCTTCTTCACAATTCCGACTGACCAATATCACGAAGCAAAAGAACACAAAAGACCAAGTGATATGTACTTACGCTTGGATAATACACAGGTTATAAGAAATGATGTAACAAGCACATTGTTGTGAAATTCTGAGTTGGAACTAATCACTCATTATAATTAACATGCATAGAGTCTTCTAACAGTAAAAAGTCCAAGTATATATTTATTTACGAAGTGAAACCACTTGAAGAATTACTGGAAACCAAGGATAACTGGTTATCTGTTTAGTCCTAGCTTGTGACTTCGCATCAGCATTAACCTATGACCTTCAGACTGCTCGTGGAACATTTCAGTCACTTCGCCAGATTCTAAAGACCTTTGAATTATAACTTCTGTCACTTTTCTAAATGGTACCAGTGTCCTCACATCTGACTCGGTGAATCTCAGCAGTCATGATTTCTCATTCTAGTTTTTGAACAACCAACCTGAGGTGATTCACTCAATGAACAGAGGCTTTAGGATCATTTCATGATGAATGATACTTAAAATTAATCATTTTCATGCAAACATAAAACTTAAGTTAAATTATTCTCGTTTTATAATAAGTGCCAAATCATGATAAAAAATACATGGATATGAGTAGCTAATACTCTGAAGAATGGGGAACATTTTTTAACAAAATTTTTGTGGAAACATTAGTTATCCAGAGTTTTCTTTATCATTCCTTATTATTCATATGCCTTACAGTCTATTTAGTATATTTTATTGGTTAATAACACTAACACAAATGATTTTTAAAACTAGAGGATAAATGATAAATACCTTTTAGTCCATTACTTATATAGACTTACTTCTAAACACTGTTTTTGTTTTTGTTTTTAAAGTGAATCCTATCATCAGTTTTACTAATAGATTATTTCGTGGGAAGTTAGTCTTTTGAATAATAAATTTAAGCATAGTGTTTGAGTTGCCGGGTGAACAAAAGAATGATAGTGTTCTATCAACAGATTCTTTGGGAACGAAACATAAGCAATCACTGTGAAGCATTACGATTACTCTGGGGGTCTGTCAAGTAGAAGTCCACTCCAACTTATTGACACTTTGACCTTTTTATAAAGAAAGTTCAGTTTTAATAGGGTCTTCACACAACTCTGTTTCAGAAACTAACAGAATAACAGCTCGATGAATCAGACATCAAGTTCAATAATAAAGTCTTTACCACTAATTATCAGAGTTTTGTTTCTAAAGGGGATATGAGATTCCATCATACGGAAGATTTGTCTTTACGGTGACTTTCAACAAACATGGAATAAAGACTGATGGGTTTACCGTCTATTCACCCCCGATGGCTGGCATCAATAAAATGATACGATATTAATGAATCTTACACATTACATAGCTGATCAAACATTTACTATCAACACCCAGAAATACAAAAGCCTAGATTACCACTTTTCTATGCTCTTTTATTTAGCCTAATTTCTACTTTATTACTGAATAGAATACAGCTGTTATTTACACATAATCTCACTGAAAATTTCCACTGTTATGATTGCACTAGAACATTATTTATTTATACCTGTAAATAGGGAAATTGCTGTCTAATTCTCTGCATATCTTTGAATAGTTAAATGTGTGAAGCAGATTCAAGAAACACTATTAAGAGAAATGGATTTCACAGTACAATTTCTATGATGCGTTACACCTTTTCAAGAATAATATTCTCAAACATCCATTTTCCTTATTCGATAAAACGAGGAAGGATGTCGATATGTAATCAGGAGTTGTTATGTAATCTATGCTGGGAAGGTAGGCAGTTCAAATGACAAAGCTTTTAAGTGTGGAAAGATAACACTCCAAGTCGCTATCTGGACTGCATTTCGAACAAGGTTTATTTTTCATAATCGCATCACCCGTAATTACATAATTTCGAAACTTGATTTTCGTAACTGTCATCGTTCCTTCCCACTTGTAGTAAAGGTAATAGAATTTTACAGATGTTTGGAACAGGTGTTGAATCATACCCACTGCGTGTATTGCGGGTGGATTTGGAAAATAAAGCCTTAGTCATCAGTCTCTCTCTCCACCTTGTTAAACTGAATTTTAGGACTGTCACTTTATCCTGTCTTATTCTGTGCTGGTGTGGGGCTGCATGTAGTATTATAATTGAGATTTTTCCTAAATTAATCATGTTTGTGGGGTCTACTAGTCTGGAGTTTAAGTTATTGTGATCCGCTATCCTAATTCTCTCTTTCCTACTCAGATCGAGTTAGCAGACCAAAGTGGAAGGATAAATTCATAATTGAATTTTTATTCAGTGAATTTACTAAGGAAACATGCAATAAGAATCATTCAACACCTGTCGCAGAAACGTTCAAAATTCTACCTCCATTACAACAAATCGCAAGGAAGGATGATAAAGACAAAAACCCAAGTTTCGAAGTTGTGTAGTTACAATCGGACTATGGACGCAACAAACTGTGTTCGAAGCGTCATCCATAAATAATACTATTTCGCTGAGTGATATTTCGAATATACGAATAGCCATAAAGCTGTTAATCGCCACCTCTTTGAAGTTCTTCACATGTATTAATTCCACATAGTTTTAGTCCTGTACCAAAAACTGCCCATGTATTTAGTCGAATACGACAAGCGTCTAGTAAATACAACTAGTATTTCTTACTCCTGAGAGAAAAACATTTTGTTAAGTCACCTATAAATCATCATTATTACCTTGAGTTTCGAGTGGAACATAGGACTCGGACTGTGTGAGTTTCAAATAGTGAACTGAATTTAAGGTGTTACAAGTCAACTTAAACAGCCAGCTAAAAATTGGGTGGTTTGAAATGATTCGGCTTTCTGAGGTCAGTCAAACTGGGTACAACGCTGATAAACGCGGATGAATGAAACGACCATCAGGTGCTTAGCTCACTTCGGTCTGGCTAGTAAGCACTAGTGGTTGATATGAGTGGTACACAACTACTCATCTGAATCACCAGATCACATATTGTGTTCTGAATAATTTGGTTTTCAAAGAAAACTCCTTGAAACATGTAAATTGAAAATCTTTTTTTTAAAAGTTTATGATGACCATATTTGGTTTTTCGACAGACTTAAATTAATGTAGATAATGTGGAAATTTTAAATATAGGAGACACCAAAAATGCCAGGGATGTCTGGTACTAGAAGTCTGGTACTCAATTGAAATAACAATCAACAGACATATCACTATATGCCAGATTTACCATCTGATTAAAAGTAAATCATATGACAAGAAAATTAAAATTCCAGGCCAATAATAATGATCATTGGAGACGTAAATTAGCAGCCAGCCACGACAGTGGTTGCCAGGAGATACATTTACATCATTCATGGAAAACTCAGATAAGTTCATTTTGTACTGTGTCGGTGGTATAGTAGTAGAATGCTAGCCGACTCCGCATGTGGTCCGGGGTTCGAGCCCCGGTCGACGCACTCTTTTACCTCGCTAAGTCAATTATAAAACTGGTAAAGAGGAAACTTTGGGCATAAGACCAGCAACCCCACCCCGTAAAAATTAACACCATTGTTACCAAAACTTTAAAGCTCTAGCTTGAAGCCCTATGTTCCACTGAGAACGAAAAAGAATAAAATAAGTAATAACCATATTATATTAAAACTTTCTCTGAAGATGTTATCTAGAAGGATGACGAAATTTTAACAATTCAGTCAACCAGTTCAAAGAACACAACTAATTAAAGAATTACGCTTCATTTTGTTTCTTGCTTACAAATGATGATATTTTAATGTATATTTATATGTATTTACGTTTACGGTTTCACTTGTTTTATTATAAGATAGTTTTACTTGTGATTACTGCTTCCTAATCTCTGAAATTGTTTTCACTAAGGTGAAGGAAACGTTCCTGTTAATTGTAGATCTCAGCGTATTTTAAAACTATTTCACATTGTGTTAAGAGGTGGGTTTCGTTTAGGTTAAAAGTATGCTGAAAGTATTTTTACAATTAATCACATACAAAGTAATCAATATACTGATGTATTTAGTCTTCTACCAACCACCAATGAGTTAAATTCTCTATTTTTTTTCAAAATTTTTATCATTGCTCCTACATGTTTATAAAATTAGCACTGTTTTATACTTTGTTTTGCTTACAAAAAGTATCTTAGTAAATATTAAATCGCAGTAAGATAATCTTCATAAAATGCTTTAATAAATGAATATAAGCCCTGTTTGTGGAAAATTTCAGTCTGATTTGTTGTGGCTGTACTGAAAACATTTTGTATATTGGTTGATTCTTAAGGCTGTGAG
Organism: Trichobilharzia szidati; assembly: GCA_944472155.2. NCBI lineage: Eukaryota > Metazoa > Platyhelminthes > Trematoda > Strigeidida > Schistosomatidae > Trichobilharzia > Trichobilharzia szidati. The sequence goes on along the minus strand of OX235271.1, from coordinate 99,519,776 downwards.
TTAGGTAGCTACCATTAACCATAAGTGTATTAAAATCAAACTCATTTTGAATATACAAATATATATTTGTGAACTTTTCAAAAAATTCTGTTTTATGTCTTCTGACAAGTTTATGACATCAATGATGATATTATTTTAGACAGTGTTGTAGACCGAAATAAATAAATCGAGAGAATTAAAAGAGGTTAAAGTTCATTCTAGCACTTAGATCTAAAATAGGGAATAAAACTTCCTTTTTTCAACAAAATAGGAACAAAACAAAATCTATTACTCATTTCTTTCTGGTTTAAAATGGCGCAAACTTGATCATAAACATAATATAGCCAAATCTCATTAAGTGTAGATTAGCTGTAAGCATAAGAAACACTGCAACTTTGGTGTGCTTAAATCACATAAAGTACCTAACATTTATTAAAATATGTGAAAGGTATTGGAATTTTTATGCTACTAGATTCTCTGGTATCTAGAGCTGAAGGAGTCAACATGATGTGATTCAGGTCAAATATGTCCATACTTTGCTATTGAAGTAACTGTCTAATCTTGTGTTTGCACTGATCAAAGTGTATTGGTCAAGTGAAAAGTGTAGTATGCTTCTATAAGCTATACTGCTATATTAGATGTTAAACTTCAGTCCATAAGAAGTTTCAGACTCAGTTTTCTTGTTTATCAGAGCCAAAAAGGACAAAATCTAGGACCTGGGTTCCTTACCATACGAATCATAACATCTAGTAAAGTTTCCACGGCATAAATTAGCAGTAACTTGTTAAAACAAAGTTGTCTAAGATGTCTGTAATCACCATAATTCAGAGACCCAGTTAAATATTATTTTGACCGTTTGACATGAGGCTGTGTATGTAAGTTAAATGACATCTAATATTAAATTGGAATCTGATGTAATTTCCTCACACAAAAAGATTTGTTCTTGGAGGTGGCTATCTTGATCTTTACCAAAATTTTCGATCTCAGTAACTTTCTAGAAAACCAGGGAAAGCAGATTATAACCACGTTAAAGTTTTATCGAGATCTGAAGGCCAAAGAAGATCAGCAACATCGATCTCTGGGAGCAAACCAACCAGGAACCAGTTGTACAACAAATATGCAGGAAGAAATGGAGGTGGATTGGCTATACTCTGTGAAAACAAACCATCAAATGATATCCCACACCAGGCTCTCTCTCGAGTGGGAAGCGGCGAGTTGGTCTTCAGTGCGAGGGTGACATGGAGGAGGTCATGTGAAGAGGAGATGAAAGCATGTGGGCAGACGTGGAGCCAGGTGAAAACGTTGGCAGAGAACCAAACGCAATGCAGACGTGCGGCTGAAGCCCTGTGTTCCTATAGGAATTAAAGGAAACTATAATAATAATGTTTTATCGATCTAAATGATCACTGATTTCTAGATGAATTACGGATTTCATTGAGTCCTTTAAATTTCATAGGATTATAGTGGCAGTATTTCGTAAAAATGTCTAATAATCGATACTGTTTAAAAGAGATCCACTTTGTCAAAAACAGTTGTCACACAGAGATACAAGATTTTTTCGTGGAGTTCCCGATTAGTTCCAAGGAAAATTATTTACTTATTTGTACATATGCCAAGGGGTTTTGACTTCAATTGTTTTCAAGAGTTCTACCTAGAAAAAACAACTTTTGGATTGTGTGAAACGGAATTAGTGGTTACATAATGTTGATTAATCTGAGTATTTTGAAACCATTCGCGTTGTTCTATACTGTTTACTAGTCAACTCTAGGCGATCTAAGAACCGGAATGCTATTTCGCTCACTCAAGGCGAAATTCATCGACGGCGTGCTCACATTTATTCAGCTCTGAAATCAAAATGAGTTTAGATCACCTCCATCTAGCCACTGGTTGATGTGATGTCATATCAATCAGCGGTACATGTCACGTTGCAGACCTTACTTGATTTATTCGCATCATTTACGGTGCCAAACATTTACCATATTGTGATGTGAATTTTTTGCATTTTCAGTGTAATTTGCAAACAGAGAATCTGCTTGAAATTTTAAGGTGTTCATTACAAATTTTAGAAGCTTATCTCATTCATATTTGTACATGAAAACGACTCAGTATACTGTAAAAAATGTACTTGCTTGCACTGAGTTATATGATCAGGAGGCTAAAAACTCTGTCACCACAAATTGGAAGCTCCTCTTCCGCAGATAAAAAATAAACTATGATAAAAATGTTAGGTGATAAAATAAGGTGAAATAAAGTGAAATGGAACAAGGATAAAATAATGTCTTGTGATTCGTGTATTTATTATAATAAATTAGATATAAGATAGCTTAAAGTCCCGTACAAATTGCTTTTCCACAGATAAGGTTTCGGTTTCATCCTGTATATTACTTAGTCTTCTGCTGTACAAAGCAGATGCATTTGATTATATTCCGGTGGATTTTAGCCGAGTTTGTAAGTAATATTGAAAGATCCATCGGAGATGAGATGGTTGTGGTCAGCTACAAGTTAAAGGTTAGATGAATTATTAACTGTATGATTTCCTTTTTGCAGCCAATTAGGAAGCTTCACTATGACATCCGCATTTCTAAATGTACTTATTCTTTCAATGAAATCAACATTATGCTGGCTAATTTATTCTTATGATAAGTGGACTTTGCTTTGACCCTTAATGTAATATACCCAGTTACCTTGTTATAATTTAATTGTAAACGGTTTTTATTATTACTGCCCATTTAGAACTTTTGGTGACTGATAACTCAGAAGAGCATCTCATTTGTAGTGTAAAAATTTGTGGTTTCCTTTTCAACAAAAATATTTTCTGGCCAATAAGAGAGCAGACATTTCTTTCAGTTACTCTGACTACAGCTTGGAATGTCATGCGTCCAGTAAATGAATAGATAAGGTTATTAGTTTATTGTGCATATGTTTGTATGAATTTTTTAGAATTATTGTGCGGTATACTGAAGGATGAATTGTATATTTACAAAAAGTAGCTGTCTTTGTAATGCTGGATATCTAAAATATTTTATAACTTTAACAATTTATTACTAATTAATTTCTTAATCTATGAAGCTTCCAGTCACACTAAATTATGAAAACAAGGCACTTTTTGTGAACTGTAATAATCTAATACCGGTTTCTGGCAACAGTGTGAGTACATATTGTTTTATGTAGTTAGGCTCTCTGTCTAAATTAGTGCATTATAGTACAGTGCAGGTATCATTCACTTCTACCATTCATCAAATTTTATAAATCTAGGGTTAATACTGCATAATTGCTGTGTTATTTGTTTCAGAAACCATCTAGATATGGTTAGAGTAGGTGAATTATACAACTAGCGTCATTTATTGAGGTTTGGTACAAGAAGTGAGAAAATCTAATAAGAAATAACTGTTCATTTGAATGATCAACTCTTAATGCACTGAAGTTTATATCTATTTTTTTTTATTTTAAAGTCCGTAAGTGAAAAATTATATGCTATTAAATTTTTCAGGCCAGAAAGATCAAATCTGCACCACGTGGCAGTGCAAAACGAATAATACAGCGTCTTGTGCCAGGTTTACTACCATCACACCCATGTTCTCCATGGACAGAGACAAAACTGTCCACAGTTCTTGTAGACCCAAGACAGTCAACAACTTGTACAGTGCAAGCATTACGAAGTGTTGCCAACTGGTCGTTGGGAATTCAGTCAGCTCACAAGAAAGGATTTCGTGAATCTTTCCGACAAATTTTCCATCAAAATTTACATACTGTAACTATTAAAGATGTGCATTCGGATGAGAATAAACACCAAATAGGATTGGAAAAGTCCGTTCTGTCAGCATATCTTACTACTATACAAGAAGCAGAACATTTTATATACATCGAAAATCAGTATTTTGTTAGCTACATTCTTGGGTCACTAGAAGAATACGAACAAGCAGGTTTTTCAATCGAAGACGTCTTAGAGGGAAAATGTTCTGACAAGCCAACATCTGATTATCTACCACCTAGCCACTCTAGCGGTTTGGTTAAAAATCGTATATGTGAAGCAATCTATCTCAGGATTTTACGAGCTTACAAGTAAGTGCACTTAAATGGCTTAAATAATAATGTAGTGTATTATGCAGCTACCAGTAATTATTATTCCATTATACTATACAAGTACGTGTATGCAGTAATTCAAATTGATAACAGCATAATTATTGAAGTCTAAGCTAAAACCTACTACACGGTAGGATTCACACTAATAACAGTCTCACGTGTACCTTAAAACATTTTAACTGGATCAGTTAACAATGTCTAAGCGTTTCTTGGGAGGACAAGTAGCTGGTATATTTAAATGCAGTGCCGTGACTCTTGTTAGATTTAGTCGGCTTATAGTATTCGAGACAAGTTATCTCTTCCTTAAAGTTGCTTCTAATAGTATCTTCATTATTTCAGATTTCTGTTTTGTTTTGTCAGGTTTATGGATTACACAAAACTTTCATCACGTCCCCAGAAGACACTACACAAAATGCCGCCCATATATACGAAATAAGTGGGCATGAAATAACTGTTAAGGACACATTTTACTTTCGTTTATTTGTTTTAAGTACTGACAGTCAGTCAAATAAGACTACAAATATCAGAGTGAAACTGTAATGTGCTGCTGAATCCTTATGTTCCACTCGGAGCCCAAAGGAATAATAATAATAAGTACTGACACCAGTGCTTTTACATCCTAATAAAAATTTAAGTTCTCATAAAATTTACGCATTATTACAATGGTATAAATGTGTTCATCTCTTGTCACCACGCAAATCCTGTTCATTCAATAATACTCTCTCACTTGCATCTTTGTCTTTAGTAGTTTTATTTAAAAATTTGTTCTGCATTTATGTGTGCACTGTCCGAAGTGTGGTAACATGAAATCATGCAATATTTTCAAAATTCTACTTTGTTAAGTTGGTGAGTCAGTTTACCATCACAATTATTCGTGATTGTTCGAACAGATAAGCTTTATTCTTTATAGTGATGACCACAAAATCTCATGACTAGAGTTTCGTTGTAGAATTGCAAAAATACTGAGTGTATTTCATGGTGAAACAGAAACTGTGCTTCTTTTTATGAATTAAATGTAAATCACGAATTTTCTTCCGAATTTCTGCATTGTACGGATATGTACGTTGGGTAGGGGGGAGTAGATATATATTTCAGCAGTTTGGTGCCAAAAGTATAAATATTGAGTGTTACTAGATAGTAAAAGGTTTTATTCTGGTGTAGATATTTATTAACACAAAGATAAGATGGTCAATACATTTTTATGTAATATAATGACTTTCATCTGCTCAGAAAAGTATTTTGAATAAGGAAAAATAAACTGGCAACAGATCTTGTGGATCTAGAAATTTCAGTTATTTAGTTTGTACGATTTTATCGTTAATAACAGAGGTATGCGAAAACATTTACAAAACTATGCCTGAGGTGGTTTGCGTAAATCTTTCAATAGATATGAATGTACGCTTTATTGTTTAATGAGAAAACAAAACAAGTAGTTTAGCGAAAAGGCTGTCCCCAGTGTATGATAATCACATACTTCATGCTGTCTTTTTTCAAAATAAAAAACCCATCCCCAGGCATCATAAAAATAAGCAATATAATGCGGTCTAAAACTTATGCTTTTAACTAACAGGGTGACAGAGCAACAAAACATCTATCAATTTCTCAGAAGTGATAAAGTTATTTGAATGATATTACCAATTGTACTAAGTAACATAGAGATTTCATAATATGATGAGTAGGATCACTTCACATGAAGTCAGTAAATGTGGGCTGTTAGGTTTTCAGTATAAACAACCCAGGAGACTGATTAGTGAGTCCAGAAATTTGAATAATAAAAATAAAAAAATAATAGAAACATTACTACGGATTAAATATACACAAGAATTCGTTCAGAAACGTATGGTGACCTGTAAAAATATTAGGCACAGTAATGTAGATAATGGAAATGGTATGAGTAATAAAGAACGTAAAGCCTCGATAGTACTGCCATATTAGGAAGGGAAATCAGCAATCCTGAGTAGGATTTTGATAAGACTGGAATTAGGGTGGCATTTAAATCAACCAACTCACTCAGAAGTAAACTCAATGCGATTGATCTAGTTAGTGAGAATAATATAATTTATAATTTAAATACCATTTGCTGACTTTGAGGCTAACTGCATAAGAGAAACTAGTAGATCGGAGTCATTTAGGTTATCAGAACCTAGAAATTTATCTAGATCTAGAATAATGGACCTCGCTTAGTTAAGCGAGTTAGGAAAACGATCATTTAGTACCGTGGATGCTTCTGCGTGTTATTACACAAAAGGTTGAGGCAGGGTAGACGTGGTAAAAGTAATATGATTAAGTGGAGAGAAAGTTTAGTTACTGAATCCTTATCGTTTGATTCTAAGCTAAATACCTACTATAGAATTCATGGAGCAGCTGAACCAGATATATAGAAGATCGTGTTGAAAACTAGAGAGAGTAAAGGTGTATGAACAAGTTAGAAATTTATGTGAAAACAGTGATGCAGTTATGAGCAATCAGTTATGCTCAAAAGGTCATCAGTAAATAAATAATATTGTATCATTGTGTTTTATCAGATAAACTCATCTAACATGAAATTTTAATTTACATACATTAGGATTATAAAACGCTTTTCTTGTGAATGTACATATAGTGGTCGCCGAGCTGGAAATATATGTGTCCTACTATTGCTTTTAGAAGTACTTTGAAGTAATTATTGTAATTGTCAACTCAGAGACATCTTTTAAATGAAATACCCTAAATAAACTAGTGAATATCGATATTTAATCATGCAGTGAAAGTAGGTTAGGTATTTCCTGGTACGTATATGGAAAACTACAGTATATACTGGAATGAGAATTTACTGTAAGCCCTTTAAAATTTAAGAGTAATATTAATTAATCGGAATAAATGGAGTGTAGTTGGAGTGACCTCAACTATTATTGTACACTCTAAAGATTAAACTAAATTTCTGCATAGCAAGGAGTACTCTGAACCATTAAGATAATTTGTAGCCCAGATGAATTATATTGGTGTAGTTGTGTCATCTGAGCTGAATGGTTTATTTCAGAAACTTTCAATGTCTTCCTAGATGATATCTTTAGCGCAAACTTCAGTATGAAGTAAATGTATTTGAATTCTCTATTATTGATAGGATCGTTTTTCTCGTAAGAACTTTGGTTGTGATTATTTATTAATGCACACCACAGTATCGGTCATTTTATTTACCTGGAATTTGACTTTTTTGTCGTGTAACTTGTTCTTTTTTGTTCAGTAAATTTGATCTATGTTGATATCTCTTCTCAGTGCAAATTCATTTGAGTATACGGCTTCTAGGAATTCTTTGACATTTTTGGAGTTTGTTTTTTGTAAGATTCATACATTTTTCCAGTCGAATTGATGCTCGTAGTTGTCAACATGAGACGACAGATTTCATGTATTTTGAAAGCTCGTTTTTATTCATGCATCTGAAGACGAAGTGGGCGTCCACCATGGCCAATATAATGTTCTTCACTGCTGTTGCAGTTTTTCCTGAAGATTACATTGGTTTTACCTTCTTTCATTGTTGCGTCTCTTCGTTAACATGGCATATACTGAAGTGATTTTGTTACTTTATGACTACCATTCATACTAAGACTTTTAAAAATCTTGTGTTGAATGTAGAGATATTTTTCATGTATAATTAGACGATTTTCTTGGCGCTTTCACTCAGCTGTTTTGGGTTGGTCTGCTGGGCTGATGGTGTATATCTTTTGATGATATTATGTAGATAACCACTTTTGTGGAAGACCACCGTAAGATATTTCTCCTCTGTCCTCTTAAAGAAAGGAGTGATTCAATATATCCTGGATCTTTTGAATAATGCTTGTATGTAACCTGTTTTGTATACCGTTGGGATGTTATTGTTGTGTTTAAATATTTGATCTCTTTGAGTTGGTTTTCTGTATAATTTCGTTTCTACTTTTGTTCGCTTGTTCCTCAGACAAGACGTCTGATTTTTCATTTATATTATGTGGATGGGAAAATGATAAAGTTGATGCTTCGGAACACAACTAGGATTTATTTCAATAAATTATGCATTTATTATAGGTCCCATCTTGTCACTGTTAATGTTAATTAATTCTCTAAATATCTTTTTTTCGCAAGATGTGGTCATAATTTAAGCTTAGTTTATGATTATTTTTATTGTACATAGAGTTGTTAGGATTGGATACTTCAGTTAAAGCATGTTACATTAATAATTTTGATCTTGTCAACTAGACGACGGTTAGTGATAAATCTAGTGATTATTAAATATTATAGCGTTAAACCTACCATGAATGCATTTCCTCTGACTTTCTTATATGGTATTTTCCTAGTGATTTTAAAATTTTATTAGCTGATAAGTTACACAAAGATGACCAAAAATATTTAATAAGCACTCTACATCCAATTATTTCTTTATTTTAGTGAGGGGCGTTCATTCCGTGTGTACATAGTGCTGCCTTCACTGACTGCATTCAAAGGTGAAGTTGGGACTTCCTCTGGGACTTATATTCATGTAATTCTAAAGTATATTAGACAAAGCTTGTTTGTCGGTGAATATGCTTTGATTCCACGACTGAAACAAGTTATACCAAACCCTGAAGACTACGTTTCAATATGCAGCTTACGAACGTATGATGAATGGCCTGATGGTACAATAGTATGTCAAAAATTATTCAGTAAATAAATTTGTTGCTATGCTTATATATGTCGATGAAATGTTTTAAAACACATTATCAATGTAATAAAGCCTGTAGATAAAAATTTCCCATCAGAATTAAGCTGTAATGTTTTGTTCGTATAAAAAGCCTTCTGCATACAAGATGTTTCTCGATGGTATCCAAGGTGGAGATACTTATTAATGGTTCAGTGTGACATTCAGTAGGACATGATTTCTTTACAGTAATTGGGCATAACAATTGAAAGTAATTCAAACTGAATAAAAGGTTCATTAAAAATTTCGAAAGAATAACTGTTAATAAAAGAATATTTTTAGATGACTTCATCAGGTACCACAGTTATATATCCATGATAGTTAACGAATTATTGTTACTGACACTAGAGACTATTTTCAAAAGAATCACCAAATGAGGATTAAGATAGAAGTAAAGATGTAACAGAATCCGAAGTGCAGTCAAACGATTAAATATTCTAAAAAACTATTAATGCCATCTAATAGCTTGAGTTCCATCTTCATTAGCTATGGTTTTTGGGTAGATAAACCGTGGACATAATTGCATCATTGACAAAAATGTGGTAGCATTCAGTCGTCATATTTATATATATGTTCGGGATAGTGTAGTATTTATGAACAACTACTAAGAAATTTTCATTAGTGCGTTGGTGGCACAGCGGTAAGGACGTTCGTCAACCATGCAGATGGTCCGGGGTTCGATCCCCGGCAGACGTGCTCCTTTACCTCGCTAAGCCAGAAATAAGGCTGATAAAGAGCAAAGGCCGAGCATGAGGCTAGCAATCCCATCCTGTAAAAATAAACACTGCTACAGAAACTTCAAGCCTCTAGCTTGAAGCCCTCTGTCCCCCTGGGAACGTTAAGGAATGAAAAAATAAACAAAATTAGTCCTTATAGATTTATTGTTTTCGGAATGAGCACTGATGTTGAAATTCTGACCAAAGCTAGCACCTCCGTTTCAAGAATTCAAAGCTCCAACAGTAATAAAGTTACAAGACTATCAGAAGCCTAAATTGTAAACATAATCATCACTTTTTCAAAAAAAGATATTGTTTTCATGCAGTTAAAGATCAATAAGGAACTGCTAATCCTTTGAACTTTGATTCAGGTCTTCAAAGCGAAGTGTATCATTAATTACTGTAGTCACTAGGATGACTAAAATTCATCTGCAGTTAGGTGCAGCTAACAGAGGTGATGATGCATGGCAGTGATACAGACTTATCCATTGTTTATTTTCCTTTTGACTTATGTAGCTTAAGCGTCTTGTATTTCCTTTCATTGTTTGTAATCTCGACTCAAGTATCAGCTGTTTAACTCCTAAATCCTGACATCTTTAAACATCCTGATAAAACTCTATTCTCCTTTATATTTGTTGGACAACACCGAACTGCTCAGCTGACAGGAATAACCTTAATTACGATTCGCTTATTGGATCACTAGAATGTAATTGACTTTCTTCGTCTAAGAAGGATGAAGTCTTATCTGTTCAATGAGCCATAGAATCTGGAACACTTGCAGCGCTGACACCATGAAAGTAGATCTGAACATTCTGAAAGGGATTCTCAGTGAAAATAACTATCCCTAAAGCTTCATCACAAAATCTGTGAAGCCTACTTGAATAAAACCGCACATGGTTTGTTCCCCGAGACACTTCTCTATCTGATTCTGCAGTTCAATACATAGTCATTGGTAGTAATACTTAGAAACTACTTGTCCCAGTCATTAAAGGAAACCTTCTTTGCGTCTGAACTTCGATTAATTTTGTCTCCAAAACAGACCATTCATAAATATATACCTATCAGTTCACCTGCTCCAATGGAGGTAGGTATATCGGTCATACTCACATTTCGCTATCCAAACGCGTCATCGATCACTTACTCTTATGGGCTTACCGAGGGAATAAAAACTGCTATCGTAGTTCTATTCTAGAACATCTGGTCGAATCCAGACACTGGGCTATTGTACAGCTGGAGAATGATATCGCTGAAAAGAGTAACTCTTCTCCGAAAGTCTTTTGTTTTATATCACTCAATTTGGATTTCTAATCCTCAAAATATGTGCATAGTTAGGTACTGTGTGATCAACATCAGAAAGATAATCATTTCACAAAGCACAGCAGACTCTATCGTTTGAGCTCTCCTAAAAAATTCAGCTCAGTAGGAAAATATTTTAAAACACTTCTCCTGATTTCTAAAAAGGTGTAAAGCATATTCTAAGTTTCTTAATAATACTTTTTAAATGCCTTTGTTTAGATTCAAATGAACTGTCGTCAATATTTGACAGAATAGTTCTAAAATATTTGGGCGCCGAGTGAGAAGTAGACATTAGTAAAAAATTATATTTGTAAAATCTCAACGAGATTGAAATGAGTAATTCTATTAAACTCTAATCCTAAACACCATTATTTTGAAAATACGTCTATTCATAAAATTCCAGATACTAACAGTTTGAACAGACATGAAGGCGTGATGTTAGCTGATGCATAGGAAACCCTTATTAATAAATAAAAAATGGATATGTATCACTAATTATTAGTACTTGGTCAAAATTCTTGACTGTCCATATCTTCTTATGGAGACGTTAAGAAATGTTTTACAACTGTTTACCCACACACACATACACACTCTGTTTAAAGTGTAGATCAATATTTGTAAGTCGGAGGTCAAATTGTGGTCACAGCTCATAAAATTTTGTTTATTATACTTGTTGAATGACTCATGATTGGACAAAGTTTTTAAAAACAAGTGATGTTCCTTTTATACATAAACCTCTGTTATGTTAATTTCGATTAATTTCCCTGAAGAAGTTCGGACCAGATTGCCGAACGAAACGTTGGAATTACTCATTTCAATCTCGCTGAGATTTTACAAATATAATTTTTTACAAATGCCTTTGTTTAGACTATTTTAACGAACACGTATTTTTGGTTAACATGTTACTGAAATAAAGTCTTTGAAGATTTTTAAATTCTCAAATGTTTATAACAATGATGTTCTTTTATTAGGATGGTAAATCTCTTCGAGTAGTTCTCTACTTGTTTGCTTTTCATCCTCTTCTATTTTTTTTTCTTATTTCAGAAATCAGAACTGATTTATGTTCACAGTAAAGTGATGATTATTGATGATAAAAAAATGATTCTAGGATCAGCTAATATAAATGATCGTAGTATGCTGGGTTTTCGTGACAGTGAATTAGGCATCATAATTGAAAGTAACTCAGACAATGATCTTATTGATGGAAAATTTAACGGGATAGATGTAAAAGTTCATCCATTTGTACAAAGATTTCGAAGAAGTTTAATGGCTGAATTTCTCGGAATATTACCAAAATCTTCAAGAGAATCTAGACATAGTATGAATCATGACTTATTAGATGATCCAGTATCAGATGGATTTTTTCATAATTTATGGAATGGAACTGCTGTTAGTAATGGAGAACTTTTTGAAAAAGTGAGCCCAATTGTTTTGTCGTTGCTTCTTTTTTGTCTACTTTTATGAAAAGCATTTACTTTGCAAAAACTATGTATTCGAAAAATTTGTTATAGCGAATTTTGAATCCAGGGATTAATACTTTCATTGGAACATAAATAAATGCATACATGTATGCACTAAAATTCCATACACACATTACGGTAAGGATATCATTTTCAATGTTAAGTAGATGAAACACATTACACTTTCTTATTAGAAAAAAAATTAAGGAAACACTTATGGAATCCATAGTTCTTTAATATGAAAAGTAACACTCATTGCATATGCTAATTAAACTGTGAATGATAGTGAAACATACTTACTAAACTTGCTTTTGATTCACAGTTCTATAGAATCAAATGAATAATTGATGTAATCTGAAAACTTTAAGTATTTAAAAAGCCGTTGCTTAATTGCTAGTCTGAATGTATGTATGAAACTCTCAAGGTACACTAGCTTACAATAGTCATAGTGCATTCCGTGGTACAGTGGTAGAATGCTCGCCATTCAAGCATGTAGTTCGGGGTTCGATCCCCGGCTCCTCCACCTCGCAAAGCCAGTAATAAAACTGATGATGAGGGAAGGTTGAGCATGAGGCTAGCAACTTCATCCAGTAAAAAATAAACACAACTGCTGTCGAATCTTCAAGCCTCTAGCTTGAAGCCGTATGCTCCACTGAGAATATAAAGGAATAAAAAAACAATATAAATAATAAACATGTTGATATTAAATAACTCAGTTGAGATCAAGTTGTCGACATTTTTTAGTTCATTCCATATCATAATGATGAACTAATGTTACTGACGGATATGCATACACATTTCTGACTTGAATAACTCTTAGAGTTCCACTTTTTGATCAAAACTGAAGGTAAAGAGTTCATTTGCAACAAAAGATTCCTTTAACTGAAAAAGAAACTTAAACATAATATTAAAGGATGACAGAATAAGGGAATTCGGAGACAAAAATGTGGAAAAAGTCAAGTTTTGATAGCATTATAATGTGTAGCTTAATGGCTGTTACAAACTTGATCAAGGTTTAAGCGGTTTAAAGCTTCGTCCTAAGTATTTCCCACTGTGTCACAAGTCTTAATTATCCTGCTTATGCTTATTTGAATGTATTTCTTACCCAGCACTTATATGGAACTGAATGATAAATATTGCAAACAACTTATTTATTTCAATATTTTCACCACTCAAATTTCCATAAATGATGTATTTTTAAAGTTTCTTTAACCTGAAGTCGCTTTACTCAATTTCATCTGACAGATGTAGTATGTTCGAACATCTTTTATAGTCACGAAGCTGTCAAAATCAGTGCTTGAATATTATGAAATTCAAAGTAGAAGTTGACCTTTTTGAGTATGTATATATATATATTAAATTCGACTTAAATAATATGGTGAGGGTTTGTAGCTCAGACGGATGATATAGGTGTAGTTATGTTCTCTGAGCTCGACATTAGAAAACACGAAAACCCTAGCGAAAGTCAGGTATCTACCAGAGATCAGTTATTCTATTTCCACGAATGCCTCCTTTATCGAATCCTACCAGCCATTCTCGGGTAAAGATCACTAATCAGTTGTCCATTTGAGTGGAAATCATCTGGACACTGTGAAAAAACCAACAGTCATAATAATCACTACAGATGACCATTAAAGGATTCCGAAATGCCAACTCGTAATCGCCATTTAAAAGTGAAAAGTGAGAAAGATTTTCAGAAAACAGCACCTATCAACGTTAACTGTCGTGATTGCATTACCAAGTAGACGACATAAAGAAAAAGACGAAATGCTACTGAAGAAAAATTAACAGAGATTACAAAATAGGAAACTGGTGGTGCACCAACTGATTACTTGGTCAAATTTTTCAAAACGACTACAGTCAAAAATGAACCAATCACTCCTTTACAAAAAAATGAACTACAATACTGATGGTGCTTCAGAAATTGATTTATTCGTCACTATAGAATTATCGCGCAAATCATCCAGAATAAATGAAGAAATATATAACAAGAGATAAGCCAATCAATAGCACCTGAGATCAAACAGCGAAAGTACCCTACATAACTAACTTCTCAAGAACAGAAGTCTAACAGAAGCATGAAAAATGGTACAAAATGAAAGGAATACACTACATAGGCTGAAAACTTGCTCAAAGATAAAGATAAATATCAACAGCTCACTAAATATTCTGTTCGAAAATTGGATAACTGAACCTGGATAACGCTAAACAAATTTGTCAAAGTAGATAAGATAACAAATAACAATCAGTGACGAATAATAGTTCTTTCCTACTCAGAATTTACTCTTGACTGTAAGTATGCGGACCAAATATGCCCCTATGACCGATAGTTTTATTTCCCTGAATCATAACTTTCAACTTGTCAAAAGATCTCTACATAAAACTAGAATATTTAAATAAATCCAATGATCACTCCATCAGATCTCCAACTCAATTTCCGGCGGAAATCAAAGTCATTCAAGGAAATGACGATCTGTCAACGTCACAGCACCATACACTTTGAGTGAACAAAAAACTAATAAAGAAAACCATGCAATAATCACTCAACAATGATAAATGCTGGACGCTCAGAAATACAATGTTCAAGTTCGATGGATTACATAAGTTTACATTAATTAAGACATTTTCATTTCAGTGATCAAATATATGACACCCATATCAAGACTGGTTGCTAAAGCTGTTATACAAACGCTTGAAACCATAATTCGACCAATGACCCACCCGCCAAACTTGGACACGTTACGTGGATGAGACACTTTCGGATCAACAAAATAATCAGCACCATTACGTGTAAACTAGAGAGTGGAAAAATTCTCAGAATCAGCCAGTCACTCTCAAGATTACCAGAATTCTTAAAGCTCACTTCAAATTGAAGTATGCGCTGAAGATGTTTCCTAGGCAGATAGTGGAGGCTTTGGAATTAAACCATCCAGTTCACAGAACACAAATATAGTAAATTATATATATATGTATATGAGTGAATCAAAGAAATATAAACCCCTAACAACTGTATAATATTTGTGTCATTAGTGTTAACAAAACACAATGAAGATGCATAATATCTAGTTGGAAATATTGTTTTGGACCTTTTTTACATAATGTTTACTTAGCTTGATATATGTTTGTTTTCTGTCATCCTCACATCTTTACTGATTAACAAAAATTAAATATTTTAAGTGGTAAATCAAAAACTTTCTGCGTTAGTCGGTAAACGAGAAAGCTCTAGGCTGAACTTCTGCAGGAACTTTCTGAAAGGTGTAACAACAGACGATAAGTTATTTATACGCTTTAAGCAACAGTTATAAAAGATGCGGAGTATTTATTATATTTGTGTGAATAACAAGTAAACTATTGAGTTTCACCAAGTAATGAATCCATCCTAATAATAAGAAACTTTTTCTAGTCACCTGGAGTAACATTATGTCATTCTTATTATTTACTTCTGCACTTCAGCATGTCATTCAAGTTGTTCTTTGAAATGACTATAAATTTGATAAACAGATGTATGCCTATATAAATACATATATATGTATATGCAGCAAACAATATTTTGCTTATTATTTTTAGATCTGGTATATTTAAAAAACTACAATCTCTGATTTATGCTTACCTTATCTTTGCACGAATCCATGCTTTAATGTTTATGCTTTGTAAAAGTAAAACGATACAATCAGATATGTCTTATTTTATTATTATTTTTTTACTAAAATAGATTTTCAACTGTATTCCTGCATCGGATTTGTTAACATTTCGACAATGTGTTGAAAGGAGAAATCAAATCCCGTTGATAAGAAGTGATCGACAAAAAGCACTTGAGTTACTTAAAGAAATTAAAGGCTACTTAATACCCTTTTATCCTGATTTTCTTGCAAATGAATCTCTTGAATGTCCAGTAGGAAGTATTGAACGAATGATTCCAGAAGTGGTATGGACTTGAAAAATTTATTTTGAAAATACCAATGACCAAGTGCACAACTCTTGATATGGAAACCATTCTTTCAAGAAAGAGAATGAATATTAACTTTAGAAAAATTCTAATTTTATTTGAAGAATCTTTATTTACATACTTATGTCTTCCTTAAAGTCTTTATGTTCTAACTTAGATTTTTATGCACTTTACCTTATTTTTGTTGGGTACTCATATTTTATATTCACTACTTTTGTAAATTTATTAGTTTTTTTTCTAACGATGTAACGTCTTTCAAAAATCAAAAAACATTATGAAACTTGATGTGTATAAATGCCTGAACAGGGTAGAAACTAACTTTCAGATTTTGAAAAGTCTTTGAAAGCTCTGTAAAACTAGGAGAATGATTGTGATAAAAATTAACTCTGATCAATAAAAGTGGACCGGTGAAAATGCTGAGTCAGTTTTATTGGGCAGAAACATCTCATTGATAATATTACTCACTTTAGTTTCAACGAAATTGTTTCTTGAATGTAGATTTCCAGTTACTATTGTTTGACGTTTTTTTAAAGAAATTTATTCTATTCCATCATTGGTGATAGAAACCAGTCTCAGCAATATAGATTTTCACTATTAACTTACATGGTATAAAATTCCTCGACTAACGGAATAAAAATGTACTATTTATTTGTAATTGGTTTTATGAACTGACGAAATTTTTCTTAAAGTGTGATTTGTCATTTACTGACTAAAGCGCCTTATCACCATCTGAAAGAAAATGCAAATCATGACATACTGCTCATTTACAGTTCTCTCTCATTGAAAAATTTGTAATACAAAACAGGCACCCAATAAAGTTTTTCCTTTGTATTCTTTGTTTTTGTCTTTAAAAAAGCCTTTGGATGACAAATATATCTGTATTGCATACAGCATTGTATTTGTTTTCTTTATGGATAATGCCTAACGCTACAACAGTTAATAAATTTGAGGTAATTAAGAGCATTTACAGAGAATTTTTGTTAGACACATATAGGCTCATAGTATTTTAGTAAACTTATTAAGCACTTTTCAAGTATTCGTTTTGTAGAAAATTTTGTTTGATATGTTTGTTGATTTTCTTTGTCCAGTACTCCGAGGTTTTCCAGTGGTTCTCTAACTCATGTCAGTTCGTGATGAAATCCTCCAACCAATTAAACAAAATTCCTACAAAACCAATACTTGAAAATCAATCTGATACTCACTAGCGACTGGCTGTATTCAGGCAGTTAACCTGGAGTTCTAGTGAGAAACCGTGACCACTGGGGTATAGCAGGTTAAAGGTGAGGCAGTAACTCATTGAAGAGGACATTGCGAAGTGGTCACACTATGTCATGAACCGGTAGAAGTTAGAATTCATGGGCTGGCTTGGGTTCGAACCCCAGTGGGTGCGTACTGACGAAGAGTCCCAAACTAGGCTGACGAAACAGCTGTCCGGTACTCCTTGGTGGGTTTTCCAATGGTTCTCTAACTGATGTCAGCTCATGATAAAATACTCCAACTTATTAAGCAATGGTTTCTATTCTGTGATAATTTCTAACTCAGTAAAGAATATACCAGGAACCAATGCTCTGATTTAATCAGAATAGGCTCAGTTGGTATTGTCAATTATGACATGTCACTGTACATTCCACCTAACTTTAACCAACTGCCATTATAAATATTTTATGTGCGTATATCAGACATCAGTTAGAATAAGCATGGACGCAACTTTGTGAGCTTCAGGTTTTACTAATAATACACGATTCCAAGACTTCTCCTTTGCATTTCGGTATATTTTAATTATGTATTTATAAATCTCAGAATTATAGTGCATTAGAAAGGATCATAATGTAGTTGCATTTACGTGTGAGCATTAGGAATCTACGCTTGAGTTAAGGGTTATTAGAATTGGAAATAGTTATGCATCGATAAATTCCACGACACTTTTATCTACCCGTCTCTCTCTATCTTTGTAATAATCAACGAAAAGAAATACCCATCGTACTCAAAGTAATATTTAGAAACGATAATTGAGAATAATTCAAATAACATCAGGAAAATGAATACGAAATCTGGAGTTGGTAATATTGACATTTAGTAAAGGTATATCAGGAGGAACTCAAAGAAATCTCAAAGGTAAATAAACTAAACAAGATGAAGATAAAATATAGTAGTCGCTAAATGGACTCGAACAATAATATCACTAGTCATGAGTGCTGTATACGTTTTTGGATAGAGGATTTCATCATGAGCTGACGTCAGTTAGAGAACCGCTGGAAAACCTGGGAGTACTGGATAGCTGTTTCGCCCTAGTTTTTTCTTGAATGGTTTGCTGCTGATCCAATTTATCAATTATTTTTACTATCAGGGTTAAAGGTTAGATTTGGGTTAGCGTTAATCGTTCGATTAGGTTTGGAACAGGATTTAGAATGAAGTAGAATTCCCCTACTAAGAAGTTTAAACATTTAAATTTACAATTTTTAAACAAACTTCTACTTCTAAGCTCTCTAAATCGAGTTTTTTTTGTTCAAAGTCCTTTGGCAGCTACCATAGTTAGGCTTCATGCTGAACGAACTTAAAACTATGTTTCCAATCAGCGTTTTGGTTATTTTATTTAAGGCTGTCATTTCAT
Source organism: Trichobilharzia szidati (assembly GCA_944472155.2). Classification (NCBI taxonomy): domain Eukaryota; kingdom Metazoa; phylum Platyhelminthes; class Trematoda; order Strigeidida; family Schistosomatidae; genus Trichobilharzia; species Trichobilharzia szidati. Next base: position 99,500,998 of record OX235271.1, on the reverse strand, counting down.
TGTGTTGACTATCTAAAAGCTTTTGACAGCTTTAAGAACAGGTGTACACTGCAAGAATTATATTATGCAAAACACATTTTGGAATCAGTGTCGAATATTAGTAATATTCCTGATTTAAATAATCCTGCGACACTCGCAACAGCACTGTGTCTCAAAAATGCATCTTATGAAGAAATATCTAAAGCCTAAAGCTTCAGTGAAAGTGTTGGACAAATTGAATAGCCTGCATTTTTTAGAATGAAGTATGCTGCCTGTAGACAGTAGAGGTATAATATTGTATGTAGGATATATATACGAAAATCTCGAAACTTATGATTCCTATTCCTTCAAGTAAACCAAACTTTGCAGTACTGATAACCACGTAACCGACAAAATTATACCAGCTACTTTCGTCTGACTAGACATTAGTGTGTGTGTGACATAACCTCGGAGTCCTTTTTCAGAGTTTCTGGAGGGATTTCTTCTGGTGCTACAGCTTTCTCCGCTTCTGGTAACACTGTCGTCTTCAAAACTTCTGCTTTTATCGGTGGGCTGGTGTTTACTGATAATTGTACATCAGTTGTTGGTAGATCTGAAAAAGTCATCAGTGGTATTCACGTCATAAGTCCTTCAAATTAGTCTGGTTAGCTTTCCGTTTATTTCACTTCTCCGACTTTTGTATGTTCTTCATTTTCTGACTCCTGAAATTGAGTTGTAATCTATCTCCAGCTACTCAAACGGGTTTCCAATCGACCGTGAGGGTTCTTTGCACTACATGATGGTCTCAACTCATATGTACTCCTCTTCTCGAATTTGTGTCCAGAAGACTGTGTATTTGCATTCTTGAGATTGGATTGAAGTCTGTCTGCTTTTGTTATGTTCATCTAATGAAACCAATGTTCCAAAGTGTATATCCTCCTGTTTGTAATTGCTGCCCAATCACTAAATCAATAAACGTACAGAAGCCTATCAATAGCTCTCCCTTGCGATTCATTTCTCTAAGAGTCTTCCAAACCGTGAAGAGTTCTCTTTTTGTGTTGTCTGCTACCAGTTTGGCACTCACATCACCCAATAGGATTTTGATGTCACCTCTAAGGATCTTGTCTATTTCTTTTTGCAGCTAATTTGCCTTTGCTTTTTGTGACATAGTTTTTATTGTTTGAATTTGTTTCCTGCTGATTTTTATTCTTAGTGCTTCATTTTACTATTGTGTGGTGATAAACTGTCGACTATAGTGTCCTGTTTTACTAATGTTGATATTCTATTCGAATGAATTCAAGGTTGCATCGTAGAGTGGCTGTCTACTGAGAATATGTTTTGTTTTAATTGATTCTTGAAGACACAATTTTGGTCCCTTTCTCTTAGGAATATTCTTGTTCTGTTTGACTTATCAACTTCACTGTATAGTAATTTTTAGCAAAGAAAACATTGGATCGTATAGTTGCCTGACTGCACTGAGGAAATATTTTGTTAAAGTTTATATGAAGCCCTTAGGGAATGGACATATTTTGTGTGAAATGATTGGTCTAAATGATTAGCGAATTATATTTCAAAGTCTGGGGGTGTTGACGTTCATGGACAGTACGATTTATACTAACACGAGATCTAATACCCAATAAATAAAATCTGGTTATATTCTTTTTGACCTTTGATATAGCTTTGTGGTGATTGACAATTTCTATCTTTGTATTGTTTAAATAATTACTGTTGTTTGTTAATATATTTATTATTTTGATTTGAAATATAATTCCGCCAAATACAAATTCCTAAATTCATCCCTCTCTGTGTTTTGGTTGAATTCCTGTGGTTCGGTCATTGCGAAATACAATACTACTATTACAAATAATAATCACAAGCTTGCTTTGAAGTTGAATTGGTTTTATTTCTAAGCTCCGAATATTTGTCTCCTGGATGTAGCAATAACTTCTGATTCTCTGACTTCATATTTCCTGGAGCTGGTCTGCTGACACACTGCACTTGTATTATTTCAGCAAAAGGCAGAAGAAGAATTAGATATTTATTTTGCTAAAAATGTTATCAGTGATCAGAATATCTTTAATTCGGCTTAGAATGTTTCCCCTTCGATCATGTTTTTCTACCCAGCAAAGCATACCGTAGGGAAATACTTGTGTGTGATTACCGATTTAATCAAGCTTAGTAAATAACCTCAAACAGCAGAATACTGAAATACGGTAAGCATCTCGGTAGACAGAATAATCAGGATAAGTAACTGATTTTGTTTCTCTGAAGTGATTTGAGTATAAGATTTTAGAAAAGAATTCTGCCAGTATCAGGTTAATTGCAGAAATAACTAACAGTATACAGAACTTAACATGATAGTGTGTGCTGATGGACAAGCAGACGATGTTGAAAGCCTAACTCCATCTTTTCGTTGTTCTACTTTCAGTGTTAAGTGAGTGTATAACTTTAATAGAATATGAGTCCTAGGAAAAATTTTTAAGAGGAAGAGAGAAGAAACGTATTGCTATTACTTTCCCCTCCAGTTTTTTCTCTATTGTCGCCACCACAATGTAGCAGGAACTTAAAACTGTTGTTTGTACAACAGGTCATTGTATTGTGAATGATATTATCACTCGAATATCTACCTCATTTCGGCGATAAACTAGTATTTGTAAGTTTCAGAGGGGAGCTGTGGATATTTAAGGAAATTTAAGGAAGCCTCTTCTCAGCCAGAGAATCAATACAGAACTTCAGCGATCACGTTCAGAAATATTGCCGTAACTATTTAACTCTCCATTAATCCAGTTTAATTAAATAAATACTACTCTTTCATGTTAGTACTATTTCACATCTACCGAAAAACAGTGATGTGGATTACTAAGTATCCATTTCATTCATAAGTAAATGCTTGTAAATAACAAAACACTAACAAATAAAATGGTATCTCAGTTGTTCTTAGAAATGTTCATTAAATGACACCATGATATCACCCAGTTTTTTCTTGCTTCAGCTTAGTGAGGTTGGAATAAATAAGCACAACGCTACCAAAGAAATCGTAAAAATGTATTCAATGCGTAAGCTTGATAACATAAAGTGTATTGTAGCGGTAAATAGTTCCCCAAAATTATTGACCACAGCAATCATCACTCAACATCGGATGCTAACCCTCACTGTTTAAGTCGACTTGTTTAGCTGAAGGCTTCCGGTCAAGCATCCTTGCCCTTTGGTACTCCGTCGTGTCACGTGCGTGCACGATCACTAGCTAGCTAAGCATTCACCTCTACCCGCGATTTGGTCCCGAAATATATCACGTACTTTGGACGACTAAATCTGATCTTTTGCTTTATCTTTGGTACTTGAAGAGCGAACACTATAGAAGTTGTTAGCATAAGATCTTGCGTTAGTATACTCCGTACAGTTCGCGAACGTCAATACCATCAACCTCTACACTGGTGAGCCCAACCACGAACTTCATCTTCAAAAAACACGCAGATTAACCCGGTGAGTTCGTTTCTTTTTGTGTTTGTTCTTGTACTCTTTGTAATCGGCATACACTTCGTCATAAGTGATCCTATCCCCAAGGATATTCGTATTCGTTCAACCGCCAAAACAATTCAGCTCGTACCACATTGGCCAGATAATGCTGAAACGTGGTTTCAGATAGCCGAGTCTGATTTTTGTGAGCATGGCATAACCGATCAGCGTTCACAGTTCCTCGCAGTTGTTCACGCCATACCGCAGGAATTTGGCAGGTGAGTAACCGTACATATGTCAAGTCCACAGGTAAGTAACTCGTACGAGTCGCTCAAAGCATCCCTCCTCAAGAGAAACGTTCTCACGGATCGACAGCGTCTGGATGAGTTATTTCGTAACATCGAGTTAGGAGATCAGTCAGCCGTGAGCATGCTGGCAAGAATGAGAGAGATTATTGGCCAAAGTCATTTCGATGAAGGACTGTTTAGAGAACTATTTTTATCCAAACTGTCACAGTCATTTCAGACTGTACTTGTGACACTTCAGGGTGTTCTCATGGATGACTTAGCTGTCTCTGCAGATAAAATTCTAGAGATAACTAAACGGCCAGTTACCGAAATATACTCAGTTACCAAACTGACTTCGAGTAAGGATACTGCAATGATAGAGTTTTGCAACTCCATCCAGCAGATGCTTAGGTCAAACATGCCTAGCAATTCCTCCTACCGTCGTCCTAAACACCCTCAACGGCAGAACGCACGTGGCCGTTCTAAGTCCGATTTACGTTCTCTCAAAAATCCTGACTGGTGCTGGTATCACAAAACCTATGGCCAAGAAGCGAAATGTCGCCGTAAACCTTGCAACTTCAGCAATATCTCAAAGTCTGTGGGAAACTATCCCGCCGGCACGCGTTAGTGGCAGACGTCGTCGGTGGCACTAGCCGCTTATTTTACATCCATGATGTAATCAGCCAGACTAAATATTTAATCGATACAGGCGCTGAAGTCAGCGTCCTCCTTGCTACAGCAGCAGATCGACAGAATGAACCTAGCTTCAACTTACAGGCTGCAAATGGAAAACCAATTGCAACCTATGGTCGGAAATACGTCTATCTGAACGTAGGTTTACGCAAACCTGTTCAGTGGATTTTCCTAATCGCTGACGTCACAATGCCCATCATTGGCACGGACCTACTTAATCATCATGATTTACTCGTAGACGTCCGCCGAAAACGACTGACTGACAATACTACTAATCTGTCTATAAAGGGCATCACCTACATAGGCCCCAGCTTGTCAATCATTAAGATGAAAGCAATCCTCGATCCAACTTTTCAAGCGATTGTTGATGAATACCCTAAACTTAATTGCTAATCTGACGATCTCCCGTGTATAACCAGCAATGTTATGCACCACATCATAACTTCAGAACAGCCTGTGACATATAAAGCACGACGACTGGCCCCTGACAAACTGAGAATTGCTAGAAATAAATTTGATCATATGCTCACCCTTGGCATCATTCAGCCATCGAATAGTCCATGGGCATCCTCGCTGCATATGGTACGGAAAAAGGATAGCGATGATTGGCGACCCACTGGTGATTATCGGCGAGTGAACGCCGAAACAACCCCTGATTGCTACCCTTTGCCTCAATACACGACTTGACGGCAACGTTATCTGGCGCATCTATATTCTTTAAAATCGACTTGGTTAAAGCGTATAACCAAATCCCGATGGCAACGGAAGATATTCCGAAAACGGCTATCGTCACACCTTTCGGACTTTTCGAATTCCTACGTATGCCATTCGGCCTCCGGAATGCAGCCCAAACATTCCAAAGCTTCATCGGTGAAGTATTTCGCGGTCTCGACTTTGTATATGCATACTTAGACGACTGCCTTATTGCCAGTCCAGATGAGGAAACTCACCTTAGACACTTGGACTTGGCATTTGAAAGGTTACGCCAACATGGTGTTACCATCAATATCCAGAAGTGTCAAATAGGCGTTGACTCACTCGATTTTCTGCATCACACTATTGACTGTCAGGGCATTCGCCCACTGGCTACTAAAGTCGAAGCGATACTGAACTTTCCGGAGCCAAAGACAGTGAAATGCCTTCGCACTTTTAACGGCTTGGTAAATTATTACCGACGATTTATTCTTAACTGTGCTTCTCTGATTCAGCCATTAACCGATCTCCTTCGAGGGAATAACAAGTATATCGAACTCGACGCGTCTTCTCGACATGCTTTTACTCAGGTAAAGAAAGCTGTTGCGGATGCCACACTTCTCATGAAACAGGATCCAACGGCACCGTTAAGTATCTCAGTTGATGCATCAGACACTGCAATCGGCGCAGTTCTGCAACAACTAGTTGACAAAGAGTGGCAACCACTCGCTTTTTTCTCGAGGAGCCTTCAGTTAGTGAAAACGAAGTACAGCACATTCGGCAGAGAACTTCTAGCTATGTACTGTGCTTTACGCCATTTTCGACATCCAGTTGAGAGTCGTGAATTCACAATTTGCACTGACCACAAACCTCTGACGTACTCTCTGAACTCAACTTCAGATAAGTATTCACCCAGGGAATCACGACAACTGGATTACGTTTCACAGTTTACATTGGATATTCGCCATGTATCCGGAGTGAACAACACGGTGGCAGATGCCTTGTCACGTATTTGTTCCTTCACCCAAATCGACGGCATAGACCTTGCAAAACTGGCTCGTCTTCAAAAAGAAGATACCGAGCTTCAACATTAGTTATCGAAAACAACTCTACAACTAGCCGAGAAACCCTTAGGTATAGGAAAAGATACTATTCTGTGTGACATTTCCGCTAGTACCCCTCGCCCTATCGTGCATAAAAGTTATCGCCGTAACGTCTTCAATATGTTGCATGGCTTATCACACCTAGGTATTCGAACTACCATCAAGTTCGTAACTAGTCGGTTTTGTTGGCCTGGTATTAACAAGGAAGTAAGGGAATGGGCACACACGTGCTTAGCTTGCCAAAAGTGCAAGGCAATAAGATACACTAAAAGCCCCCTTGGCACCTTTCTTATCCCTGATGCCCGTTTCGAACACATCCATATAGATTTAGTTGGCCCCCTTCCAGAATCTCGTGGATATACTAGCATCGATCGCTTCACACGATGGCCTGAAGCAGTACCCCTCAAAGATATAACTGCTGAAACCGTCGCACGCGTCTTTGTAGAAATATGGATCGCAAACTTTGGATGCCCACCCACCATAACAACTGGTCGCGGGCGGCAATTCGAAAGCGGTTTATTCTTCGCTTTGACTAAAATCCTTGGTTATATGTGTTTTCGAACAACAGCCTACCATCCTCAAGCTAATGGTATGGTAGAATATCTACACAGACAGTTGAAAGCTGGTTTATCAGCTGCAAATAACACCCATTGGACTGAATCCCTTCCATTAGTTCTCCTATGGATACGAAACGCTTTAAAAACCGATGCTGGTTCTACTACCGCTGAGCTAGTATTTGGCACGACACTACGACTGCCAGGTCAGTTTGTTTCTCCCTCGAGCTTCCCACCAGCGTTAGATCACTCCTCATACGTCAGTAGGCTAACAAACGCACTGCGTTCAGTTAAACCTGCTCCACTTCGACCACAGTCCATTGATTTATTCGTTCACCCCTGCTTAAAAACTTCTTCACACGTATTTGTTCGACTCTGCGCGTTGCCCTCTAGAACGGATAAATTCTTTGTTTTAGACAAAAATGGCCGCGAAGACACCGTCAGAATTGACCGTCTGAAACCGGCTTACTTGGAAGGTAATCCTATTAGCTTAGAGCTAAACGTGCCCGATAATCCACAAGTAATTGAAGATCCTTTAGTCCCAGAAGAACCCCTTAGCACGGAGAAAACCACCGAACCTTCGGTCGAACCCTCTAAAAAACGCGTTCTGGACGTCACGTTAGATTCCCAGAATACCTTCACACCTATTTCACATAACAGAGTGGTGCGATTCACCCAACTCATTCGTTTGTGGTATTAATCATTATTTCTTCTTTTCAGACACATCAATTCTTTTTTATGTAGCATCAATAAACACAAGTAAAAGATTTTTTATAACCGTACATTATACATGCACCAAAAAATTAGATGTATACTTTTTCGATGTTTTTAAAATTTACATTATTTTACTGTATCGTAGATGCACGTCATTTTTAAAAAAACGCTCATTTGTACATTTTCCTGAACAAGGTTCTTAGCATTCTTGTTTTCTTTTCCAGGTGCGACGAGCACTGGACAAGAAAGAAACGAAGCACGGGATCCAACGAACAACATTGAGGAAGTCATGTGCAGACACCATAATAGCATAGGCAGACAGACCAGTAAGTACTCCACCAAGCCGCTCGGAAGATTTTTCCACCCATAAGGGAACCATCGAGAATTTTTTACTTCCGGCTGTCCCTGTCTTAGCGTTCTCACAACCCCACTAGGGGGAAGAGCGGTAGCGGTAAGTAATTCCCCAATATAGACTCAGCGATTAAGACATTGAAGTCTAACGGTAGTACTGGAACAGACGACATACCATCTGTCATATACAAAAATGGTAGCACGGAAATGACAGTCTTGTTACTTAGAATATTTACTCTCCCGATGGAAACTGGAACTTATCCTGAAGTGTGGAAAACCACATACATATTACCTAAGCACAAAGCAGGGGCCAAAAACAGTGTATGCAACTATAGACCTATCAATATAACACCGGTAATATCCCGAATAATGGAGAAAGTGGATAAAGACCAAGTGTCAGACAACTTACTAGAACATGAACTTATCAATCCATCACAACACGGATTTCTTAAAAAGAGATCATGTGTGACCTGTCACATAGACTTTTTCAACGAAGTTACACGAAGTAGGGACAACAGAGAACTAGTAATTGTACTATATTTCGATATAACAAAAGCCTTCGACAGAGTTCCCCATAATCTGCTAGTCAGCAGGTTATGCTCACTAGGGATATGTGACCCTCTCCTGAGCTGGATAAAATCATTTCTCTGTGGCCGAAGTCAGACAAAGAAAGTTGGCTCGATAATCTCAAGGCCTAAACCAGTAAGTAGTGGTGTGATCCAGGGAAGTGTATTAGGCCCACTCTTATTCATAATATATATAAACAGTGTCTGTGAATGCTTTAGTGTAGGTAAACCAATACTATATGCAGATGACTTAAAAGTGACGTATAAATGCAAGAACACAGATCTTGGAATAACAGTAAACGCCATACAGCAAAAAATTAGAAAAAGTGGATAGATGGTGTGACACCTGGCAACTCCAATTTAATGTCGAAAAATGTGGCTGGCTCTGCATAGGTTGCAACAATTTAGAACTTGACCTGACAATTCAAGGCCATGCACTCCAACGACTGGAATCTGTACTGGACCTAGGGCTGAAATATTCACATAACTTATCATTTTCTGAACATATCTCCAAACAAGTGTCAAAGTCACTCAGACTTATCGGCTTTCCACTCCGGAACTTCTACAGAAATGAGTCTAGAATTCGGTTGTACAAGGTTTTTGTGCATCCTTTATATGATTACTGTTCATTTATGTATAGTAGTATACGCATAGAGGACAAATTGAAAGTCGAGGGAGTGCAGAAGTACTTCACGTTAAAATTACTCGGAACCGAAAATGGTGCGAACTACTCCACTAGATGTGATACCCTAGGACTAGAAACACTATGGCTAAGACGCCTGAGACTAAACTTGACACTTTACCATAAGCTTCTAAACCACTTAGTTTTTACCTCTACTAATGGCACTCGACTTTCAGATGACAATGGCTACAACCTAAGACACACTAAGGGTTCAGTAGCTATCGAACAATGTAAAACAGCCACCAGGCAAAAGTTTCACTTAATTAGGTAGCACAGATACGGAATAAACTACCAATGGAAATGCGTCAAGCAAGTACATTGGCCTCCTCCGAAAAGGTGCTTAATGACAAGCTACGAGAACTTGCAAGCGATAGTAGTTCTAGTTCCTATCTGAGAGCCTCCGAAATTATAGGTCCATTTAATGTATAAGCTTAAATACTACACCTGTTGTTTTTTGCCTATATTTATAATTCTAGATAAAACATAAATGGTTAAGATACGTATCCTCAAACAGACAAGAAATCTCGCTTGTAAAACTACTATCCAACACAATAAGTGGAATAAAATGGACATAAACCAATCAGTGAATTTTGAATGTAGCTCTTTGCGTTCGGTTGGGTTTCCCTGCCTCACTAGCACCGGCATGCTTTCGAAATAAGCTTTCAAACATTACGGCTTCTGTCAACCGATAATTTAGGTAATAATATTTTAGAGCTTTTGGATGCTAAAGAAACCCAAGAATTGCAGATTTTTGTGTTGGTTTCCGAGAGCGGAACAGCATATTATAATTTAAACCGTGTTCCATGCCAACTGTAACTCAAACCCTAGATCACCTACAAAAGGGAACTTTCTACAGTCCTACTGTGGTGGTGTGATACAGACAATGGGTCCCAACGAAATATGATTCTCACATATTCCCACAGTTTAATACAGCATTAGCAAGAGAATACTATGTATACTTGAACATTCTGTTTCATTTCGTTTAATGTAAGGTAAAATCACAAGCTCAGTGATCGGTTAACGAATGTAAACTGTATACATATAAACAGTGGTTTGATCAATGAAAAATATACCTTCGCTTCCATGTTTTGCCTTTTGTTTTTACAACTGCTGGTGGAAAAACAGCATAACAGAGATAATATAGTCTTCACCATGGGACAGAAGAATACTGACCTGAAGGTTTATCATTTAGATTATCAAATGACCAAAATTGACGTTAGTACCAAGGAACTTTAAGTACGTGTAAGTCCATAGGGGGCCAAAGAAGTTCGTCAACTCTTTGAACCTCAGCCTTTTCACTGCCAACGATCAGCACATGGTGGTCAGGATAATTTTAAAGGGACAAGAGATCGGCAACTTCATTGTGGTGTGCTTATCTACTTGTACGCTGCCTTCAAATCATCGTCAATAAATACATCTTTCGGCAGCCGTAAGTGTTATATGCTCCCTTCACTAGTTAGTGTAGTATTAAGAACAGCCTGGCCACCAGGTGAGGTGGGTCAGGATAAAGAGTCAGCAGACAGTATTGTAGGGGACTTAATAGCGTGCTCATTTATGATACAAAATATCAGAACAAATATCCAAGTTTAATGAAAGAATATTATAACAGCATATTATAACAATATAGTTAACTACTAACAGGGATTAATTTTTAACTGGTGATACGTTTAAAGTCCGCTGCCACAAATTATTGATATAATCCACAGAAGTGTTCACTGCTGGGGTCGTGTCTGTTAGTGGAAGCTGTGTACCTGCTGTAAAATAGTCTTCGGATGAGGATGAGAGGTTCACGCAAATACCAAAGGATACAGCATGTTTAGTATTAAAAAATTAGACATTATGGACCAGTGAGATGAAGAGACAAGCAACAGGCTATATTTTGGGTTGTTCTCCAACGTCATGTTTATTTTACAATGAATCATTTTGAACATGAGTTAGGTACAGCATTGTAGCGGTAAATAATTCCCCAAAATTATTGACCACAGCAATCATCACTCAACATCGGATGCTAACCCTCACTGTTTAAGTCGACTTGTTTAGCCGAAGGCTTCCGGTCAAGCATCCGTGCCATTTGGTACTCCGTCGTCTCACGTGCGTGCACGATCACTAGCCAGCTTAACAATCAACTCACAATCCGTTTCGGTTCCGAAATATATCTCGTACTTTGGACGATCATTTGTGGCGTTTTGCTTTGTCTTTGGTACACGAGAAACGAATACTATTGAAATTGTTGGTATAAGATCTTGAGTCAGTATACTCCGTGCAATTCGCGAACGTCAATACCGTCAGCCTCTAAAGTATCTCCATTTGTGACGTATGATAAAAAACTGTACTATCAAATTGTTCCAGACATTACATCGTGGCTAGAGCTCGTGTGTAGCAGGATTGACTGGCAAACATTTATTCACGGCTTTATATCTTGTCAAAACCAACTGGAAACTAGTTCAAAATCATTCAAGCATTCAAACTTACTGGCCCCCTAAAAGTTTAAGTCATGACCTGCCCATACATAGACAACAAAGACTTATGCAGCAGTAGTGGAAGCTGTTCTTGGATTGACTGAGGAATTTGGACGTGTCATCAACAAGACGACATTTCAGATATCTAAAAACAATGTTACAACTTTATAACACGAAATGAAAAGCGGCTGGATGAAACCTTTGCCCGCAAAAATTTTAACATTGAAGACTTCTACAGCCGTGAATTCAAGCAGAAAACTGCTGAAGCCTTTGGAGACAGCAGCATTCTAAAGTAGGTTTGTGAAGGTCTTGAATAAGACAGAGGCTCCGCTATACAATCTAATTAGTGAGTAGAAATTTGTCTGATGAGAAGACTCGCAGAATACGGTCAACTACGTATAAACTTTCAGACTAACAGAAAGAAGCTTTTAAACTCTCTATACCTGGAAACAAGTTTGCTGTGTCTACGTATGCAGTTGTATATTGAATATGTTTGGTTTTAAGACAGTCAAGGGGTTGTCAAATGTGCGAGGATTTTAAGCACCTAGGAAAGCATACTGTGGTCAAGGAAGGATATTTAGCAATTATGTACATTCTACATAAACCCGGACTTCATCTACTTGGTCGAATGCTCCTCACCAAAATGATTATAAGGCCGGATATTGGCTAATGATGGAGAAAGACCAGCGTGTTAAATTGTCGCTTTCGATGCTACTTCTATAAGAGTGAAATTTCAAGGAGTCTCGCGTCCCACAGAAAAGTAATTTATTGACAGAGTTTTTTCTACAATTAAAGACAGTGAGTTACCTGAACTTGTACATTGAGTACATAGATTTAAAATACTCATTAAACTCCCTCCCTGTCGCAAGTTAGATCCCATCATGAACGCGGTGATGCAGGCGATTACTGATGAAACATACGTAAATATATCTACAGAGAATGGGGGGTTTCCATGTCGCTACGCTAAAAGGGTGGTTAAGATCAACAGAGTTCAGAAAACTGACTTGGTGAGAGAATAATGGGAACCAGCTGACCGCGGTATCTCAGTGCCTAAGCTCTGAGGTGATTCTAGAAATTTGAAATCTGACACAAACAAGTGAAGAGCAAACAGCTAACCTTCAAAGACATAGTATGTGGTGGGCATATATCACAGATGTTGCGAAGTTGGAGGGATGGGGCACTTTACACTACCTTGTTTGCAGTCACTTCCAGATACAAAATTTGATGGTACTTTCCCTGGTAAGATATGGTAGTGGTAATGACGGAACACGTGACACTGTAAGCAGGAGCCTTTGCGATGATTATCAGTGTGCAGAGATCGTGACCGATGTACCAAAGACGATATTGATAGAACACGATCGTTGTTTTGGAGATGAAGAACTTACATCTTGCTTGCAGCAACTAGGTATGAAGAGGGTTAGTGAAGCACTATGTTATAAATAACCTATATGTTTAGCAGACAGTAATCATCATTAATGAAGAGTGGCAGACGTAGAGGGGAAGTAACATGGAGATAATGCTTCTATTGATTCTGCCAGCAGATCGCACTTCTGTCCGCGTTTGGTAACCGACTACACAGTCATAATGATTTCCCAAATAATCAAGTGACAGTCCGTATTATCGCGCCAAACAGCTGTGATTTTGGCAAGTTTGCTTTTGAAAGCACACCGATGCATGTGAGGCGGGAAATCCTAGCCAAACGTGAAGAATTCCATTCGAAATTCAATTTTCTTCAATTAGCAAGGAGAGCCTTGTAAATTATAGAGATGAAATAGCTCCTGATTGGTTTATTCGTTTCGTCTTAATGATTTCCTTGATCACCCAATGCCTCGAAGTGACTGTATTGTCCTCTGTTGCACTGGCCCTCTAAAAAACTCTACTTGAACGACTTCGAGCTCATGTCTGATCGTGTTCAACTAGAAATAGAGCTCATGACTGTTGTGTGGTCATCTGTCATATCATACGTGAGCTTTGGCAGCCCTATCTGATGACTCTTTTGCCCGGCCTACCTAATTTGGTGTATGGTAAACATTGATATCTGCTTGTGTAATTACATGATATTTTAGTGGAGAATCGATGCCGACTATATCATCAGTTTATTACCATTACACACGTCCGAAGCTTTTATGTCAGCCCACTGAAGCCAACAATTTTTGTCTTCAGTCGCTAATACAGTGCCCATTGCATTCTAGTCATTCACAGACATTTGTTCTTCCCTCAGCTTTGCCTTTACGTTATCACTCCAGGTTTCCAAAGACAGCTTATAATCAGCATGTCAGTTGTTTAATTTATGTCTAACTCACTATCACTTCACTTCGAGGGAATTACCTTTTGCCTTGGTAAGGATGTACAACCGACTCAAGGAATGCAACTGTCCATTATATAAGCAGAGAGCGACAAAACTGCGTCGGCACCAGTTTGTTCGTGTATACGTTAGAACAAGTCTCGACATTCGAATTTATGAGTTAAAACAAAAACTCAAAACATTCGAGGTTTACTACAGGTTATCCTCCCTTTAGAAGGTTCGCAGTATACTGGGAACCTTTGATCAGAGCATACAACGTGTCTAGAAGCAGGAGCCTGCACAGTATCACTCAGAGGAGAAGGAAGATTGAAAAGGAATAGAGATAAAAGGTGACAGGAAAAAAGAAAGTCTTTAGGTAGACAGGGGTACCGTGTACATGGTTAGTGGAGTAAAGCGAAATATAAGAATAAATGGCGCCGGTGTCTTGGTGTGATTTCACAGAGTTTCAAACTGTCTTTTTCTGTTTTTATTATTATTTATTATTTTATTGTATGTTATTATTCTAATTTTTGAAACTCTGTATGATTATGAGTTTACGTGCCACATGCTTATGGTGCGTGGAGGGCTGGTGGTACCAACCCGCTGAGATAGAGGAAAAGTGACTCATTATTTCTAGGCTGCGTCTTAGATCAATGCTCCACTCCTCCGCTTCTACAGCAAGCACCTATTGACACTAGAGACAACATATATACCAGCGCATTAGAAAGAATAAAGTAAAAGAAGAAAAATACAACAAAAAAGGGAGAGATTTCAAATTTGGCATAGGATTATTACAAAAGCTTGGGCATAATAATTGGCCGGAAACATGGTGAAAACATGAAAGATATACCCCAGATTGAAATAAAACAGGTGGGATTGCTAACAGTACGGAAATTTGTGAGAGTTACAGAGTTAAGCGTCAAAAGAAATACAAGTAATGTGTATTTACAGTTAGTCAAAGAATGTTACGAGCTGGATGACTAAAATGGTGACAAATGTGAACAGACACGGCTCAGAAATGGATGGAGCGGATTAAAAATTACAGAATAATAGTGACACAAGTATGCATAAAAATATGCGACAGTCCATGTAGCTGTATGAAACGATTTTTATTCTTTTATAACAGTGTGAGTAGAGAAAAATGCAGGACCATTTGTATTCCTGCAAATGCTGGGGGTATAAGACAAAATGAAAGCCAACATCTCGAACCAGTTTGGCACGGACTCAAGATAAACTGTGATAGTTAGCGTAGTAAATCTAAGGAAATTCATCCGCGCTGAAAAATGCTGTTAGTACTCTGTAATAAGGAAAATTAAGGGAAGTACTTCAGGGGAAAACGCCTACTGCCACAAACGAAACCAAAAAGAGTACTTACCACGAAAAATAATTGCAGTAACCAGTGAAAATAAATAAAGACTACTATATAATGTTAAACATGTAATAATTATTTAACAATTTGTGCGTACCACCTGTTCCACTGTACATGTCGACCTGTGAGTGAACAGGTGCTTCAAGTGCCGTAGCAGAACCACCAGGAGTAACATGAGGTTCAGTTACGGTATGTGGACTGGAGTTAGACGCAGAGGAAGTTGCTGAGTTAGTAGGAGAGGAGGGTAATGATTCTTCCGTATATGCCGCCTTAAGTCTGTCTAGAATTACTGTGTCGTGGCAGACAAATCGATAAGAAATGAAGAATTTTGCTTTCCTACTAATAAACTTAAGATGCCTATCATAAGGGAGTTGTAAGGGTTTACGTATCGCGTCACAACGCACGAAAACATGAGTGTAAACCTCGAGGCTGACGACTACTTGCACTTTCTTGTACTGAGTGATGTTGGATTTGGCTAGAGTCATTGCGTAATGCTTTTTAGGGGCTGGGCGTAACAGTGGATATCGGCAACACTTGACTCAGCACTGTCTGACGAAATAATCTCATCAGGCAAAAGGAGTGTGGTTTCAAGCACCAACTCGGCAGTGGTACATTGAATATCAACTTTGAGGGTTGAACGGATGCTAAGGAGGACTAGGGAAAGAAACTCTGTGCACTCAGGGTTATCGATGGTCACTAACGTGGCTTTCAGTTGGAGGTGAAAGTGTTCTACTATACCATTTCCAGATGGGAGATTTGCTGTTGTTCTGATGCTTTTGCATCCCAATAGCTCTAACAGCCTCTTAAAAGCTGTTGAATTGACTTTTGTCTGGCGGTACGTCCAACGTTTGCGTTACATTTTTGCGTGATTCGTTACATAAAATTTATCTTGTTGTAATACTTGCACAAGTACTCTACTACCTCTATACCTATAACTAATAACTCTCATATCAAATAGTTATGGTTAACCAAAGTAAAAAGCAACGAACTCAATCCCCTGTAAATCTGATGACTAATCTTAAGTCGCTGATTGCTACATCAAGCAACACACTCCCTACAAATGGTTATGGTGAGCCACATAACCCACTTGTATGTCGTAAGCGTCGAGCTGAAACTGAGGATAAAACTGTACTGACAGCTAGTATTAGCACTACTCCCAAAGATTCAGTACCCTTTGCTCATACAGAAACCCTCCCTTCACCTTATGTACTTATCGAAAAGCTCCAGCCTTTAAGCTCTGTTTCAGAACTATCTTCTGAAATAGAACTCCTAAAGTTGTCTATAGGAGAACTTAAGGCCGAGTTAAGGGAAATAAAAAACAGGTCAGTAAATCCAGGAATTTCTGAAACCAATACCAAAATATCCAAATTATCAGATCAGATAAGCGATATCAGATCTCAGGTCTGTGAACTGACACCTTTAACTATCCTCATGAGAACTGTAGACCTTAACAAACTTGACACGGAATCGGTATCTAAGGTGGATAACCTCATTAACTTTGTTACTACAGAAGTAACAAAGCGACTCGATGCTAAACTAAATGCTACTGTCTACAACGTTCCGGACAATGAGGCCCTTAAAAAGATACAGCGCATCCTACTTAGTGAGGCGAAAATGCCCAACTCCAAGACTAAGTGCTACAGGCTGAAGAAGAGTCAACATGACAAGTGCTGTCCTATTCGTTTTCAGTTCGAAACACCGGCTGAGGCCAGAAAATTTATCCACTCCCAACACACCCTATCGCAAGCCAGAAATTACAAACTAATAAAGGTTGTGGTGGACAAGACCGTCATAGAAAGGCGCGTATATAATTATCACACTGAGTCTAATTGTAGAATAAACAATAGGACATTGCAAGCAGTAATTATACCCAAGCCTTTGAGAGATACCGTAGAATCCACCGCACCACCCCTCTCTAACCACACAGAATTATCTCCTCAGAGAGCGACACCAACCGAAAGGCCACTAAATTGTAATCAAATAGCCAATAAAACTATACCACCTATCACCGTAGATATAGACGTGTCACTAAATAATCCAAGAAAAAAGTCAAAATCCCCCGAAAGTTGACCCTGTCCTCTCCTAGCCATAAGTCCATCGGTAAAAAAGAGAAGAATATGACCCCAAATCATGCCAACAATGGTAGTATAAGTAAGCCCACATTCCCCACGGTCAATAGTATTGGCACCCACAACGTGCGAAATAGCACCATGGTACACACTGATAACCAACGCCAAAACAATGCCACCCTCAAGAGTACAAGTGACAATAGTCAGAACTCTACCACCAACAACTCAGGGCATTCACAGTATGGCACACAAATAAATTTTGATCGGATATACGGTACAAGTCTGCTGGGAACTAACCCACAAAGCAGTACACACGAAACCCTTACAAGGACACCACTAGTACTTAACAATAGGTGGAATAATAAACCATGGTCTTCACAAGGTCCCAATCATTTTTTATCCCCTGCGTCCCTGTCAGCGTTGAAAAAACAGCTGGTAGGGATGCTGACACTCCTAAACCGCTAGTGCTGGCTCCCCCTTTGCATGAATATAGGAACAGACTAGTTCACCCGCATCCACCAAGCACACTTGGTACATGCACAAGTTTAGGTCAAATAAAGATCCCTACCCCCGTTTCTAGCTTAACTAAAAATAAAAATGCCTTGGCCTATAGCACATCCAGTACTCCAACGCTCAATTCTACACCGAAAACAGCACACACCGACTCGATAGACATAGGTGAGCATGATGCTGAAACTCCTCTAAACATAGGGTCGTCATGTCAAACAGTACTAATGGGTGCTGAACCACATTCGGGGCTGATTAACGAACTTAAGTACTTCAAATGCTATTTCAAATCTCATCTTTACCTAATCCTCATAAATGCTAGATCCGTTCTAAATAAACTACCGATGCTCAGAGCACTCACAGTAATATACAAACCTCCTATAATTGTCATCACTGAATCCTGGTGTAATTCAAACATACTGGATGAAGAGATAAGCTTAGATAACTACACACACTTTCGGTGTGACAGGGAAGGTGGTAAGGGAGGGCGTTGCCTCATGTACTTTCTGAATGCACTTACTGTATCACAGCTAGAAAGTAGTACACTTAACATGCCTGAGACTTTATGGGTTAACTTACACTTAAATAACGCAATAGTATTAATTGGATGCACCTACAGAGCACCTGGCACCTTTAGTAATTACGAGACCCAACTTATTAATACTCCAGAACAATTATCCACCCTCCACTACGATCATAAGATCCTATGTGGAGACTTTAACTTACCAGAAATCAACTGGGAAATACCCACAGGTCCACCCAAACTTGATAAGTTCTTAGGCACACTGGATATACTTGGCTGGAAGCAGACCGTCACAACCCCTACAAGAGGTAATAACGTACTAGACTTAATTTTCTGCCACAATATAAGTCCCCTTTCTACCCTAATAGGTTCTGAGTTTTCAGGGAGTGATCACAAAACAGTGCTGTGTGCACTGCCACTTCCGTCAAGTAGCAATGCAACCCATACCCCTACTTCACAACAAATAACTTACAGGAACTACAGTAAGGCAGACTGGACTCTAGTAAAATCAATGCTAAGATCCTCAGAATGGAGTGAGTACTTCTATACTGATAGCCTCTCGAAAGCTCTAGACATCTTTTACTATAACTCCAATACATGCTTAGATGCTGTCATCCCACTTCAAACACTAAAGTTTTCCCCACATAGAAAGACATTCATAAAGCCAAAGGATCGTAGGAAACTGAAAAGACTGTCAACAAGTTACTTCAGGCGACACGACTTTAGTACACTAGGGTCAATACTTAGTACTCTTAGCTCCATCTCGCAAGCCCATAACTTGCGTTTGAGAAATGAAGAATGCACCGCACTAGCCAGCACCACCAGAGTAGGTGATCTCACAGAAATCCTAAAGAAACGAATGAATCGCCAAAGCCATAAAATTTCTCTCCTTATAAACAAGGGCAAACTATACAGCAACCATGCAGACATGTGTGAACTGTTTAATGAGACGTTTGCAGCTAACTACCTTAAGCCTACAAGTCCACTTCTCGGTTTACAATCTACAATAGAACTCCCTTCTTCTTCAACGCTGAAACAAATCAATACAGTTCATTTCACTTATTCCAATATAAACCAAGCCATTAATACTCTTAAAAGCTCTAGTAGTGCCGGTTTTGACGGTATACCATCGTATCTTTATAAACACGGTGGTTCTGACATTTCCGTTTTATTACTTAAGATCTTTACAATGTCCCTAGAAAGCCAAACCTATCCAGATAAATGGAAAACGACATTTATAGTACCTAAACACAAATCCGGATCAAAAACTGAAGTCAACAACTATGGGCCAATCAATATTACACCCATAGTATCTAGAATCATTGAAAGAATAGTTAAAGATGATATCCTCAAACATATGCTCAGCTGCAATATTCTAAGTCCAAGCCAACATGGATTCCTAAAATCCAGATCATGCATGACATGTCACCTTGACTTATTTAACTATATAACTAGCAGCCGAGACAAACAACAACTAGTACTAGTCATCTACTTTGACATCTCCAAAGCCTTTGACCGCGTTGACCATTTGCTTCTAATAAATAAGCTAAACTCCTTAGGAATAAGTAACCCATTATTAGGATGGATTGAATCATTCCTTAACAATAGGTCCCAAGTAGTTAGACTGGGTTCTGTAAACTCTAAACCTAGTCCAGTCACTTCTGGAGTAGTTCAAGGTAGCGTCTTAGGCCCCCTTCTATTCACTCTATATGTCAACGACATATGCAGCTGTTTCTCACTTGGCAAACCATTCATCTTTGCAGATGATCTTAAAGTAGCTTACACATTCCACTGTGATGACTTAGGGTACTTTCAGAATGCTGTTCAGGAAGAACTAGATCGAGTAACCGCATGGTCCTCCACATGGAACCTAAAATTCAACCTTAAAAAATGTGGTTGGATCTGTTTCGGTGCACCCTCAATAAACATTAAACTGGTACTTGAATCTCTTGACTTGCCTAAACTCCAAAATGTTATAATAATAATGTATAATAATAATAATGTATTTCATATAAATTTACAAATTTACATGAAAATGCATGCCATTTTTACAGGCACGATCAAGTATGATATAATATCAAATCGTAGATTTTCTACAAGTTAATCGTATTTCAACTGTTAAATATTCGATACATATAATACACTCATTTTCTGAATTAGGCCGTATAGTTATTGAATTGTACAGTTGTCCTCCAGGTTGAGCGGGAAAATCGACTTCGTTCCGTTTTCATCCCGTGGTTGTAGGCATACGATAACCAACCAATATTGAGGTAAGTACACTTTTTACAAGGGATTGGAATCTGTTTTAGAAAAATTAAAGTGCTGAGGTGAATCATTAAATTGTAATGAAATAGGTAAGTGCAAGTATCATTAATAAATGCATTAATAAAGGAAACACCCTAGGGTAACAACATTCATTTGCAATGTATAATGCTACAGATATATCACAAACTATCATGATATCCACTTTTGGTTTTAATACAATTATCCTCATGCCAGTTGTTTTTATTTTATACCTTTTTGTGCATTTAGTGCACAACCGTACCCTTCAGAGAGTAGGAGTATAATAAGTAATGAAGAGCTATAAGATATTAAGTTTAATGGAGTAAAATGAGGATCAAGTAAAGACGTTGTCAGAAAATAAATGAGATAAGACATTGTGGAGTGGTATGAAAAGATCTGACGATAGACAGCAAGTTAATTTATAAGATGCCCCATAAATCTGAGCAGATCCCACATGGTCGCATTTCAACAATAGGCTGGGTGAATGGTATATATTTAAAGGTAGAAGCATGATCTGTCAAGGCGTTCATTGTTATCTTTTTCAAGATAAAGATTTAAGCTCTCATAAAAATCAGAAATATCTCGAGCCTTCAAATTTTTTAATGCTGTTCCTGCAGAATGGGGCGATTCACCTTAGTGACCCCCACCATATCTACTGATCAGCTAACTCCACCCTCCCACTTTTTGATGTTAGGCTCTGAGACTATGATTATTATGGTTACCGCAAATATATTGCTTGGTACCAGACATGTTCGTACCCCATATTCCATCTCCCTAGCTTTCTTAATGAGTGCTTCCAATAGGTTCCCGCGTACATCTTTATGAACATATTATATATGTATGCATGCGTCCTAATGAACAGATTACTTTATAAGAAGTCAAAAACCTTGAAGAATAACAAGAATAGGTTTTGTGAATAGTGGAGCAATATTCAGCAGAACAATATAGTTAGGGTTCAATATAGGTAGTATGAACTGAAGGTAAGGTCGGTTGGCAGGACCAAGTGTACTAAATTATCATGACAGTTTTATATATAGTAAACATTTGACATTGCAAAGTAACCTGTCTACATATATTATAAAAAGATATTAGCAGAACCAACAAAATTTCAGCATTTGGTTAACAATACTACAGAAAGTTAGTGATTCTTACAGGTAGCCGTAAAGTAAATCAATCTATGTATAATAAGAGTGTAATCAGTGTTATAATTCGTATTATCAAAGAATACATTAGGCTCAAAAACTGAATGTTATAAGGGAAGTAAGAGTGATAAACTAAGAGAACATTTGCTGCGTAAGTAATCATTTTAAGTATTTTAATGATAATCTAATTTCAAGTATTGAACATGCATAATTACTAAGTATTATTAGGTTAGTCTAGGAACTAGTGTGCTGTCTGTAGTTAAATATTGAAATGTCATGGTTTCACCACTCTACCAGCAGTTGAGATCATTTAGAAGGGCTAGGGTGGACATGTTAATATGTTTTTCTAGGCTCCTTTTGAAACTGTCAGGCCTTTCACAGGATCTAATCTCAGAGGGTAGTTGGTTCCAAAGTTTGCAATATTTAATGGTGAAGAAGTTAGCTCTAGTGGTGAGCTTATGGGTGTTAACCTTGAGAAGGCAGTTATGGTTGCGTAGTCCATACGATTTAGGATCAGCCCAGGTTATAGACGAGTTACTGTTACAGTGCTTTCTTATAACTTTGAATAAGAGAAATAAATTGCACTTCACTCTCCTTAACCATAAGGGTTCTAAGTCCAGTCGAATACATCTGTCAAGGTATTCTATTTGCTGATCATAACCTAATATGCGTTTCGTGAGGAATCTTTGGACACTTTCAACTTTTTTTCTGTCTGCTGATTTAAAGCTACTGTATAAGTAGGCACAGTATTCAAGTTTGGGGCGAATGCATATCTTATATATGGCTAATCTGGCTTCTGGGGTGTAAAAGTTGCGTAGCACAAAGCCGGTTAGACGTTTACAATCAGATACCACCTTATTTGCATGTTCAGTAAAGGTAAGATCTGAGTATGTTACCCCGAGATCTGTGACTGCGTTCGTGTTTGAGACAAGGTCACCGTACATGTATAGACACATGCTAGGTTTCCAACGTCCGAAGTATGTTATCCCAGATTTAGCTGGATTGAACATTAAATGCCACTTTTCACTCCAATTACATAGACTATTTAGGTCTTCTTGGATTTTACTAACAATATTCATATCATTATAGTCGAAATCATAGACAACTTTGAGGTCATCTGCAAAGAGGTATGGCTTGCCATACTTGATCATAGAAACAATCTCATTTATGAATACAATGAATAGGGTAGGGCCAAGAACACTACCTTGTATCACGCCGCTGGTTATCGGTTTGGATGTTGATAAGTGATGGTTGACTTTAACTAACTGTTCTCTTCCTGTAAGAAAAGAAGTTATCCACTCAAGTAGCCTTCCACTTATTCCATAAGATAGGAGTTTCAATATGAGTCTCTTATGTGGGACCTTGTCAAAAGCTTTCCTAACGTCTAGAAATAATGTTGCTGCTGAACGACCTTTGTCTACACACTCAGTAATGTGGTCGAAATAATCTAATTGGCAAGTAATGCACGATCTTCTATTTAGGAAACCGTATTGGAAGGCGGATATTAAGTCATTCGAGAGCAAAAACTGAACAATTTGCTTCTTTATAATCTTTTCCATCACACGTGAAACTACGGAAGTAATGTTGATGGGGCGGTAATTATCTATGTCCGCTATAGGCCCGGTTTTGTGAATGGGTACAACGTAAGATTTCTTCCAGCTATTTGGATATGTTCCACTCCTTATCGAAGTTGAAAATATCTTGAGAAGAAGTAGATTCATGTCATTTCCACCCTTTTTTAAGAGGACAGAAGACATTCCATCTGGGCCGGGAGTATTAGTAAGCCTAAGAGTTGTGGTAGCTTTATCGATTTCTTGGGCGTTAAAGACTAAATCGCTTAAACGCTTTTCTGTTTTACGAGGGAAATCTATATCCTGGTCGTTTTCTAGAGTGTACAATTTGGCAAAGTGCGTGCTAAACACCTCACATATATCCTCATCACTTTCGTGAGTAATGCCACCTAGGTGTATTATTTTTGGATATGTTGATTTGGAGTTAGCTAACCTACTTTTGAAGAGTTTGGCTATTTCTGCAGTGTTATGTGGCGACTGAATTGCCCACGTCTCTTTATTTCTAAGACTTAGATTTTTTAACTCATGGATTCTAATGAGGATTGTTTTGATAGCTATTAACGACGAAAAGTCGTCATGTCTGTAGTAACTTAATGAATGCTTCCGCATACTTCTTCTTAATGATATTGGAATAAAATCACCTTGAGGAATTTTGAATTTAATCAGTTTCACAGGCGCTATGACATCATTAACCGACTGTATATTGTCATAGAAGTTTTTAAGGACTTCCTCTAAGGAGTCATTGGTAAAGTAGGAATCCCAGTTAGAGTATCTAATCAAGTCCTGATACAAGTCCCAGTCAACCTGCGTGTATAGTCTTATAGGTGTCGGAATAACTTTGTTTCTGTGTATAGTTTCTGGAGAAATATTAAACGAACATGCAACTATTTTATGATCACTACCTGGGAATTCATGTCCCACATGAATTGTAGATGGTGCTACGTTGATCGTGAATATAAGATCAAGGATGTTATCGGACCTAGTGGGTACATTTATGTGTTGCGTCCATCCTCCTGTAATGATGGAATTAAGAAGATTATCATACCTCGAGGGTCCACGAAGTGTACGCCATGATATATCAGGCAAATTGAAGTCACCTCCAATTATATTATAACTGAAGGGAAGATTGGATGCAACATTAAATACGTTGCTGAGTACGTTATCGTATTCGCGGTTGGATGATGGCGGTCGGTATACACACCCTATAAGGATAGGTCTACTTCTGAGAACTTTTATTTCGACCCACACCGAATCATTAAGTTGTGACAGAATAGGGTGACTAAAATGCGTTGCACAAATGGGTTGTTTAACGTATATGAGTGTTCCACCCCCACGACCTGTTTCCCTATCCCCTCGAAAAAGATTGTACTTATCAATTGCTAAGCTGTCATCCGTAATATCACTTGAGCACCAGGCTTCAGTGATCATGATCAGCGACGGATTGCATATAGAGGCTAACGTACATAATGCTAAATGTTTGTTAAGAACTGATCTAGCGTTTATGAGGATGACTGATAGACTTTGACTAAGTGGTTTTAGTGTATGGGCAATATCATAATAAAATGCTCTGTGGTTGTCAGCTGAATATGTGCAGTCGTTATTGGATTCATTAATTGCAACATTTTGATCACTAGAGACGTTTCCTTTAGTTTGATACTTAGGGATGGGTTGTGAGATGTCACTCGTGAGTGGTTGGTCGTTTAGATATTGCGTGCTATGGGAGATACTAGTATGATAATCTAAGGTATTACTATTGGTATTAGGTGTGTATAAAGTGTTTGCTTTCTGTCGGGGAAGAAGCAGTTTCCCTGTTGTAAGGTGTTTGCTATACCAGCAAGGAATTGGTCTGACATCATATGTGCTATGTGCATGATCCCAGGCGTTTCTGCCAGTTGTCGCTGGAGAAAATTTTGGTCATATGGGTTGGCTAGAGTCATGTAGTCTGCATAGTTATAACCGAAATGGGTGGTCGGCGTGTTGTTGTGTGCATATGACTTAGATCCTTGTATCTGGTTAGAGAACTTCCTAGGCCATGATGAGCATTGTGTTGAAATTGGCATGTGACTCCTACTGAATGCATGAGAATTATGACAGGGCGCTATACGTGTTTTTGGACTAACGTCTGTATTCTCAAACTGGTGTTTCCTGTACATCATGGTTGAGAGTGCATTCGTGAGGGGCTGAGCAACTTCGTATTTTCGAAGTGTTTGGTGAGAAATGTGACGATTATTTTTTCTTATCATAGGACTAGTAGTGGAAGTCGGAAATGAGTAAGCTCCTACGGTATGTGAATTACGTCTAACTTAAGGAACATGACTAAGTTTAGATGATTGTTCACCAGTAGAATGAGCCAGTGACCCATTCGAAGCTTTCGTAATTATGGGCTTTAGTGTTCTGGGTCTAACGTTCGGTTTAGCTTTTTCCGTATTATTCGGCTTGTGTAATTTGGGCTGCTGGTGATCAGTAGGATTTCCCAATAAACTGGATTTCTGTTGAATAGTATCAACAGTTCTTTTGGTGTTCCCAACGGAAATAGGACGCTTATCATATCGCCTTGTATTTACGCCTACCTGGGTGGCCACATGTGATTGCTGCTTCACAGTAGCCGGGCTAAGAGGTTGTGCGGTATATGACTTTCCGAGAGATTCAAAGTGTACAACTGAATTCAGCTTAGACTTTTTCGAGGGTTTGGCATAAGTGCCAGTGTACAAGGGTTGCACGTCAATACTGTGATCTGTTAACATTTCTATGTCTGAAATTTCCGTATTTAGAGCTAAGTCTTCAACAGTTGCTTGACTACTCTTAGTTTGTGTATGCGATATTGTCTGGTGCTCTTGGTCATAAGGCAATACAACGAGGGAAGTATTAACTTCGGTTGTCTTATTGGGGTTGTCTTCATTCAGTTTACCTACGCGGCAACGTCTTTGGCAAGAAGTTAAATCAGGTACAATCCTGATTTTGGTGCAGGGTGTTGAGGAGCTAAGAGTTTTGCCAGACTCCAAAAATTTCTTAGCTAGATCAACAGACTTAAATTTGAACAGTACAGGACATGGGTGGTTTGCGGATTTCTTACGAAGACGCAGAACCTGGCAGTCAGATACTGAAATGTTGCATGCCTGTAGACAGATTGCTTTAAGTTTGACAATAGGTACATTGTCTGGTATATTATATCCTAAAACATTGTATGAGGACATGACCCTCTTTACAGCCTCTGCAGTCAAAAAGTTTAGCAGGTGCTCAGATTTGAGGAGTGAATCTAAGGAAATCTCTTGTGATGGATCACAAAGTTGGAGGAAAGGAGTAATACTTTCAAACTTATCCAGTAGGTCTGTTATGGATTTCTGAAGGATCTTTAGATCACTAGAATTACTCGCTACGTTATCAATTAGTTCTTCCGTTAACTTTGGTACTATAACTCTCGGTGTTGACCTAGGACTCAGGTACTCTAGTGACGTGACATTTTCTGAGCAAGTGGCGACACAGACGCGTAAATCGAGGATGCTCTTAGGATGCATACTCAGGAATTTCCACAACTACGAGGCGAAACTATTATTATATAAAACTTGTGTCAGACCACTACTTGAATATTGTCCATTTATTCTCAGCAGCACTCGCGTAAGTGACAAGCTTAAAATAGAAAGTGTCCAACGATACTTCACGTCTAAATTACTAGGATTTGACTGCGAAAAGGACTACACATCAAGGTGTATAACTCTAGGTATCGACCCACTCTGGATGAGACGACTGAGCATTAACCTAACATTCTTCTTTAAAATCTTGCATAAAATATCATTCTCAGACAGCAAGGAGATACAGTTCTCACCGGAAGGCTCTTACAACCTTCGTAACCAAACGTGCACAGTATCTAGGAAAAACTGTGAGACAGCACTGCGTACAAACTTCTTCATAGTCATGTACTCTAAGATCTGGAACAGTTTACCCCTAGAAATAAGGACCTGTGACTCTATTATAACCTTCAAACGCTTGCTATATAAACTGCTTCATCCCAATGACTATGCCAATCACACCGCACCACTTATTTCCAAAACGCATGAGCTATTAGCACACTATAACGCCTAGACTCTTCATTAAATATTACGACACTAAATAAACTCTAAGACTTCGCAAAATTACATGAAAAACAACTAGATTATGGGTAGTGTTTACTATACAATGATATACATTTATAAACATTTATATGTACATAAAATAATAATGTTCTTTCCATATTTACATACTTTATCTCCCTGCTGAGCGTAATCTTCTATATACCTCCTGGTCGAGGTCGAACAACCCAACATCTAAACTGAAATGACCATTTATGTAAATTCAAACTCAAATTCCATGAACGATCCGATGCAACCACTTGAAAACGCTGGCTAACATTCTGTACAAGGATTATTCTTGATCTGATATAAAGAAACAACTGGTTTTCAAGTAGTTTTCAATGTATTACTCAACTTACACGTACAGTCTGCCATGCTGACGCAAATGGCGCAAATGGATAGTTCTAGAATTGACCCCATTTGATGCAGTAAAACAATCTAACATTACCTTATCTAATTTTCGTATCAAAGATCAAATTTCTTTCCTATTATAAAACTACGATAAGACTGCTGACAAAAGTGGAATAAATACATTATTGAATCAAAATAATACATCAATAAACTTTATCTCACGGATGCTGTTCACAACAAAGTTTTATAGGAGAATTGACTTCAAGCTTTATTTTTCCCAGATATTTGTATCACATTCATCTGAAGTCTGGGTTTTTTGTTAATGCGAAGACAATATTTCTATATCTCTTTATGTGTTACACAGACAGACTATTTTGCAGACTGTTCTGACTGACTCTAATGTTAGATTGAACAAACAAACTGTAATTTATATAATAACTTATCCATGCCTGTACAATTGGTATGTTCCTGCATAAACAGGAATAAATATATATACTTCAGGGGGAAACGCCTACTGCCACAAACGAAACCAAAAAGAGTACTTACCACGAAAAATAATTGCAGTAACCAGTGAAAATAAATAAAGACTACTATATAATGTTAAACATGTAATAATTATTTAACAATTTGTGCGTACCACCTGTTCCACTGTACATGTCGACCTGTGAGTGAACAGGTGCTTCAAGTGCCGTAGCAGAACCACCAGGAGTAACATGAGGTTCAGTTACGGTATGTGGACTGGAGTTAGACGCAGAGGAAGTTGCTGAGTTAGTAGGAGAGGAGGGTAATGATTCTTCCGTATATGCCGCCTTAAGTCTGTCTAGAATTACTGTGTCGTGGCAGACAAATCGATAAGAAATGAAGAATTTTGCTTTCCTACTAATAAACTTAAGATGCCTATCATAAGGGAGTTGTAAGGGTTTACGTATCGCGTCACAACGCACGAAAACATGAGTGTAAACCTCGAGGCTGACGACTACTTGCACTTTCTTGTACTGAGTGATGTTGGATTTGGCTAGAGTCATTGCGTAATGCTTTTTAGGGGCTGGGCGTAACAGTGGATATCGGCAACACTTGACTCAGCACTGTCTGACGAAATAATCTCATCAGGCAAAAGGAGTGTGGTTTCAAGCACCAACTCGGCAGTGGTACATTGAATATCAACTTTGAGGGTTGAACGGATGCTAAGGAGGACTAGGGAAAGAAACTCTGTGCACTCAGGGTTATCGATGGTCACTAACGTGGCTTTCAGTTGGAGGTGAAAGTGTTCTACTATACCATTTCCAGATGGGAGATTTGCTGTTGTTCTGATGCTTTTGCATCCCAATAGCTCTAACAGCCTCTTAAAAGCTGTTGAATTGAATTGCTGCCCACTGTCGGTGACCACAACAGCCGGGCACCCAAGTTGTGCGACCCGTCTTTCCATGAAAACGACAGATAGTCTTAGACGTTACGTCTGCTATGGAAACAGCTTGTGGACAACAGGCAAAATAGTCAAGTACGCTCGGCCATTGAAAGGAGGTAGCGGTCTCACGATGTCCAGATGGACATGGCTAAAACGGGCGTTAGGTGTCCTAATCGGAGTTATATTATGCTTGTGAACTTTAGTGCGTCAACAACTCACACAAGCACGCGTCCGATTGCACACATCACGATTTCTACCAGGCCACACAAATCCAACCTATATTAGTTTGCCTGCTTGACGTATTCCTGGGTGCAAAAGGTTGTGGAGACTGTCAAATACAGTGCAGCGTGAGAACGGGGGAACAATAGACGGAGGAGTACCCGTAGACATATCACACAGTATATTTGCTCCACTATACACAAGGGGGAGGTTTCTCCTGAAAGCTTTTCTAAGTCCTAACCTGTGAGCTGGAGTTAAACCATTTTGTTAACGTCAGTGGTTGGTGACACTGATATGGTGCACATTCGAGATTAAGCGTCTGCCCCAGGGTTGACAGCCCTAGAAATGTGTTGAGTGTCAGAAGTGAACTGCAAAATATGGTCTAAGTGGCGCAATTGACATGGAGAGTTCTGATCTACAGTGGTGCGAAGATCATACATTAGAGGTTTGTGATCAGTGAATACCGCAAATTACCGACTTTCGGTGAAGTGTCGAGAATATTTAATAGCAGCATAAATGGCGAGTTCTCTACCGAAAGTGACCCAAACACATTCCCTTACACTTGTTTTGACGATCTCTAAGTGGAACAATCAAAATTCTAGTGGAGTTCAGAGGTGTCTTTTTGAACTTGGAAAAGGAGTTTCGTTATCTCAGTGAGAAACAGTATAATACTGCTGATTAAAAGTTTTTGTCGCGTCAGTTCACAGCTAAAGCTCATCACAAGAACACTTTTATGACTATCGGAATATGTACTTAAGACTCAAAATTTGAAGATGCTAATTTAAAGTATTGGTCGTTTTCTGAGCTGGAGATATTTGTTATAGTCCCTGATCAGCTGTGGCGGGTTTTCTTTGGAGCGTTTTTTCGGTTTGTAAGTTGTCGTTTTCGTCGTCGTACTTACTTTATGCAGTTTTGATTTGGAATTTTCCTATATATCATCATTGTTTATTTTTTGTCTGCACCGTCAATGATTATTTTTAGGCTATTGAGGTGACACCGTAGAACTACTCAAATAAATTGAAAAACCCGAATCCGGCTGCAATCTTAATCTCATGTAGTTGAATAGCTTATTAGGATGTTGGATGTCATTAGTCGCATTAGTTTTCCTAATTTTTCTATATTTCGCTTGATTTGGAAAGGTGTGCGAAGTCTCCAAACGTCATTGCTATACAAGAAAATTGTCTCCCGTAAGTGCTCTCGGCAAAGTTTAACTTTAAGCACCAGTAAGTGTCGATGGAGGAAGGACCCTGAAAGCACCAACCACATGAGAAAGGTGATTTTTGCGCGTAAAATACATATGTTCCTGGAAATAATGGATTAAAAGGCATGAAACTGTTACAGGATACTCTTCTTTGACGCGTGAGAAAAATACCTCTAAGTTTTAGATTAGAGTATTTACAGTAATTTTACCACATCCTATGCGTATAGTTATCTAGGTTTTCTAACCGTAGCATTAACCGTAATCTTTCCTTAGCGTAACCCTAAGGTGAAAATACCCCTAAACTAGCACTGATGCCTTGAACCCTAACCCGTTCGTAGTCTTAACATAGTCTTTTCCAAACCCAACTTGAAACTTGACAGATATCCCATTTAATAACTCAACACTTCATGCATTATATTTTATTCATGATTACGGTATTTTTTACCAAGTTTCACTAACTTGGTGCTGCACCACTTCACTTGCGCCTAAAGTTTAACTTGGCTGTATTTTAAAATGCAGTATTTTTTTCTGGGGTCTACACATAAATACCCACTTTTTAATGGTTATAGACTTTTGAAATATAATGCGATATATAGTTTAACCACCTTATTAATAAACTTAACTGTTTTGGGAATTGATTAAAACAAATGCAGAATGCCTTCACTGCGTGGATCTCAGATGTGGGTGCGGAGACACTAATCAGGTTTGAGTGCGTGCACAAGGAAACCAAACGTTTTTATTAGAAGTCCAGACATTGTTGACTGTCTGACTGGTTTCAACATAGAACTTTTCACAGATGTGCAGTTCAGGTTGCCACACTCCATGTAGCACAGCAAGATAAGAGAGTAAAAGGAGGTTCAAAAGACAGATAATAAACAGAAGTGTGAGAAAAATAATAGTAATAAGGAAAAACAGTAGAGTTTTATTGGGCATGACAAGTCACAAAGGGTGAATGCACCCACGCCACTGAGGACGATTTCGGGACATATCACCAATTGTTTCCAGTCATTGGCTTTTACCACCTCGGGGACCCCAACGACGTCTGAATCTCCCTACGTGACTCGCTTAAACTAACTTGTGGATTTTATTGACTGATGTCATGCTTTGTTTTAACAATCTCCAGTTCTTTCACAACCTGATCCTATGTCAGCTAACATTGTCCGGCGAGGAAGGTGATGTCTAGGCATACGTAACACATATCCTAACCATCTCAGTCGATGTAACTTCACAACCTCGTCGATTGTTTTTTTTTCTTACCTAGCGCTCAACGCCTAGGCTGACGCTTACCTGGTTCATCCTGTTACACCATCTAACAAGGGAGGTAGAACGCAGACACTTATGATCAAAGACAGCTAGCCTGTTCATGTCTTCCACTTTCAGTAGCCATGTCTCGCAGCCATAAAGG